>JAXCMG010000067.1:0-64320 GCA_034642415.1 Podarcis siculus | reverse complement strand
AATAATAATAATAATAATAATAATAATAATAATAATAATAATAATAATAATAATATGTTTTGCAGCCAATTGCCCTATCTAAGGCCATATGTACTTTTCAAGCAGTATAATACCACTTTAAACAGTCCTGGCTTGCCCCACAGAATTCTGGGAGTTGTAGTTTGTGAGGGGTGCTTGAGAGTTGTTAGGAGACCTTTCCCCAGTCTCTTCCCAGAGCAACAATTCTGAGTATTCCCTGGGATTGGTTGTTAAACCAACCTGGGAATTGTCGCTCTGGGAGGGGAATAGGGTCTCCTAGCAACTCTCAGCATCCTTTGCAAACTACAGCTCTTGGGGGGGAAAGCTGTGATTATTCAAAATGGTATCAATAGCACTTTAAATGTATGCTGTGATGTTTTGGACTACAACTCCCATCAGCCAGCACTTCCACCATCGTGGAGCTGTGGTGGCTGGGGCTGATGGAAGTTGTAGTCTGGAGGGTACCAAGCCGAAGGTGGCTGGCGCTTAGAGCATCTCGGAGGAGATGTAAGACAAGCTGGTTAAGACTTTGAATGTGTGTACTGCTTATATAACATGATTTATTATCTACAAATAATCCGCCTTTTCTCCCCTTTCTCCCCGCCCCTTTCTTTTTTGAGCTTCGAGGGTGTGGTCTCAACTTCTTTGACCATTTTATTCTAATTGGATTTTTATTTACAGTTCTTGCTGATGTGCCATGCCGTTAGCAAGAGAAAACTAGAAAGGCAGCCAGATTTTCCTGCACGGTGACTTTTGTGTGTTGCCTTAGAGACTGCTGACGGGGTGCTTTACAGAAAGTTGTGTGCACTCTGATCTTTGCCCAACTCTTCCCTGATAAAAGAAAAAATCCCACAGCAGTGCAAGCTTGTTACTTTTGCTGGCGGAGGGGTGGTCATTGTAATTCTTGCATCCATTTGGGAACGGAGTGTGCCTGGCAGGTTGGTGGGGGCAGAAAAAGGGAAAGAAATCAGCTCTCAGTGGGCAGTTCTGAATATCAACTACTGTATATTTTGCTCTTTCTGAGTGTTGTGATAGAGGACATCACATTTGTCTCCCAGACCTGAGGTTCTCACCCCTGGTCTAGAGGTTGATGGGAGGCTGTAAGAACATAATTCAATTCCGAGCACATTTCAAAGTGTTGGTGCTGACCTTGAAAGCCCTAAACGGCCTCGGTCCAGTATATCTGAAGGAGCGTCTCCACCCCCATCGTCCTGCCCAGAAACTGAGGTCCAGCGCCGAGGGCCTTCTGGCGGTTCCCTCGCTGCGAGAAGCCAAGTTACAGGGAACCGGGCAGAGGGCCTTCTCGGTGGTGGCACCCGCCCTGTGGAACGCCCTCCCACCAGATGTCAAAGGAAAAAAACAACTACCAGACTTTTAGAAGACATCTGAAGGCAGCCCTGTTTAGGGAAGCTTTTAATGTTTAATAGGTTATTGTATTTTAGTGTTTTGTTGGAAGCTGCCCAGAGTGGCTGGGGAAGCCCAGCCAGATGGGCAGGGTATAAATAATAAATTTATTATTATTATTATTATTAATTATTAGAGCCTGCTGGATCAGGCCCATGGGCCACTGAGACCAGCATCCTGCTCTCACCAGATTCCTGCAGGAAACCCACAAGCAGGACCTGAGCACCAGAACACTCTGTTCCCCTATGGCAGGCACCCCCAAACTCAGCCCTCCAGATGTTTTGTGACTACAGTTCCCATCATCCCTGACCACTGGTCCTGTTCGCTAGGGATGATGGGAGTTGTAGTCCCAAAACACCTGGAGAGCCGAGTTTGGGGATGTCCTCTGGTTTCCAGCAACAGACTCAGAAGATTGCCGTGAATAAGTTAAAAATATAAGAGAAATGCTTGAGGGCTGAGATCTAAGATAGGAATACTGTATAAGAAAACTTTTCTCTGTCTACTTTCTGCATGCATGTTTTTATAAATTTCTATCCTCTCACCCTCTTTCTCTAAATTAATTTATCTGGTCTCCATTGGTGCCCACGACCATCAGCCCAAAAAGACTTTGGGGAAAACATGATGGAGGCATATAATATTGCAAGTAGTGTGGGTCCAGTAGACTGGCACATCTGCCTTCCTTCTGGGTCTAGTATAAATTCTTGCAGTAAACCAGTATAAAGTAAGCAGCACATATGCGGCACACAAAACGCTACCAAACCATTCTACGTTCTAAGTCTTATATTAATAATCCAAAAATTGAGAGAGCTAGGTACAAGATCTACTACAGAAGCCACAAACAAAAAACTTCTTCAAATTGTGTCCAAAAGGAAGATTCAGTCTTTAAAGTTCCTTTAGCCAGGCTCCTGTAGATATCAACAAAAGTAAGCTTGATCAAACGAAGTGTCGGCGATGTTGTGCTCAAGGGGTAGATATTAACAAGGATAAGTTTGATTAAATGAAGTGTTGGTTTAAATGAAGAGTTAGACAGGGTGCTGGCGTTTGTCACCTGTTTCGCCCATGAAGAGTCTCAGGCTTCTTCAGTAAATTCTTTCTCACGGTTTTGATATATTTATCAAGTCCAAATGTTACATTTCTTCTTAGATTCAGCTACAATATTTAATTTCTTTCTTCAGGAAATTCTCCCTCAAGATTTTGGTGTATTTACATACGTTCAACTTCATATGCTAAGTAAATGAATAAATGCTCAAGTCAGGAGTAGATCTTGTACATAGCTTTCTCAATTTTTGGATTATTAATATAAGATTTAGAACGTAGAATGATTTGGTAGAGTTTTGTGTGCCGCTTATGTGCTGCTTACTTTATACTGGTTTACTGCAAGAATTGCTAGCATAGGTTCAGTTCTTCACTTCCCAGATTGGGAAAGTTGTGTAAGTTGATATGCGCTCTTTTCATGCGTCCTCCGTAATCTGCCTTCTATGAAACAAACAATCAGACTTCATCCTTGTTCATTGTAGAGAAAATGTTGATCTGGAATTTTTTTGTGTAAGTTATGCAGCACTTGGCAAGGTACCCTGACCTCTCAGTTTACAGCCCCAGATTGTAAAAGTTTGGCTTTTGAACTCTTCCGCGGCTGGGAGCAGGAGCTGGCTTCTCTCCAAAATTTCCACCTTGCTTTTTGTCTCACTTTTGAAACCAAGCAGCTGACAAACCATTTTGGAAAACGCTGGTTGCCATCTCCCCACTTCTGCATTTGGACTGCATTAACTCAGGCCCTATCTGCACGGTACCTTTAAAGCACTGTGATGCCACTTTAAACAGTCAAATCCTGGGAGCTTTAGTTTGTAAAGGGTGCTGAGAGTGGTCAGGAGGTCCCAAATCCCCTTCCAGTGTTTCAATTCCCAGAGTTCCCTGGGAGGAGAGATTGCTTGTTAAACCACTCTGGAAATTGCAGCTCTGTGTTTGTTCACTAGGACATGTGGTCTAGTTTCTGCATTAATCTGAGATTTCTTTTTAAATCTGTATGAAAATTCATACACACATTTTTCTTCAGATATGTCCTTAAATATGTATTTTATCACATAATCCATATTTAATATGCATATTATTCAAAGCATGCAGTTCTGATTATATTTTATCATGATATACGCATTTTGAAACAGGAACTGTATTGCCCAATTCGGAAAAATGCAAAGGTTAAGAGGTCCGTGTATTAATACATAAAGTGCAAATCGAGTTGCTTTAGTTAAGAATGCAGACCCAACAGATGTCTCTTATTATTACAAACAAATGCTTCCTGTATGTGTATAATTTTGTCAGCTGTTCGGAGCTGCTGTCAAAATGAACCAAGGACACACAATACGGGACCACCTCTCCTGGTAAGCCCCACGGAGGACCTTAAGGTCCACAAATAACAACACTTTGGAGGTCCCGAGCCGCAAGGTGGTTAGATTGGTCTCCCTTTTCAGTACTGGCCCTGACTTGGTGGAACGCTCTGTCACAAGAGACTAGGGCCCTGCGGGACTTGACATTTTTCCGCAGGGCCTGCAAGACAGAGCTGTTCCGCCTGGCCTTTGGTTTGGAGTCAGTCTGACCCTTATGTTTCCCTCCCCTTATGGTTTTGATTTATGGGCTGCTATTAAAATGAGGCTGCATTTTAAATTGTATTTTAACCTGTATTTTCATAAACTGGGTGTTTGTTTGTTTTCCCCCTCTTATTATGTTTTATTGTAATTTTATTGGTGTTAGCCGCCCTGAGCCCGGCTCTGACCAGGGAGGGCGGGGTATAAATAAAATATTATTATTATTATTATTACAGTATTACAATATCTGGGCCAAATTGTATTATAACTAGCACTATGGGACAGGTGCTAGCATTTGAAAAGGGGCCACAAAGACTGCCTGTGGGTGCATTCTCTCCCCCAAGCAACCGGGAAGATCGGGGCAGCAATTATCCTTGCTGTAAATGGTGGGTTGTATTTATTTTTACTGGCAAACATCTTAGCTATTTTTTGTGTTGCAAGCTGTCAGGCATGCTTGGGCCACTTCTTATTTCTTCTAGAATCAGTTACTTGTTTTGGAAGAGGGTATTGTCCCTTTTGCTACAGTCTGATAAGTGCTTATCTCTGGTGCTTATCTGTGTTTGTGCTGGGTAAATGAGCTGGGCGGCAGTTTCTGAATCAACGGTTGCTATATGTATCAAAGGTTTTTCATAAATGGCCAAAGAATATTAACACCTAGGGCAGCAGCTGTTTTGAATAGGCCAATATTTCTTGCTCTCTTGCTTTCTTGTAATGCTTAAGATGCTGTTCAGGCCACTTCTTGAAATTTCTTTCGTTCAGGGTAGTGCTTGAGGGTCCACTTTGGTATTTGAGCATTTGTGGATCTTCGTTTACAATGGGGTTTAAAATGGGTTTACAATGGGGACGCGGGTGGTGCTGTGGGTTAAACCACAGAGCCTAGGGCTTGCCGATCAGAAGGTCGGTGGTTCGATTCCCTGCAATGGGGTGAGCTCCCGTTGCTCAGTCCCTGCTCTTGCCCACCTAGCAGTTCAAAAGCATGTCAAAGTGCAAGTAGATATATAGGTACCGCTCCGGCGGGAAGGTAAACGGCATTTCCGTGCGCTGCTCTGGTTCACCAGAAGTGGCTTAGTCATGCTGGCCACATGACCCAGAAGCTGTACGCCGGCTCCCTCGGCCAATAAAGCGAGATGAGCACTGCAACCCCAGAGTCGGCCACGACTGGACCTAATGGTCAGGGGTCCCTTTACCTTTTATGGGATTACTTTAGGAGGGGAATGGCACTCCCAAATGTGCCTCTCAACACTAAGGTTCCACCTAGCTGTGTGTTGGTTCCTGAAGCATTGATCTCTTCACGGTCAGCCATCGCTATCAAGTGTTTCCATCCCAAAAGCTTACAGTCCACGTTTTCAATTTCAGATCTTCATCAACAATGAATGGCATGATGCAGCCAGCAAGAAGACATTCCCGACCGTCAACCCGTCCACAGGGGAGGTTATCTGCCAGGTTGCAGAAGGAGACAAGGTACCACATCAGTGGGGTCAGGGGAAATGCCTGTCCCAGTTTGTTTATGCCTGGCATTGCTTTGTGCAGCCTTTGCCAACCCAGTCTCCTCCAGATGTTTTGAAAAGCACAGGTTGGCAAAGGTTAGCAAGTTGGAACAATAGCAGCTGCCTTTAAATGGAATCAGGCCATCCAGTACGCTCAGGGGTGGCCAACTCTCAAGAGACTGCGATCTACTTTCAGAATTATAAACTGGCAGTGATCTACACCCGTTTTTGGGGGGTTCAGCTCAAAGTTCTTGAACTTTTTTCCGGAATGAAAGACCCATTTTGGGGGTTCAGCTCAAAGTTGCTGAGCTATTTTAAGGGAGGAGAAGAGCCCCATTTTGGGGGAGGTTAAAAAATAAGCTTTGGGGGGATTTCCAGGGGGGGTTAAAAGCATGGGGAAAAGGGGTAAAGTCACTCACAAAAAGATTGCACAGAGAAAGCTCCGTCTTCCAGAGATCATACAACAATGGAGGGCAGGGCAGGAGTCAGTTTTAGCGATGCTACGGAAAGGGAGCCAGAGATCTACCAAAACTTCATGGGGATCTACCAGTAGATCGCGATCGACCTGTTGGACACCCCTGTAGTACTGGATTGTAACTGTGCATTTCAGCCTCGCCCCTGGCACGTGGTAAGAATAATATCACAAGTCTTGTTGCAAAACTGTTAAGGTCTTTACTATTATTTATTATTTAGATCCTGCCTTTCTCCCATGCTGGGATTCAAAGCGGCTTCCCACAGTAAAGAACATCATTATAAAATACCAAGTAGTTAAAATAAATCAAAACACATTTAGGACCAGCAATTAAAACCTGATTTTCCCTGACAGCTGTGGTTAGCAGCACCTGCGCCTCAGTTTCCAAGGACCTGTCTGGGCAGGAATGTCTCAGCCTGCCAGGCTGACGTCTCTTGGGAAGAAATCCCACAATCTGGGAGCAGCCACAGGAAAGTCTCTCGTGCCACCACCAGCCGTTCCTCTGATGTTGACGTTCACTGGAAGATCTTAGCCCTCAGGCAGGTTTTTATGAGGAGATACAATCTCCCAGGTAGCTTGGACCAAAAGAGTCACGTGGCACCTTTAAGTTTTATGGTTTTTGGTACTTTTGAGGGCTTTGATTTAGTCCCCTGCTTGCGTTTGCTTTAATGGAGCCTTGGCAAGTTCTGGCACATTAAGGAGCTTGTTGCAACTTGGTGACCCTTCTTTTTGCGAAGGGTGTGTGTCCTTAATAAAGATACTAGCCTGCAATGGCATTTGGGGTCGTATCAGTATGTCTATTCCTGTATTTTAAGCTTCCGTGAGCCTGTAGGAACAGGTAGAGCAGTAATTTACCACCTTAGGGCTTGCCGCTTTCTACAGGTTCTGCATCTCTGCCTCTCAAATTACACCAAACATAACTTTCCAGCAACACAGAAATCGTCCGATTGTCTGGCCTTAATCAGAGATTGCGAAACAAACAGGCTGCTCCTGGCAGACGGCCACACACAGAGTAAACATTTCCTTGTTTTACCAGAGCGTCGGCCTTTATACGGCTGCGCTTTGGCAGCAAATATGTGGCTGTTCCTTTTCACATGGTAATGTTATATCTGGGCAGAAGCTGGGTTAGCAAACAGGAATGACACAGCAAAAACTGCACAGCACCCAGGAGCCGGTTCCCTGCAGGCAGCACCCAAGGGGAGGAATAATTAACTGCGTAGTATCTGGCCAGGAAGAGCGAGCAAGAAGGAAGGGTGGGGAGAGCTGTCAGTCTGGGTTTCTCTTAGGTTCTCGTTTTCCTAAACTTAAGTGCAGTGCACCACATATTTGCACCAGCCTCAGTTAAGAAAGAAAAAGGTCTCGTGAAAGTTTGTCAGTGTTTTAGTTTGCATTTCTACTAACACACACATTTTTGTCTCCAATCTTGCCCACACATCTTATTTGCAGGCCGTTGTCTATTATTATTTATTTTTATTTTTATTATTATTATTACTACTACTACTATTTATTATCTCACCTTCTAGACTACCATTTCTAGGAAATTTGCACATGAAATGATTAAAAACGGTTTAAAACACAAAAAAACAACAAATCCACTTAAAACAAGGCTCAGAGGTCCTCGGTTTAACGGCAGCTGCTACAGGTTTGGTGGACTTTTCTGTTGTTTCAGTCCACTGGGAGGAAAATTTACAGTGGTACCTCAGGTTACATACACTTCAGGTTACATACGCTTCAGGTTACAGACTCCACTAACCCAGAAATATTGCTTCAGGTTAAGAACTTTGCTTCAGGATGAGAACAGAAATTGTGCTCCGGCGGCGCGGCAGCAGCGGGAGGCCCCATTAGCTAAAGTGGTGCTTCAGGTTAAGAACAGTTTCAGGTTAAGAATGGACCTCCGGAACGAATTAAGTACTTAACCTGAGGTACCACTGTACTGAGATGATAACCAAGTAGAAGAGCAATGCAAGAACCATTGCATCAATACTGACAAGTCCATATAGTAGCGGTTGGTGTTGGACTAGGACATGGGAGACCAGGGTTCAAATGCCTGTTTGGCTGTGAAGCTCACTGGGTGAAAAATTGTTACAGTGGTACCTCGGGTTACAAACACTTTGGCTTACAGACTCCGCTCACCCGGAAGTAGTACCTCGGGTTAAGGACTTTACCTCAGGATGAGAACAAAAATCACGCAGCGGGAGGCCCCATTAGCTAAAGTGGTACCTCAGGTTAAGAACGGATTCAGGTTAAGAACGGACCTCCGGAAAGAATTAAGTTCGTAACCAGAGGTACCACTGTATATGAAAAGAGCTCTCTTACATTTCAGAGTTGTTGGATCTTGTAGATAAGATGGTAGGAAACATTCTTATGAGAGACGTAATTTTCCTTAGTGGGCAAAGGGTTCTGTTGTTCGATACCAAAGAGCAGGGATGGGGAACCTGAGAGGTTGTTGGACTCCACCTCCTATTACTGCTAGGCAGTGTGTGCAGCATAGCTGTCAACCGTCCCTTATTTGGCGGGGAACTCCCTTATCCCAGAGCCATGTCCCGCTGCTGTCCCTTATTGATGATGTCCCTTAAATTTCCTGGGTTTCAAAGGAAGAGGCTACTCTCCCTCCCTCCCTGCCGGCCGGCCAGGGAGGAGGGAGGCTCCAACTGTGTTGCTTGGCTGCCCGGCCCGAGCCTCTCCAGCCTCCTCTCACCAGCCTCGGCCCCCAGGAGCCCCTCCCCGCCGGGAGCCTCGGGCCCTTCCACCTCCATCCTCCTCGCGGCCGCTGAACTGAGTGTCTCTGCCTGGGGCCTCTCCTCTGCCCATCGCCACCACTCCCGCTAGGCTGTACTGCGGCTGCGCCTCTGAAGGACCCGGATGAGATGGGCAGCCTGGCGCGGGCTTTGAATTGCCGAGGAGCCTTGAGAGGAGAGCGAGGGCAACCACAGAGAAAGCAGTTCAGAGAGAGGAGGCGGAGGCGGAGGCGCGGACAGGTGTTCCAAGGGCTAACCATAGAGGAGGAAAGCGGAGGAAGGACCGCAAGTGCTTCTCCCATAGATTTGTAGTGGTAGACTAGCATAGATGGTCTGATCTGCGGGTTTACTTCAGGCGCTATTTCCCCCCACCCTCTCTTCCTCCCACCCTGCCTGATGGAACTGAGAGCTGCAAATGGAGCACGAGCGAAAAGATACAGAACTGCAGCAGCATCTTTGTAGCTTGGACTTCGTTTTGTGTGAAAAGTGGTTGCTGCTTGTAGTTATTTAATTGCAGTGTTTCATCGGCTGGTGTCTTGAGCAGCAACCTCTGGAAACGAAGGGCTAAAAAACAGCGCTGCTCTCCCAAATTATCTGGTCCCTTTTAACTTTGTATTTCAGCTAGTTGACTAAAATCCCTTATTTTGGCTGCTGATCCCTTATTTTCAAATCTGTAAGTTGACAGCTATGGTGTGCAGGAGTCAGGGGTGATGGGAGTTGTAGTCCGGCAACATCTGGAGGACCACAGGCTCCCTGTCCCTCTCACAGAGACACTGCCTCGGCGGATCTCTTGCTTTCCTGAGACCTAGACTTGATGCCCTCACCATGGAAGAATGGGAAGATGCTGTAGACTAGCTTGGTGTCTGAACGGGCAGTTCTCCAGCGTCTCAGATCTGCTTGCGGATTTGCCTGCTCATTGTGTCCCACCTTGATTCTCTTCCAGGCCGATGTAGACAAAGCTGTTCAGGCAGCCAAAGAAGCCTTCAAATTTGGATCTCCCTGGAGGCGGATGGACGCCGCCCACCGGGGCAAACTCTTGCACCGCCTTGCTGATCTGGTTGAGAGGGACCGCGCATACCTGGCGGTATGTTTTGAACTATTTTTTCCAGGCACATTCTCCTCTTTTCCTCTTTTGGATCCTTCCTTCCTTCCTTCTTCTTCTTCTTCATTGAGTTTATATACTGACCTATACCCGCAGGTCTCACTTTTGGAAGTGTCTAGCAGCACCTGGTTCCTCAACACAGGAACAGGCAGTGGGGTGGGAAGAATCAGACAAGAGGCCAATCTATTTCAGCAACTCTCACAATGACCCACGAGGTGCCTGCATGCAAGAACACTCTCCCCTCATCCGCGTGCCCCAGAAATAGGTATTTAGAGGTCTGCTGCGTCCGATATTCAAAGTAGGTTGTAGCCACCTGACATTGAAATTCTACTCCTTATTGATCCAGAGTAGATTCCAATGTGTAGTTAGCAGAGTAACAACTTAAACGTGTTGCAGGATTCCCATAAAATAGGCCAGAGGCAATTATATTTCATCCAGTAGAGCTTTACTGCTACTGAAGGCAGTATTCAGCATTCAGGATTGGCACTGTCCAATAAGAAATCCAGTTGCAGCAGACTTGACTTAAAGCTCACAATAACTTATAAGAAGACTAAACCATAATACTATATACAGAACACCACACCAGACAGAAAAGAGATAGAACGAGAAAGTGTAAAACCCAGGCTTCTTCTGGCCCTACTATTATAGCCAGTATCACTTTGACAGAAAGAGATAAGAGGACCAGTTTAAACCAGCTGTACTCAGCTTCTCTGAAGGAATAACCCAAACATCATGAAGTTTCTGCTTGTTTCTTTCACACAGAGAAACTTCCAGAACCCTCTGGAATTAAGTAGAATATGAAAGATCTCTATACACCAGATCAATACTTTCTGTACTAAGAAATGCAAACAGACACCATCATGACTAGTAGCTGTTGATAGCCTTATTCTCCCCAAAATTATCTGTATCCTCATTGAAAGCTATCAAAGTTGTAACGCTGATTTTCCTTTGTTCGCAGGCCCTGGAAACTTTGGACAACGGCAAGCCATACTCGATCGCCTATCTGGTGGATTTAGACATGGTTGTCAAACACCTGCGGTAAGGAGACGTAATCATGCAGGGACTTGTATTAAATGACACTTTAGGGGACTCTTTCAGCTGTAGGATTATGTGATTCTATATAGCCCTGACCGTTAAACAGGCATGGGAGGAACATGAGAGCATTGGAGTTTGGCGTGTCTGTCCTGCACAAACCTCATGGAAATAAAGAGGAGCTGTTACTGGTGTGGTGTGTGTGCTCAGCTGCATTGCTCACAGTTTTGTATAGGTTCTGGAGATACTGTATTTTTTGCTCTATAAGACTAACCTTTTCCCTCCTAAAAAGTAAGGGGAAATGTGTGTGCGTCTTATGGAGCGAATGCAGGCTGCGCAGCTATCACAGAAGCCAGAACAGCAAGAGGGATCGCTGCTTTCGCTGCGCAGCGATCCCTCTTGTTGTTCTGGCTTCTGGGATTCAGAATATTTTTTTTCTTGTTTTCCTCCTCCAAAACCTAGGTGCATCTTGTGGTCTTGTTTGTCTTATAGAGCAAAAATACGGTAGTTTGGAGGTTAGCGAAGAGATAGACACGCGGTGTAGCTGTGAATAGCTGTTATTCCTTAGTGCTTTCCCTAAGAACCGGTGCTATAGACCAGCTCAACTCTTGATTTCAGCAGACTCTTGGTTGCAAACAGTCACTCACATGGGACGAGTCTGATCTTTATGCATTTATACCAGCTCATTGAAAACAAAGTTAAGCATATATGCCTGTTGACAGATAAGAGCAATAAAAGTCAATAAATATGCTATGGAAAAAACCAGTGTAAGCACAGATGCCTATTCACAGATCAGAAGAAAAGAAAATTAAAAGGCAATATGGAACCCAACAGCTATATTTATTTTGTTCTGTATTATAAAATTCAGTAAATAGTCTCTAGGCTTTACCAAAATTATCTGAAACGCTGTGTGCGCGCGCTCTCTAATTTTTTTAAAAAAGCCCAATGATTTCAATCACTTCAGTCTTAATTTATTTGCTGTTGCTCTTTTTCATTCAGCCATTCTTAGGGAATTGTTAGTGCTCCCCAAGACTTTCTGTCCTGAGTTTTAAGATCGTCAGGGAGGCTCTGCTAGCGGTGCCATAAGTGAGCGAGGAACGGGGAGGGGGCACTGGGGCACATGCAGGGTCTTCTCGGTGGTGCCTCGCCACATAGGAACTTCTCCTGACCGAGATTCGATGGTCTTCCATGCTGTTGATGTTTGGGCGTTGGCTTAAAGTTATTTATTTTGCCAAGCCTTTGGTAGTTATCTGAACACTTTTACAGGAATGGCATTGTCTTTGGGAATTGTTATTGAATTATAAAGGTAAAGGTAAAGGGACCCCTGACCATTAGGTCCAGTCGCAGATGACTCTGGGGTTGTGGCGCTCATCTCGCTCTATTGGCTGAGGGAGCTGGCGTACAGCTTCCGGGTCAGGTGGCCAGCATGACTAAGCCGCTTCTGGCGAACCAGAGCAGCGCACGGAAACGCCGTTTACCTTCCCGCCAGAGTGGTACCTATTTATCTACTTGCAATTTGACATGCTTTCAAACTGCTAGGTTGGCAGGAGCAGGGACCAAGCAACGGGAGCTCACCCCGTCGCGGGGATTCGAACCGCCAACCTTCTGATCAGCAAGTCCTAGGCTCTGTGGTTTAACCCACAGCGCCACCCGCGTCCCTGTTTTTGAATTATACATTGTTCGAATTGCTTTATGCGATTTTATTGTGTTTTAGTATGGTTAGCTGGGTTGGGTATAAGAACATTACAAGTAGAATTAAAATATAGGCCTGTCAATTTCATAAGAACTTGTGAAGAGCCGGCTGGATCAGGCCAAGCGGGGCCCATCTAGTCCAGCATCCTGTTCTCACAGTGTCCAACCAGATGCCCCAATGGGAAACTGGCAAGCACATAGCTGTCAACGTTTCCCTTTTTTTAAGGGAAATTCCCTTATTCCAAATAGGATTCCTCGCAAGAAAAGGGAAAAGGTGACAGCTGTGGGCAAGCAGGACCTGAACACAAGAGTGCACTCCCTCTTGCAATTTCTATCAACCCTTGCTGCCTCTGACTGTGGAGGCAGAGCTTAGCCAACTGGGCTAGTAGCCCTTGTTAGCTTTCTTTTCCTTCATGAGTTGACCCCACCCTCTTTCAAAGCCATCCAAGTTGGTGGCCATCACTTCCTCCTGTAGAAGGGAGTTCCATCGTTTAACTATGCCCTGCGCTGATGTCTATGGAATGTGTGTGTGTGTGTGTCAAACTGATGTGACAGCCCCATGGAGGACCTTAAGGTCCATAAATAGAGGTCCCGGGCCCTAAGGAAGTCAATTAGCCTCAACCAGAGCCAGGGCCTTTTCAACTCTGGCTCCAGCCTGGTGGAACGCTCTGCCTCATGAGACCAGGGCCCTGCAGGATCTGATTTCTTTCTGCAGGGCCTGTAAGACAGAGTTGTTCCGCCTGGCCTTCGGCTTGGAATCAATTTGATTCCCCGTCTTTCTTTTCCTTTCTCCTGTGATGGAACTCCTATTTGGGGACTTCCCTGGCTTTTTTTCTGGCTCATGTAGGACCAGCCTGGAATGTTAGCCTTGGTGAAGACTTGACGTTTTCATCCCCCCATTAAAAGTTTTTGATTTGAGTTTCCATTGAAATGAGGCTGTATTTTAATATTTTGATGTTTTAATGTTGTATGTTAATCTTGTTTTTAAGTTGTATTTCAATCAATTTGTTTTTATATCAGGTGTTAGCCGCCCTGAGCCCGGTCTTGACTGGGGAGGGCAGAGTATAAATAAATTATTATTATTATTATTATTATTATTATTATTATTATTATTATTATTATTAATTGTTCTGCGTCAGGTACTATGCCGGCTGGGCTGACAAAATCCAAGGGAAGACCATTCCTCTCGATGGAGACTTCTTCACCTATACCCGCCATGAGCCAGTGGGGATTTGCGGACAGATCATTCCGGTAAGTAAGGGCGCTGCTGGAAGATAGAAGCAGGTCTGTCTCTAGAGCCGGGGAAGCCAGAAGCTTTTTGTGTTCTGCTCACTGCCTCCTCTAGGTTTGGGCACCATGCCCAGCATGCCCACCCTGTCATGCCACTCTCCTGCCACCACAACACACACACAATCTCCTGTCAGTGGGGAAAGAGGAAGGAGGAGTTTTTAGAAGACCCTTTAAAAACACTTTTCTCCTTCGGTGTTTGCCCCAGATGTAACTACAGGGGTACCTCGGTTCTCGAACGTGCAGTGGTACGTTGGGTTACATACGCTTCAGGTTATAGACGCTTCCGATTACAGACTCTGCTAACCCAGAAATAGTACCTCAGGTTAAGAACTTTGCTTCAGGATGAGAACAGAAATCGTGCTCTGGCAGCACGGCGGCAGCAGGAGGCCCCATTAGCTAAAGAGGTGCTTCAGGTTAAGAACAGACCTCCGGAATGAATTAAGTACTTAACCCGAGGTACCACTGTAATCCGTTCCGGAAGACTGTTCGACTTCCGAAACGTTTGAAAACCGAGGCGCAGAGGGCTGGCTGCAAGTTCAATTGGAAAAAATGGAAAAACACGCAGCAGGAGTGAGGCGTGTTCAAAAATGGAAGCAATTACTTCTGGGCTCTTGGCATTCAAAAACCGAAACGTTCGGCTTCCGAGACACTCGAAAACTGAGGTACCACTGTACTTTGTTAGGTTTGTCATTATTATTATTATTTATTCTGTATTTTTTCCATGCTGTAAGCCACCTTGAGCATGGTTTTAACCATGGAAAAGAGGCATAATAAATAAAACGATGTATGCAGGCATGTACAGTGGACACTAGGGTTGCAAATGTGATCCATGCGGGATGCACGTTCGCAACCCGCAGTGTTCGCAACCCATGTCTGCACATGTGCGGGTTGTGATTCAGTGCGTCTGCGCATGCGCAAAGTGCAATTTAGTGCTTCTACACATGCGCGACCGCCGAAACCCGGAAGTAACCTGTTCTGGTACTTCCTGGTTTCGGTGGTCCGCAACCCGAAAAAACGCAACCTGAAGCGGCTGTAACGCGAGGTATGACTGTACTCTCAGGGACTTTACCCGCTTAGCTCTGTGTTTCTTGGGCAGTGCCCTCAGATCCCTTGTGCCACCTACTCACTCTTTCTCACTGTACATAAATAAAACGTGCAACATACTTCCGGGAACAGAGCCAGAGAACGAAAAGCAACATTTCTATGTATGAATCTGTGAAGGGCGAGAGGAAAAAGGGGTTTGGAAAAAAGGATAAAACCTGCTTGTAAAATGTTTTCGGCACGGCCTGTCTTTTGTGAACTGATTCACACAGGTGCCTCTGCCCCCCCCCCCCGGATGGCAGAATAAAACGCTCTTTCTCTGGATTAACCCCTTGGTGTCGTTTGGCTCCTTTTGTCTCTGCTCGGGTGCAACAATTATTCCTACCCATGGATTAAAAAGGCTACAGTGTGTCTGTCCCCGTCCCCCCAGATTGCCTCCTCTTCCTGTGTTTCCTCGATGTTGATCTGGTCCCTTTCTCTTTATTGCAGTGGAACTTCCCGCTGCTGATGCAGGCGTGGAAGCTGGGGCCTGCCTTGGCCACAGGGAACGTGGTGGTGATGAAGTTAGCCGAGCAAACGCCTCTGACTGGCCTGTACATGGCCAGCCTGGTCAAAGAGGTGAGAGAGGTCTCTGGGGTGACTATAGGAATAAACACTGTTCAAAACAGAACATGTTGATTAAGGAGTAAAGCGGAAAGGGTAAAACCAATTAGGATGCGGTAAGGAGATTAAAATTCAATAACATAAAGGTTGCAATGAGAGTACTGAAATTAAAAGTTAAGGAAGTCGAGGTGTGGTGGAGGGGAGTGATAGGGTGGGGTGATGGGAATTCACAAAGGGGGGGAAGGATATAGGTTTATATATGTTTATGACAATGTGTTTTTTTCTTTTGTATTGCAATGGTATCTCACCCTTTTATGTAGTATGAAAATTTAATAAATAAAAATTTAAATGTTAAGAGAGAGGTCTCTGGGGCTGCCACTCACTGCTTCGTTCTTCACCCTTCCTTGTCCTGCTTGCGGACTCGGACAATGGCTGAGCTCCAAAAAAACCCTTCCCCCTTCTTCTCCTTGCCTGGGTGCCCAGAAGACATGGAGGTGCTGAGTTCTGAGCACCCTGGCAAACTTTTGATTTTTGGAACGGACAAGACTATTGTGAAGATTTTCACTTGTCTTTGTAAACCTGCAGGCTGGATTCCCGCCCGGCGTTGTGAATGTGATCACTGGCTACGGGCACACAGCAGGGGCAGCCATTTCCTCCCACATGGAAGTGGATAAAGTCGCCTTCACAGGCTCCACAGAGGTGAGGAATATCTGCACGTATGAATCTTCCCCTTTTCTCCCTCCCTTCTGAAAGGTGTAGGATGGGTCACACTCTGTGCCAGATCTGTAAAGTAGACAATTATTTTAATGTGCAGTTTCATTTCGAAGTGCACTGAAGTTCTCACCCTGGGCCAGCAGGGGGATACTGTAGATAGTTCAGGTCCACATATGCAAATAAGGGATCGAAAGTGACGTTCAGTGATTGGATAGTTACAGAAAATGGTTACTGTTGCGTTCTAATGGAGCTCTATATAAGCAGGCTGGCTGAACCCTTCAGTTCAGTTCTGTTCTGGCCTGTGAATAAACAAGAGCTGTTTGAAGAATCGCTGTGTCGTCTGATATGTTCACCCACAACTTAACATGCATATTTTAAACTTGTTTTGGACTTCTGACTTTTACTGATTTCTTTCTTTACAAAAAATAAATAAATATTTATTTACAGTCGTACCTTAGATCTCAAACGCCTTGGCCTCCGAACAAATCAGCTCCTGAACGATCGAAGCCCGGAAGTGAATGTTCTGGTTTTCGAACAATTTTTGGAAGCCGGATGTCCGGCGCGGCTTCTGATTGGCTGCAGGACGCTCCTGCAGCCAATCGGAAGCTGCACCTTGGTTTTCGAACGGTTCTGGGCATCGAACGGACTCCCGGAACGCATTCTGCTTGAGAACCAAAGTATGCCTGTATTACACTTTGAAATATGCCCAAATCATACGTGATGTAGGTAAAATCACTTTCAAGTCTAATAGTTCCAAAATTTGCATTGTAAGAAGCCACAGGGAAGGGAAGGAGGGTGCTCTTGTGCTCAGATCCTGCTTATGGCATCTATCATTCTCATCTGCTTGGCCACCGTGACAACAGGATGTTGGTCTAGATGGGCCATTGGCCTGATCCAGCAGACTCTTCCAATGTTCTTCTAAACTGTTCTTTTGTTGAACATCACAGAACAGTTTGTGCAAATGAAACCATGAGATACAGTTATATCCAGTGCAATGTTAACCTAGCAACATACAATTAAACCATTGGTACAATACATAATCACAACACAGAAAAGCTGCTCCAAGCTGCCACAGGCTCTTTTGGAGTGCAGTGAAGCCAAGAACAATCCTGTGTTCCTATGATTTTAGAATTTCACAGATCAGTTGGTTTACGTAGGCATAGGAGCAGATCGCATTTAATAACCAAGCTGCTGATAAGAAAAAGAATTGCAAATAAAAAAAGCATACCCTGAAAATTATGGTGATAGATAGATAGATAATTTATTACGGTCGAAGACCAGCTTATAAAACACACCAGATGTCAAAGGAAAAAACAACTACCAGACTTTTAGAAGACATCTGAAGGCAGCCCTGTTTTGGGAAGCTTTTAATATCCAAAGGACTATTGTATTTTAATATTTTGTTGGAAGCCACCCAGAGTGGCTAGGGAAACCCAGCCAGATGGGCGGGGTATGAATAATAAACTATTATTATTATTATTATTATTATTATTATTATTATTATTAAGCCTTTTGTGAAGCCACCTTAACTAATCTTTTAGCCTAGGGACTGAGAAGCTGCACATCTTCCCGTGAGAGAGAGTCTGCTAGCTCACTCTCTTCCCATTCTTCTTCTTCTTGCTGTTCACCTCCCGGTTTTGCCCAGCTATTGTCTTCCGAACTGTGCCCCTCAGCAACCCATTGTTCCAAATCAGCACTACTCCGCTGCTCCTGTGGAGTTTCAGGATCCTGGCCACGAGCAGGGGGAGGGGGAGGCTCCTGCCATTCCTCATCAGAGTTGTACTCCCCAGCCTGGTCTCTGACACCGATGGAGGGGGTCCACCAGAGGAGACTCCCCACCCATTCTCCAGCCCTCCAATCTAGAGCTAAGCCTGCCACACCGTGGTGGTTCCTTAAGCCAAGCCTATTTTTATAACAAACAACAAGCTTGCCTGCCTTTCGATTTCTAGGTTGGGCACCTGATCCAGAAGGCTGCAGCAGAGAGTAATCTGAAGAGGGTGACCCTTGAGCTTGGTGGAAAGAGCCCAAACATCATCATGTCTGATGCCGAAAGTAAGAGACTTTTCCCTCTTTACAGGAGTGGGTTTGCCCCTGCGGAGCGTGGGATTGGCTGGTGACACCCTGGGCCTGCCTTCACCAGAAGTGCAACTCTTTGTGTAATTGTGTAATTCTTTAGTATTTAAGATAGTTTATTTATAAATCCATGACATCACAACATTCCATCACAACATCACAATGTTACATAGCTACACAAAAGAACTTTAACGTAAAAATACAGCACGCAACGATTTAGAACAAACTAAAAGCTAAATTTCCGAAAGACACAAAATGTGTCCACTAGGCATCAGGAACTGCTTAGCCGGGGAAGTATCTCAATAATGACTCTAATCAGAAAGTTTTCTGGAGAAGTGGTGATTGCATTTCTCATCTCTAACTGGCCACTTTCTTCCACCCCTCGTTATGTTAGGTATTTGCGCATATTTTCAGCTAGCGCAAGAGGCCAAATTTTGAACCACCTATTTTCAGCTAGCGCAAGAGGCCAAATTTTGAACCACCATCCCTGCAGTGAGAACTTCGTAGAGGACTTCCACTGATGGGTTAGCTTTAGCCAAGTAGTGGCTATCAATTACAAGGGTAAAGGTAAAGGGACCCCTGACCATTAAGTCCAGTCGTGGCCAACTCTGGGGTTGCGGCGCTCATCTCGCTTTATTGGCCGAGGGAGCCGGCGTACAGCTTCCGGGTCATGTGGCCAGCATGACTAAGCCGCTTCTGGCGAACCAGAGCAGTGCACGGAAACACCGTTTACCTTCCTGCCGGAGCGGTACCTATTTATCTACTTGCACTTTGACGTGCTTTTGAACTGCTAGGTTGGCAGGAGCAGGGACCGAGCAACGGGAGCTCACCCCATCGCAGGGATTCGAACCGCCGACCTTCTGATCGGCAAGTCCTAGGCTCTGTGGTTTAACCCACAGCGCCACCCATGTCCCTTTTTTTAGCCAAGTAGCGGCTATCAGTTACAAGAGTCTTTGTAAATAAAGCCATTATTGTTTTCAGGAGATAACAAGAGAAGGGACAAGAAAAATAACCTGGTTAACAATGGTTGCAGTCTCCTGAAATACTCTGACCTATTATTTCACATGCACCACAGAACAGGGCCACCCCACGGTGGATTCACGCAACATATCTTGGCTGGGGTGATGTGTTGGTAATTCTTAATGCTGTTGGTGGTGAAGATAATTGCTTTCCAGATCTCCTGACTTGTGGCTTCCTTCTCTCCTTCAGTGGACTGGGCTGTTGAGCAGGCTCATTCTGCCTTGTTCTTCAACCAAGGGCAGTGCTGTTGTGCTGGGTCCCGCACGTACGTCCAAGAAGATATCTATCATGAGTTTGTGGAGCGGAGCGTGGAGAGGGCCAAATCCAGAGTGGTTGGAAACCCATTTGACCACAAAACGGAGCAGGGCCCTCAGGTGAGAGCACAGAGATTTCAGTTTGCCCTTATAAAACACATTCTGGATTGGAAGAACGGTGAGACATTCTAGATTGGAAGGAATTTTGCCCTGGCAAATGGCCCCAAAAGAGCTTTCAGTTTATGTATATTTAATTCATTTTTAATACTACCCAAATGGCTATTATTACTATGATAACTGGTGATGTATGGAAGTGAGAGCTGGACCATAAGGAAGGCTGATCACCGAAGAATGGATGCTTTTTAATTATGGTGCTGGAGGAGACTCTTGAGAGTCCCATGGACTGCAAGAAGATAAAACCTATCCATTCTGAAGGAAATCAGCCCTGGGTGCTCACTGGAAGGACAGATCGTGAAGCTGAGGCTCCAATACTTTGGCCACCTCATGAGAAGAGAAGACTCCCTGGAAAAGACCCTGATGTTGGGAAAGATGGAGGGCACAAGGAGAAGGGAACGACAGAGGATGAGATGGCTGGACAGTGTTCTTGAAGCTACCAGCATGAGTTTGACCAAGCTGTGGGAGGTAATGGAAGATAGGAGTGCCTGGCGTGCTCTGGTCCATGGGGTCACGAAGAGTCAGACACAACTAAACGACTAAACAACAACACAACAATATTCAACAAATAAAATATTTTAAAGCTTGTTGTCTACCCAATCCCAAAGGCAGTTGGTTTAAAATAGGGATGGGGATCCTGCAGTCCCCTCCAGATGTTATTGGTCTCTCAACTCTCGTCAGCCCCAGACGGCTTAATCAAGGATCAAGGAATACGTATGAGAGCACCATGGCTTCCCCTGCCCTGACAGATGACATTGTCAGAGGACCTTCATAACCTCATCAACAAAAAGTTGATGTCTTTCATTCTACCTGTAGAATCGCTGTTCACGTATGGCCATGTACACACGTTTTAAAAGTGTATTTTTCTGTATTCTAAGAAGGATTGAACTGACCTGCCATACCATGTTTTTTTGTCTTCTAGGTGGATGAGACTCAGTATAAGAAGATCCTTGGATATATTGGTACTGGGCAAAAGGAAGGTGCCAAATTGCTTTGTGGTGGCAATCCAGCTGCAGACAGAGGTTACTTTATCCAGCCAACCATCTTTGGAGATGTGCAGGACAACATGACCATTGCAAAAGAGGAGGTCAGCAGGAAAATGTTTTCCTGTACTTGTTTGTCTCTCAATAACAGTTCTATGGTTAGAGGGGTCTACGCAATCCCTCTCTTTTTCTCTCCTCCTGTATTGCTCTGTATCTCAGAGCTACAATGGTGGCCTCCAGAACCTACCAACCACCCTCTTTTATCTGTACATTCACTCTCACGATTTACTAAAAATTACCTGTTATGATTTTTATTGTAGGTTCCCTATCTCACTTTGAGTGCTGTTAGTGCAGAGAATGCAAGTTGCAATTTTGGTTTTTACTGATAATGTCATTGTTTTATTTGCTTGGTAAGCAACTTTGGGGTTTTAGTCTAATCGAGCAGTATATAAATCTTGTGGAGATAAAAAAATAAGATATTTCTAATCCCAAGACTGCTTACAACACAAATGCCAACACAAATATCTGTACAGTGGTACCTCTGGTTACATACGCTTCAGGTTACATACGCTTCAGGTTACACACTCCGCTAACCCAGAAATAGTGCTTCAGGTTAAGAACTTTGCTTCAGGATAAGAACAGAAATTGTGCTCTGGCGGCACAGCGGCCGCAGGAGGCCCCATTAGCTAAAGTGGTGCTTCAGATTAGGAACAGTTTCAGGTTAAGAATGGACCTCCAGAACGAATTAAGTACTTAACCCGAGGTACCACTGTACTGTAAGAACAAGAACAATCTCTTAAAATGCAATTGAAACATTTAGTACAGTCTCAGACACTTCTCAGTGGTTTGATTGGTATCAATGACCAGCAAAGGCCGGAGTGAATAGGAGGCACGAAAAACTGCAGAGTTTGCACTTGCTTTATTTTGTGGGGGGGGGGGGGAGATGATTCTATATGCTGGGTTCAAGGACAGAAAAGGCCTTTCCCCTGCTTGCTACCAGATGGCCAGCATGGTGTAGTGGCTAAGAGCTGTGGACTCGTAATCTGGTGAACCGGGTTCGATTCCCCGCTCCTCCACATGCAGCTGCTGGGTGACCTTGGGCCAGTCACGCTTCTCTGAAGTCTCTCAGCCCCACTCACTTCACAGAGTGTTTGTTGTGGGGGAGGAAGGGAAAGGAGAATGCTAGCTGCTTTGAGACTCCTTAAGGGGAATGAAAGGTGGGATTCCAAACTTCTCCTCCTCCTCCTCCTCCTCCTCCTCTTCTTCTCCTCTGCCTCCTCCTAATCCCTACAACCAGGCAGGACTTTATGAGGGAGGGCATTCCTTCAGGTACCCAGGTCCCAAGTTGCTTAGGGATTTATAAGATCCTGTCTGCCAAGTCTATCTGTTTCCATATGCATCCTGCTCTGTCTTACAGATATTTGGGCCAGTTATGCAGATACTGAAATTTAAAACCATAGAGGAAGTCATCCACAGAGCGAACGACACCAAATATGGCCTCGCGGCAGCGGTTTTCACCAAGGACATTGACAAAGCAAATTACATTTCCCAGGGTCTGCGTGCTGGAACCGTCTGGTAAGAGGCTAAATGTTCGGGAGCAGTCACCAAATGCTTTAGGAAATGCTGTAGGAGGAGCACCTGCCTGGCAGACAGAAGGTTATAGGTTCTGTCCCTGGCATCTTCTGGTATGCCAGGAGCTCCTGACTAGAAATTCTGGAGAACTGCTGTCAGTCATGGTATCAATACTGAGCTAGAGCAGGCATAGGCAAACTCGGTCCTCCAGATGTTTTGAGACTACAATTCCCATCATCCCTGACCACTGGTCCTGCTAGCTAGGGATCATGGGAGTTGTAGGCCAAAAACATCTGGAGGGCCGAGTTTGGCTATTCCTGAGCTAGAGGCACCAAGGGGCTATGAATTAGCTTTCTATGTTCCTCTTTTCAACGAACTTTTGAAACTGTTATGTATTGCTAACTGTATGACATTCTTCAGAATTTAACTTCCTAGCTGGTTTAAATTTTCTACCCTTTTTTGGGAAACAATTTGCTAGTCTTTGTGGCTGACCAGAAATGTCAGATGAGTGAGCACCCATATGGACACGAGGCTGTATTATTTCCTTTGGTTTTTTTATTTTAAAAAAGTAAAAAATAAAATCAAAAAATATAAATACATTTGCATAAATGTACACATTTTGTTGCATATAAGCATATAACTTAATTAAACAATTAAATAAAACAATCAAAATAATGTCATTTTTAACTTGTAAACTGAGATATATGAGAGAGGATGAATGTCAGAGTAATTACATTTACATTATGATGTGCAATTGCATTGTGATGTTTAGATTGGTGAACACAGGCAAATATTTAAACCAGCAACAATTCAGAATTTTACGTTTCAGTATCCATTCTTTTTGTCATTGGTTACATATATCAAATGGAGAAATAACAGGCAGTGAAAGTATTACTTCCTTTATTACTCTGTTCATGAGTGCCGGTTTAACAAAAGGCCCCTTCCTCTCCTCCTCAAATGTGAAATGCTGGAAGTTTACATCTCATCTTCTGTATTCAAACCTCTCAAACAAATTAGTGCCTGTTCTCCAAATTTATAGGTGCCTTGGACAAGGCCTGCAGTGTTAGATTTGGTATCAGGTGGACAAGAAATGAGATTGTTGTTGTTGTTTAGTCGTTTAGTTGTGTCTGACTCTTCGTGACCCCCTGGACCAGAGCACGCCTGGCACTCCTGTCTTCCACTGCCTCCCGCAGTTTGGTCAAACTCATGCTGGTAGCTTCGAGAACACTGTCCAACCATCTCGTCCTCTGTCATCCCCTTCTCCTTGTGCCCTCCATCTTTCCCAGCATCAGGGTCTTTTCCAGGGAATCCTATGCAATATTTTTCTTTACAGCATTGGACTTTCCTTTCGCTTCCAGGCATATCCGCAACTGAGCGTCCTTTCGGCTTTGGCCCAGCCGCTTCATCAGCTCTGAATCTACTTGTACTTGTCCTCCGCTCTTCCTCAGTAGCATGTTGGACGCCTTCCGACCTGAGGGGCTCATCTTCCAGCATCATAACTTTTATATGCCTGATGCCTTTGTCCATGGAGTTTTCTTGGCAGGGATACTGGAGTGGCTTGCCGGTTCCTGCTCCAGGTGGATCACGTTTGGTCAAAACTCTCCACTATGACCTGTCCATCTTGGGTGGCCCTGCACGGCATAGCTCATAGCTTCTCTGAGTTATTCAAGCCCCTTCGCCACGGCAAGGCAGTGATCCACGAAGGGGAAATGAGATTAGTCTTCTGTTATCTAAATGCTCCAGAAATAACTCCTAACCCCCAATGTCTCCTTGCAGGATTAACTGCTACAATGTGTTTGGCAGCCAGACACCATTTGGTGGGTACAAAGCATCTGGACAAGGACGGGAAGGTGGAGAATATGGTCTCACGCCATACATGGAAGTAAAAACGGTGAGGATCTGAAACTCTCGTCCTAGTTTGGTTTTTAAGTATTTTGAAAACCGAAGCTTTTATTTTGCATCTTCCAGGAGAGAATGGCAAGGACATCCAAGTAGTACCGTATTTTTTGCCCCATAGGGCGCACCAGCCCATAGGGCGCACCTAGTTTTGGGGGGGAGGAATAAAGAAAGAAAATTTTATTTCACACACCCCCCGGCACAGGGCTGGTGCGGGGGAAGCCCGAGCTTCCCTCGACCCCAGCCCCCAGAACAGGCTGCTATCTGCAAGCCTTAGGAGCCCGGCGGGAAGTCGCACCGGTCTCCCCAGGCTTGCGGATATCTGCCCGAAGCCCGGGGTGTGCTGCTCAGTGCGCCCCAGGCTTCGGGATGCAGGCTGCTATGAGATTACTCTTGAGAACTCCCGTGGGCTCCCAAGGCTTGCGGATAGCTTCCTGAAGCCTGCATTCGCCCCATAGGACGCACATTTCCCCTTCATTTTTGGAGGGGAAAAAGTGCGTCCTATAGGGCGAAAAATACAGTAAATAAAACTTGTCTTGCTTATGGGAGAATTGACGGTGTTTCACTTTGTACAGAGCGGAATAAAGAATTGTCAAATGTTGTCTCTTTCGTAGACATAACATGAAACATGTCTTTCACGAACTCTGGCTTAGACTGCAAACCATGGTTTGTCTGATCTTCTTTCCCATAATTCCCAGAGAATCCCTTGATGACATCCTCAAAGGGGGGAGGAATTCCCAAACCATAGTTCAGGCATAACACTAAACCACTGTTTGCCTGACCTAGGTGGCAAGCCATCTTCAAAACCTAACAGCAGATTATGGTTTGGTGGCCATTGTGGTTCGGATGGTGTTGGTTTAGGCCTCATGACAAATCATGGCTTGGGAATACGTCTAAACCATGTTCCTATTTTCAATAAATCATTTTTTGCTGATGGCAACCTTTTAGTTGTGAACAGAAAACCGGGCTTCCATACCTAATGGTGGCTGCATCTGTCTGCAAGTAAAATTACAACTGGACGGGACAAGAGTGATATCTCTTGAACAAATAGGCTCCAAACATTACTGTCTTAAGTGTTGTTTGTGGGGTAACATTGAGCTAATGCTTTGGTATGCTAGGTTATCGTAGAATTCCTACCTTTGGATCATAACGAAAATATTTAGGCACCTTTTAAGTACCTGCTTGGAAGCATTTCTTATTATGTAAAGAAAGCACTGGAATTCTTCTAGTTTTGAAGAATTGATAACCACCTTAGAGTTAATTTAAAGAGTTGAAGTGGGAAGCAGTTGTCCCAGTATCCCACAGCTTGAGCAACAGAATTAGGAGACATACAGTGCTACTTCAATAAGCCAAGTGGATCAGGCACTGGGCTATAGTCTTGAAAGCAGTGAAATTTGAGTATTGTTCTGTCCAATGCTAGTGGATGCCTCCAGCCAATTCTGTTGCAAATGGGAAGCTGTAGGGTTTGATTAATCCAGCACAATATTATGTAGACTGCATCCTGTTTTGAGGAAGGGCTGAAGCTCAATGGTAGAGCATGTGCTCTGCATGCAAAAGGTCCTAACAGCTTCCTAAGTTTCTGCTAAACTGTTTGAAACTGAATTGCATTAACAGGGTTGACATAGGAGTCACCTTGGGACTGATTGTCTTGTAGAGTCAGAGATGCAAAGTTGGCCGAGTCTAATGAACCATATTCTTTCTAGGTAACCATCAAAGTTCCACAGAAGAATTCTTAAAGGACATCAGCTGTATATCTGAAACCGTCGGTCTAAGCTGCCATTCCTCTTGATAGCAGCATTTAAGCAGGATTGAAGTAGAGGAACCTCCTTCATGAAGAAAGCCTTCACCTCTACAAGCAACCTAAGATCGTTTATTTCATATATTTTAAGAAAAAGCTTTATTTACCTGCTTATATTTTACTTCACTTTTTTCTGTACCAGGCACCCCTATATCTTAATGTTACACTAATGGATACAGATATCCACTTGAGCTTTAAGAATAATTTCTCAAACTGGTTTTTCAAACTGATTATATGGTACCCATTTATGGTAATCTGGAATGTATCTTGAGGTTTGTTTATAGGAGCAATATCTAAGTAATGAGAACTTCCGTCCTTTCTCCATGTGTAACCTAAACAGAAACTGCCCCTTTTATATAAGAGAGCTCTAAAACTGTCTGCTTATTTTGACAATCAATGCTGTGAAGCCAGTGCAGGCTGTGATTTTCCCCCCTGATCTTATATCAAATACATAAAGAAAATTTCATAGTTGACATGCATTTGTTCAGTTGCTGACCATTTTTGGTTAAAACGATTACCCTTTTCTCTTAGTGCAGGGGTCTGCAACCTTTAAGACAAAAAGAGCCACTTGGACCCATTTCCGAAGGGGGGAAAAACTGGGAGCCGCAAAACCATTGCGACATTTAAAACAAATATATCTCCGGAGCCGCAATCTGACAGCGGGTGGGAAGGTGGCGTCGGGACGGTGCGTGACTAACACACGCACCACCCCCATGCGACGTCACAGCCAGTACAGCGCCCGCCACAGTGGGGAGTGTCGGGGTGCACAATGTGCCTCCTCCCCTCGCTAGTATCCGCCCCGGAGCTGCGGCAAAGGTGTAAAAGAGCCATATGCGGCTCCGGAGCCGCGGGTTGCTGACCCCTGTCTTAGTGCAAATGGGGTAAGATGAAATAGAGAGAAAAGGATTTGTATAATAGAGGAAGGGACAC
Source organism: Podarcis siculus (assembly GCA_034642415.1). Taxonomy (NCBI): domain Eukaryota; kingdom Metazoa; phylum Chordata; class Lepidosauria; order Squamata; family Lacertidae; genus Podarcis; species Podarcis siculus. The sequence goes on along the minus strand of JAXCMG010000067.1, from coordinate 37,445 downwards.
TCTTTGGTGGTTTTCTTCTTCTTCTTTTGAATTCCCAACATGCCAAGACTTTTTCTAGTGATTACGATGGAAACAAGAAAGATGGATGAGTGTTTTGAGCCACATTCACACCATACATTTAAAGCACCATACTACTTTAAATAGTCGTGCCTTTCTCTAAAGAATTTTGGGAGCTGTAGTTTGTGATGGGTGCTGATAGTTTTAGGACACCCCTATTCCCTCCAGAGAGCTACAGTCCCCAGAGTCCCCTGTTTAAACCATTCTGAGAATTCTAACTGCATGAAGGGGGTGATAGGGGATCTCCTAACAATTCTCAGCACCCTTCAAAAATGGCAACTCCCAGGATTCTTTGGGGAAAACCATGAGTTTAAGGTGATATCATAGTACTTTCAGTGCCTGGTGAGAATGCAGCCTTAGAGTTCTTCACTATTCAAGTGAAAAACATAGGGTTCAAATTCCATGCTCCCCCAGCAGCCACTTTCTTCAGGATTTAGTTTATTTTGGGTTGTCATAGGTTTGCTACTTAGAATATTTGAAAACCCAGCTTTGTTATATGGTATAAGCAGTGATTTTTTTTCCCTTTAAAAATGTTTAGGGGTACTCTCATTTTGACTCAAGAAAATCACCATTTTATAGTTCAAATCGGGGAAAATAAATACAGTAAATGGACAAAAGTACAAAGCTTCACAAAAGGTTTAGAGAAAAATGGACTGTCACAGAGCATCCCTTGTCAACTGTCCATGGATATAGGATATATTACCTGCTGCAAGTCATCTGCAACCAAGGAACCTTAATTTTAACACTCTGAACACTTTGAAAGTAGGGAAATTGTTGTGTAGACAATATGGTGACTGACAGTCTTTCCCATACAGAATGCAATTGGCTGAGAGGGACATTATTAAAGTGAGTGTGTAATTTAGCAGCAAGAGGCTTCTGCACACAAGACTTCAAGAACCACCATTGGCTGGTCCTATGACTTCCTGGAATTCCGCAAGCCAGGCATGCAAGCAATGCAAAGTTTCACATAGCCACCGATTAAACAAATTCACGGAGCAAAATAATCTGTGTTGCCACATTATGTGGTAGCATGTCTCATATCCTTTATATCGAGGTGAGGAACATCAGGCACAGGGACTGAATGTGGCCCTCCCAGCCTCTCTACATGGCCCTCAGGACTCCCATCAGCCTCCTTGAGTGCTTTTGTGTGGCTGGATGTGTCCTTTCCTGATGCGCCGATCCTTTTTGCTTCCTTGCAAGGATAGAGGAGGTGGGAGAGAAATAAAAGAAACCACTGACATGCATGGATGGAATGTAGCGTAATGTCCAAGGGTAATAGTCACATACATTTTATCTTGGGCACTTTTGCCTTTAGCTATGGCCAAAGATGCTACCCTTGAACTCATTCTCTAGCTGCTTAAACTTGCATAGCTAAAACTCACCTACAAAAAGGAGCTAGCACCAGGGTTGAGGCATCATCAGGGTTTGCAGAAGTATAAAGGTAAAGGGACCTCTGACCATTAGGTCCAGTCGTGGCCGACTCTGGGGTTGTGGCGCTCATCTCGCTTTAATGGCCAAGAGAGCTGGTGTACAGCTTCCGGGTCATGTGGCCAGCATGACTAAGCCGCTTCTGGCAAACCAGAGCTGCTCATGGAAACGCCGTTTACCTTCCCGCCGGAGTGGTACCTATTTATCTACTTGCACTCCGATGTGCTTTGGAACTGCTAGGTTGGCAGGAGCAGGGACCGAGAAACGGGAGCTCACCCCGTCACGGGGATTTGAAATGTCGACTTTCTGATCAGCAAGCCCTAGGCTCAGTGGTTTAGACCGCAGCGCCACTCGTGTCCCCCATGCAGAAGTATGGGGGGAAATAAATACTTTCAGGAAGTGAACCATAGGGACAACACACAGCTTGGCCAAATGGGGACAGAGCAAAAAGTATGACTGGCTACACGATGCTGAGTTGGGAGAAGAAGTAACAGAATCCGGCAGGGGAATAAAATGGCATATTGCCGTAAAGGTCATGGCTGGCTCAACAGGAGCACTGCACACTATAACATTTTGGTGCCGGTCCTATTTGTATTTTATATGCAGGTAAAGATGCAGAACACAGTTTTGCAAGGAAAGCCTTTATCCTTTTTTTGCATGCACAGAGAATTTTGGCCTCACTTCCTGAGAGGGTATCAAAATTAAAAGTACTTTTGCTGCTTATGTATGTTGAATACACCACCAGGTAGTTTGGTAATATGCTTAAATGAACAAATGACGTTAGAGACCTGAACGTTGGTACCTAAGAGCCTTTTCGCCCTTAAAATTGGCACCAGAATTCTCACACTGTGGAAGCCAAATGTGCCTCAAAGCAGCCTGAAAAAAAATCCAGAGGACAAACACTGGCATTTCTTATCTCCCCCACCCTTTACTGAGGATAAAACCATTTTTTATTTGGTAACTATTGGCTGATACAGGGGTAGTTAAATTGCTGCAATCCACAGGCACAAACGTGTGAAAGGAAATGATACACGGTAATGTTCGTGTAAAGACGTGCTCAAAAACAACAATGTTTTTATTATGTCATTGTGGGTGCGTGTGTTTAATATGGTTAAGAACAGCGGGGTTACATTTGATTATTTTACATAGGTTTGAACTACGGATAGAGCTCCGCTGCCAAAATGGCCACCGGCCTCGCTTCCTTCTTTCTTCGCTTCTCTCCGGGAGCTTGACGATCTCCAAACATCGCGAGACTTCGCCTCGAAAAGCGTCGAGTGACCCAAACCGCCCCACCAACCACAAAGGGGCGTGTTCGAAAGGGGGCGGGGCGAAGTCGTGCCAAGGAAACTCCTCCCCTCTGCCGGCATCAAATTCCCTCCCCGCTTTTATTCCTACCCTCAGGTAACCCCGCACCGAAGCGCCATCAAAAAGCGACGCGAAAGAGAGGAAGGTCCCCGGGCAATAATAATAATAAAACAACCGCACACCCTAAGAACATCTGCGAAGAAAGGCGGAAGGGCCTTTCACCTACGGCGTCGCGTCGCTGACGCGCAGCTCGTGATGCTTGACGCTGCCTATTTCACTCGCCTGATAAGTTTTCCCCCGCCGCGAAAGAGGCCCATTTGGGACCGCTGCTCGCGCGGAGGGGCTGGGAGCGAGACGGCGGCAGAGAGAGGGAGCTAGGCAGGCCCCGGCTCCGAACGCGACCCCGCTGGAGTTGCTCGGCAGATCAGGCGCGGCTGCCCTCGGCGGGGGCGAAACTGTGGCAATGGCTGGTGGCTCCTTAGCCGGAGTCGAGCCTCGGCGCCTGAGGCGGAGCCCGGATTAGGAAAAGCTGAGGAGGAGAAGGCGGCGGCGGCGGCGGCAGTAATTTCCTCCATCCCCTCATTTCCCTCAGCCTCCCGGCCGTGAGGAAAGGCCTCTCGCGCCCTCTTCGCTTTCCTTCCCTGGCTGGGTGGGGATGAGGCGGCAGCCCGGCGGAGGAGGCGGTGGCGGAGGGGGCAGCAGCAGCAGCAGCGGCGCCGGCAGCGGCGCGGGCGGCGACAACAACGACACCGACGACACCGACTTGGAGGGGCGGCCCCCCGCCTAGCCCGGCCCCGCTCCCCCTCCTTCCCCACAGGCTCCCCTCGCCGGGCCTGAAGCGGCGGAGGATGTCGGAGGAGCCGGACGCGGACAAGATGATCAAGGTAGCGGGGCCTGCTCGGGCGGCCTTTGTGGACGACGCGCGGAGGGGTGGGCAAGGGGGAGGAGGAGGCCGCTCAATTGTTCTACTTGAAGCCTGGGTTTAACGTCCAGGGCGCAGGGCCTCTGAGCGTGTGCAGAGTTCGGGCGGCAGCAGGGCCTGCGCCTCGGGGTGGAACCCCACCCCCGGCCTCTTGGCGGATTCAAAACAGATACGAGAAAATGTTTGGCCATGCGGCGCTTGGTTGGAAGTCGCGGGAGGCAGTGATGGCCACCAACTTGGATGGCTTTAAAAGAGGAGCCGCGGCGGAAAACCCAGCCAGATGGGCGGGGTATAAATAATAAATTATTATTATTATTAGGCTATCGATGGCTACTATGCTCTGCCTCCACAGTCAGAGGCAGTAAATGGATTAACAGTTGCTGGGAACCACAGGAGGGGAGAGGGCTCTTGGGTTTGGGTCCTGCTTACGGGTTTCCCACAATAGGCATCTGTTTGGCTGCTATGGGAACAGGATGCTGAACTAGATGGGTTCCTTGTGCCTTGATTCAGCAGGCTCTTTCTTACGTTCTGATCCTGGACCTTGGCAATCGTGCATCTCTTATATTTTTTATTTATTTATGGCAGCCTTCCCTTCTAACCAGATGTTGTTGGGCTCTCGTAAACCCAGGGCAGCAGTGGTCAGGAATGATGGGAGCTGTAGTCTCAACTACACCTGGAGACTATACACTGGGGGAAGACTGACTTAATGGCATTTGTAGGTTGCTCTGTGACATAAATTTCCCTTTTAATAGGTAAGCTTAAACACAAATGGGCATCAAAAATAGACACAGATACAACAAAAACGAAACTCTGCAGCTGCAAAGTTAAATGGATTTAAAAACAGAGGGCCACATGTTGTACTTTATTTTAAAGGCCTGTGCGAACTGAATGCTTTCCCGTTGGTGCTGAAATTATGGTCTTTTCTCAGACTAGCTTTCCTGGGAAATTTGTTCCACAACCAGGGTGCCTCTATGAAAAAGACCCTCTTCTTGATGGTTACTTAGAACTAGAATTGTAGAGTTAGAAGGGACTTCAAGGGTCTCACTTCATTTGACAGGGCACCCATTATTCATATATAATACCTACAAAGCAGCTAGAGTTTTCTAATCACTATACTTATACTTACAAATATGAGGCAGTCACTGGTCACTGGCCTACAACCTTAGTGGACACAGTGCAAAAGGAAAGAAGAAAGCAAGTGTTGAAGCAGCTGCTACTTCACTGGAGAATGGTTGGGGCCAGGTTGGTCTCCCCCTTGCCATGATTCATGGCCAATAAGTCACATGTCCCACAGGTCTGGGCTTGTGGAGTACAGTGACTCAGAGAATACTGAATTATTAATCAGAAATGTGTTCCAGTGCTTACAAGTTTTGTTCTGTTAGGAATATGAGGATTAATTCAGGCAAAAGAAGCTGTATCAGACCACTGGTCCATCTAGCTGACAGTGGTGCTCCAGGATCTAAGATAGGAGTCTTTCCCAGCCCTATCTGAGATCCTAGCGATTGAACCCAGGATTTTTTGCATACTCTGTCACTGAACTAATAGTAGTAGTAGTAGTAGTAGTAGTAGTAGTAGTAGTGTAGAGCCATTTATATGTTCACAGCACTTATCAGAAAATGAAAGAACATTTATTAGTTACTATGGTGTTAGTATTATAGCTCCATTCACATACACAGCATTCCCAAACAATGATTCTTATTATTGATTTTATAAATTTACTAGGGTCTGTGGCCCAGCTCGCTTCACTTGCCAACCCCACCTACCACTGTGCTTGTAGGTCTGGGCCACCTACCAGGCCACCCGCCCACTTGTTTGCTTCATCTCTTGTTCCCTCCTTCTCACCCTTTGAAATTGCTGTGATGGCCCAGCAGCTCTGAGGGCCCAATTTGACATTGCACTGTAGTATGCAGTACACTGTAGCTTGTGTGGCCACACTGTAGTTTGTGTTCACACAAACTTTAGTGTGGCAATGTTCTTAACTATCTATTATATGCAAGATATATTTCCATCAATATAAGATGACAGGTCTCTGCCTCAAGGTGCTTACAGTCTAAAATTGGATATTGGGGAGACAGCAGAGGGAGGAGGCAGGGGCAAATAGGAAAATGTTTGATTATTTGGGTTCAACTTATTTAATTAAATATTCAGGTTTCAATGGGAAGAGAAGTCTCTGCCCCAATATGCTTGCAGTAACATACACATGTATGCCTGCACAAGGGAGACTGTAGAGCAGGGATGGCCAATCTTGGCCCTCCAGCTGTTTTGGGACTACAACTCCCATCATCCCTAGCTAACAGGACCAGTGGTCAGGGATGATGGGAACTGTAGTCCCAAAACAGCTGGAGGGCCAAGTTTGGGCATCACTGCTGTAGAGGAACAGGAAGGAAATGTTTATTGAGGGAAGAATGTGTGGGTGTTGCTGTACACATACACTAAATTTGTATGCCTCTTTATAGTCCCAGGTGTGGTGAACCTTTGCCCCTCCAGGCGTTGCTCAACCTCAGTTAGCATTGCCAATTGCCATGGTTGATAGGAGTTGTAGTCCAGCAGCATCCAGAGGGTGAAATTTTCCCAACACCTATTGTAGTTGGATGGCTTTAGAAATAGAAAATATCAATAAAAATGTAAAGAAGTTACGTATTAAAGACCAGGGGGTCTACAATAGCATTGGCATCTAACTGAAATGGAAGATCAGGATCTAAATGCCAGAGATTCTAAAATGCCTGTGAGTGTATAAAGGTGTCAAAGAGTGAGCTGGCTGTCAATCACACCATTCAAAGGTGGAATTAAGTCTTTATTAGCAAAAACATGAACTGCACAAACTTGGCTTATGTCAGGTCTAATGAGCACATCCCCGGTAGGACTTACCCTATGAATCAGTTGTCAAGACTGGAAGCCCCTGCCTCCCCATAGCCATCTTAAGTCTCCTCTCCAGGGCTTTTTCCACACAGTCGGAAACTGTGCCTGTGTGAAGCCTGCTGCTGCTCCACCCATTTCAGCCCTCTTCTGGTTTTGGGAGGAGGAGAGCTATTGCAGCAGTAGGGGGAGACACCTGTGACTCTTCACCAGCCTGACTCCTCTTGGCCTCCCTTCTCCCACTCGTCTGCTGCAGCTTCTGATTCTGGACTTCTCTCTGTCACAAACTCTTGGTATCTGAAGAAGTGTGCATGCACATGAAAGCTCATACCAATAACAAACTTAGTTGGTCTCTTAAGGTGCTACTGGAAGGATTTTTTTTATTTTGTTTCGACTATGGCAGACAAACATGGCTACCAACTGTAACTAGACTCTCCCAGTTGCCTCTTCAGTTTCCGGCACCTCCTCTTCCCACCTCCCTCTGGCCGCTCGTTGTCCCACCCCCAGTCCCTGGGCGCTTTGTTCCCCAGCTGGGTCTTCTTCCACTCCTCTGCATCCAACCAGTCCATGACAAAGGTCATCACATGGCACCAAAACCACATAATGCCGCCTGCCTGTGTTGCTGCCCCTCTCTCCTGCTGCCTCCCCCTTCCCAATTAATTATTATATATCCAGATTTATTGTACATGTCTCATAAACAGCAAAATGCTAGAGTTACAGCTAAATAAGATCCAGCATATAAACTGAACAGAACAAATTGGTATTGTAGATTTGTGGAGTATAATTACAATACTATACGGTACTATATTACACTATAAAGGATTTGCAGCTGGCATCACATAGGGCTCTGCCTGAGCTCTCCAGAGATGATGCTGTAGTTCCATGTTTCTTCTTTTTCCCTTTTAAAACAGGAAACTTCTATTTTAGAAGAATACCATATTAACTGGACTCAGAAGCTGGGAGCTGGTATCAGTGGTCCAGTAAGGTAAGAAGGTGCATTTTATTGCTGTGATTAAACTCTCAGGATAATAATGAAATACTGAATGCTTTAATTGTGCTGTGAGCAGAAATGGATATTCCTTTGCACATTTCTTACTGTTTGTGTCAAAACAAAGTTATTTTGTAACACATCTTTAATGTTTTTATTTATTAGGCGTCTGCCCCACTATTGCATAAGGTTCCCATCCTCAATTTGCACATACATAATTCCAGCAGTTCACAGGGCTCCTTTACAATGGTTTTTTTTAAAAAATAAATGCACTAAAATGCCATTCTCATATGTGTTTAATCACAGCAAAATGTGTTTTTGTGCTCATGCATAGGACCATAAACCACCTTTTAATCCAGCTACTTAAATTAGCTAGCTGTGGCCCCTGTAGCTCTTTTTTATTTTAGGAAGCATGGATGGGCCTGATCAGGCAGGGTTCTGACCAATCAAATGACTTTTCCTATGTTCATCAGGTGTAGGGAGATGCCATGGCTTCCAGGCAGGATGTTGTGCCCTGTTCAAGGGATGTTTCCCAACACACTATGTCCAAACATTAATGTGGGAATAATGCAGGAGTCTAGATTGGGAAGGATTTAGACACACTCTCTCTCTGTCTTCAAATGAGGAATTCATTCATATGTCGGTAGCTTCTTTATAGCTTCCTCACTAACCATGATTTTGCTGCTATCTGGACAGAGTCTGCATGAAAAAATCGTCTCAAGAACGGTTTGCACTGAAGATCCTTCTCGATCGCCCTAAAGCTAGAAATGAGGTATAGTCCACTCTTCTTGAAAAATATTCTATGGATCTGTTGCTCCACTTGTGTGTTCTTCCCCTGCCCACTCAGTTATCCTTAAACAATTTATATCAGTAAGAAGCACTCCTTAACACACCCCATTAAATATATGTGGACGGTTGCTGTTTTATTTAGAGCCACTGTGATTTCCTAATTGTTTAATAATTTTCTGTCTATTTTCCATGTCAAATAAAACCAGCATGGCTTACAATGTAAAAATAAAGCATAATGCATCATATTTTTTTTTAAAAAAATATAACTATTATCCTGTGGGCATTTCACTTCCTTGGTGATGTTGGGCACAATTTGAAGACATTTTTATCTGTCAGTGACTTTGGCAAGGGACAAGCTTGCTCCATCTTCCATGTGACAGCTCTTTAGATATTTGAAGATGGCCATCATATCTCCTCTCTGTTCTTCTCTAGGCTAAGCATACCCAGCTCCCTGAACCGTTCCTCATAAGACTTGGTTTCCAGACCCTTTATCCCCCTTCTTAAAATTGTGGTGCCCATGTGCGCCTTATGCCCTAGAATCCCTCACTCCACACCTGAGGTTTGCTCTGGTTCTCCCTTAATGGCAGTAAGATTCCACACAAAAGCTTGATGAAATTGCTCTCCACCCGTACTGATGTTAGTGGTGGTTCTGGCTGGGCTGGGCTGAAAATCAACCCCCCACTCAGATCTGGAAGTGGAGCAGGCAATGATATCCAGCTTACGGGGTCGGGGCTGCTCCTGTCTCACGGTTTCCCCCATAGACTGTTACTCGTTGCTGGAATGTGGGTGAAATTTTGGAGGTAGTCCCAGCTTTCTGACGAACCCACACATGGGTGCTCGTGGTGAGTTACTCAGAGGCATTTCTTTATTTCTTCAACCCCCCTTCGCTAACTCTGCTGTGTCAAGAAAGTTATTCAACCTTGCCCTGTTGACCCTTGAAAGCCCTGCAGTTGGGATCAGCTTCCTGGAGCCCAGCTTTTGAGCACCTCACCAGAAGGAAGCAGGGGAGGCTGCTTAGCAGGCTGCTCCACATACTTCCCAGAGCAGATGGACCTCTTGGCAAACATTGCTTTGCTGTATCTACTTTGCTTGCCTGTTTGTAATCCTCCTTGTTTTTGCCTGCCTGACGTCTTCTGCAGACTTAGCCGGCCAGTACCCACGTGTGTCTTGCATTCCGCCAACCAGCCTTGATTGCCTTGTTGTTCCTCTGCACAATCGTGCTCCTTTACCTCTTGCCTGATTGTACCCTATACCCCAAGGCTCATGCTAAGCATGGGCTTATCTTGGCTTTAAAAATACTGGCGCGCATGCAAGGGCAGCCTTCCCCCAGCCTGCTGCCCTCCGGATGTTACGGAGTATAACTCCCTTCAGTTCCAGCCAGGATGGGAGCTCTTGTCCAGAACATCTGGAGATCAGCAGGTTGGGGAAGACTGATCAAGAACATGCCAGGCAGCCAGTATAAACTGGAAAAAGAACTGAGCATGTGGCTGATGTGCTTCCCTCATTGCTAAACTAAGTTGATTTCATGTGCTTAAGAATCAGAGGTAAGAACTTCAGGAGGGGCAGTGCTCCTCAAGCTGACCTTAATTCTGCCCGCAGGCAGAGGGGTATAAAAATGGGGTGGGGAAGAAGCAAAGAGACAGTTGCTAAGGCGGATGAGCACGGCTGCATTTTAACTTGTCTTCTCTTCTCCATCAGGTCCGGCTGCACATGATGTGCGCGACACATCCCAATATTGTCCAGATCATCGAAGTTTATGCGAACAGTGTGCAGTTCCCTCACGAGTCAAGTCCAAGGTAAGACTCTGGCAAGTTGGTTTGATTTCTGACTGCATCCTTTCTACAATCAGGCTTCGACGGCGTGGAATTCTGTCTGGAATTTAAAACCCGCCTTTTATCCAAAGCAAACTGCAACTGCCATATGTCTTGTGTCCCCCCCACCCCTTTCATAGTAGCGTGCCTTCCTTTCCATTGTGACAAACGTATTGTTCAGAATATGTCAACATTTTTTTTCTTGCAGCTGGTCTCCTTCTTAGCCATTTGGTTCCCAGCGTTCAGGACATTGGGGTGTGTGCAGCATAGATAGCGGCCCTTTTTTGAGATAGCCAATGGGCTTTCCGCTTTCTTTAAAAAAAACTAGTTCTCTTGTGAGGTAAGGCAAAGCATCTCAGATGCATCTTGGGTGCCATTAAGGCTGGCAGAACAGCAAAAGATCACAGGGCAGGATCTGCCAGGAGGTTCTCCTGGTCATGCCTCACAGAAGTCAACAGGAGCTAGAGCTGTCTTGACTTGTCACTTGCCACAAGCTTGCACAAACCTCAGCTGGCAAATGGTAGCATTAATGTGCATATTCCTTTGGAGAAAAATTCTTGCCCACGACGTGTTTGCTCCCCACTCTCCGGGAGTTTTCTCTTTCAATGATGCCCAGAAGAACAGATTCCCTGGATTTCCCAAATCCTAAACTGATCACCTTCTCTTTAATACTGAACTGGGCAGTAGAACCCAGTTGTCTCAGACCCCGCCTTGGTTTGAAGTGTGGGGTGTTAGCTCTAGTTTTTATTAACGTTTTGACTTTTTTTTTTCATATAACGAACTGGAATACTTTTAAAACAGGGCTCGGCTCCTAATTGTAATGGAGATGATGGAAGGGGGAGAACTGTTTCACAGAATCAGCCAACATCGGCACTTTACTGAGAAGCAAGCAAGCCAAGTAACAAAGCAGGCAAGTTCTTAACCCCACCCACCCCCAACACCCACCCCGCCCTTGTCTAAGCGAAAAGCATGGGAGGAAACAGCCCATAAAATACCTGACAATTTCACTGGGAGGGCAAGCGGCAAGCTTTTTAAGAAAACAACCCTCTGATCTAATCAGAAGATTGCCTGCTTTGTTATGATCTCCTGGGCAGCCTTTCTCTTTTTTGAGTTAAAACTGGAGGAGCACTTCATCCTTTGCACTCCCAAAGTTTTGTTTTTTTAGGGTGTAAGAGGACAAGAATTATTTTCCCTTAACAGAGCCCATCCAAACCTGCCTCTGCAGGTCCCTGTTCTGAAGAGGAGGTCTGCCCGACACCGGTTTCTCGTGTAAAGACTGAGTGGGCTGCCTCCTTTGGGTGGATGGGAGGTGATTTTGCACTGTCAGGTTGGGCATAATCACCTGCTTCCAGCAAAGGCTGATGGGAAGGCAGCAAGGCCTGAACAATGACTTGTCCAAGGATGGAGGAAGCAGCTTATTTTGCTGGCAGATGCTTTGAGCTCCAAGAAACTTTGAATTTATTCTCTTGCAGCATGCAATTTTAGGGATTTCTAGTCTATGCAAATGCATTAAATAAAGAAGAAAAAACACAGGGATAGGGTTAGATATTAATGAAATTCTTATCCGTGGGCCCTTTACTCAGGGTAAACTTAACATAGCTATGAATTCCCTGCCATCACAGCCACTACAAAGCCTTTGAAGAAACGGTGATGAAGTGTGTCATCAGCACAGGGTCCCCTAATTCAAGGCAGAAGCATGGTCTTGGGTCAGTTGAGTCTCTTCCAGTTCTTCACACTCTGGAGATTTATGTAGGCCCTACCCTAGTGAGTAGGACAGTGTGCAGTTTGGTCACAGTCCAGCAGATGTGAGAGCAAGTCTTGAAACTCAAACCCCTGGACCTTTGTGAGATGTGGGCAGTCTCTGAGCAGTGGAAGGACTAGCTGTTTCTGGGTCCTGTGAAGTATCCAAAGAGAGACAGCCCCTTCTTAGTACAGTCATACCTTGGAAGTCAAACGGAATCCGTTCTGGAACTCCGTTCGACTTCCAAAACATTCAGAAACCAAAGCGCGGCCTCTGATTCACTGCAGGAAACTCCTGCAGCCAATCGGAAGCCCCATCGGATGTTCGGCTTCCAAAAGTAGGTCGCAAACCGGAACAGTCAATTCCCCGGTTTGCAGTGTTCAAGAGCCAAAGCGTTCGAGAACTAAGCTGTTCGAAAACCAAGGTATGACTGTAGTCTGGTCCTCAAGGAATAGCAGGCTGAGAAATACTGTAGCACAAAGCTGAATAAGTCAGTTTCCCTTCTGGGAACGAACATGTATTTTTTGTATTCATGTTTGATGTGGTTGCTTGTTCCTATCTCTTGTCATGATTTGTGTTGCTGGTCTTTTTTTAAGGAATATGGTATATGCCTTAGTGACAGGGTGACCTGTGTGTTCTGGCCCAGCACCTCTTCCCTCTACCTTTTTTTTGGGGGGGGGAGGTCTCTGGGTGCCTTGTCTCTTGTTCTAATGAAATGTACCCGTGAATCCACCTTTTGTTCTTTCTGTGTGTTTTCTGCTGCGACTTTTTCATCGCAATGTAATTGCAGTGCTTTGTTCTGATCTAACGCAGGATAATTTCTTCAGGGAGAGTTCTTTCCAGAAAAGTAACTTGTTGGAGAAACATTAAATTCTAAGATTTGCGAAGATTTTTTGTTTTTTGTTTAAAATAATCCTGCTGTTCATTGTGGATCTGGTAAAAGGCATCATTAAATTTGCCTCCACCTTGCATGTGATGGAGACTCACCAAAGAGTCTCACTGGTAGATGCCCCAAGGGGATTTGTTGTGAATGCTATAACATTTATATTTCCATCTAGTTCCATCCATTTTGACAGGTTGACAACTACTTTTAAAATACTGTTTCGAAATGATGTTTTCTTTTCAGAAACACAAGGTTAAATTATGTAGTTAGAATATTAATCCAGATTCCTGCATTGCAGGCAGTTGGACTAGATGACTCGTGGTTCCTTCTACCTTCATGATTCTATGATTTCCTACGTGTACGTCCTGTTGATTTAGTGGGAGATAACTTTAATCATGGGGACGCAGGTAGCGCTGTAATGTAAACCACCGAGTTTTGGGCTTGCCGATCAGAAAGTAGGCGGTTCGAATCCCCGCGACGGGGTGAACTCCTGTTGTTTGGACCCAGCTCCTGCCCACCTAACAGTTCGAAAGCACGTCAAAGTGCAAGTAGATAAATAGGTACCACTCCAGCGGGAAGGTAAATGGCGTTTCCGTGTGCTGTTCTGGTTTTGCCAGAAGCGGCTTAGTCATGCTGGCCCACATGACCCGGAAAAACTGTCTGCGGACAGCTCCCTCGGCCAATAAAGCAGGATGAGCACCGCAACCCCAGAGTCGTTCACGACTGGACTTAACTGTCAGGGGTCCTTTACCTTTTTTAACTTTAATCACATTTACAGTTAGAATCTGTGGAAGTTAAAAATGCTTGACTTTGTCTGAATTGTTCCTTGCCTATCCTGAGAAGGGTGGGATGTTAGCTCAAGAGTGCCTGGTTTTGTCCAAGGTTGGTTGTGAGTGGACAGAGAAGTATAAATGATGGTTTTTGTGTCAACTTTTAAAATTTCTAGTAATTCCCATTCCAGAGCCCATATATACAGCTTTTCCAAGTCCCACTCCATGCTTTTACCATTGGCAGCCTCAATTTTCAGAAAAGAATGCTGTGAAGAATTAGCGTGCCCACTGGCCTGCTACCTGCTATATTAATGAAAATATTTACATTATTTTCTCTTTCTTGGAGCTAATTGTGCATTTTAGTCTGACGTTTCCTGCGAAACAAATTGGCCACCTTTTGGTTTTTGTTCTTTTTAATTTCAAAATATGCCCTTAACAAAATTAAAACTGTTAGCACTGAACGTAGGTGGAATGATCTTTGCTTTCAACTTGCACCTTTGAAATGGTGCCCTTAATCTTGCTCTGGTTCTAGGCAGCCTGCCATTCAAAAACAGTCATTGTGTTTCATAGTAGATTTGTGGTTTGCTGTGGTTGCTGCGTGGTCAGCCGTGGCTGGAGCTGCTGATTGGCCCCATAGCAAGTTGCAAACAAGGCAGTAAATCTTCTGTCACCTGCCTTCATCGTTCAAATCTTGCACGTAAACATCAGGGTTGAGCAGAACCTAATCACTTAATTACTTCAGAGATTCAGTTGGCCTGCTAACAGCAAATGAAGGGCCACTGTTGAGATACAATTGTACTATTGAAAATGTTTGTTAATAAGTCGGATTAACACTTTAGTCTTGGAAACTGAAAGCAATTGGCAACAAGCTGGGATGGGTGGGTGTGTCTTTCTCTTAGCGTTTCCAGTTGACCCCGGGCAATTTCAAGCACAACTTTTCCAACTATTGCAAGGTGGGCTTTTGCGGTGTTCCCTCCTCGCCCCCACTATGGCTCTGCAGGAACGCGAAGAGGTCCCTTCTCAGGTCCGCTGAGAAGATTAGGAAATGCTTGCTGCACTTCATCCAGCTTAAACACCCAGAGAGGTGAAAGCAGGAGTTGAAAACATTCCCCAAGGGCCCAGACAGCAGGCCGCCTTAAGCCTGGTTTTGCATACCCTGCTTTGATTTCCTACTTGCACCCTCCCCGACGGAACTCGCTTGCCTCAAACCTTGAGAATCTGTGTTGTGAAAACAGAAGGAACCTTTAGCTGTGTAGACGCTGCTTGCCTCAAGCTGGGATGGATGGCTTGATTGATAGAAGCAGCCTGCCAAGGCAGAAACAGCTGTTTGCTGGATGTGTGCCTCTCCCCACCCCAGCCCCGGGAGTAAACCGCCCTCTTTGCCGTTTGCTCAGCAGTTTGTTTTGCCAGATCTCAGACAACCCTTTTGAAGAAATGCTCCACCTGCCCTTAGCAGTGTGCTTTCAGGATCTGTCTTTATTCCCCACATGTATGCATAGTCTTCCAGTACATGCAAATGGGTAGGATGGGTGGGGGTGATCTGGTGGAGATTTGTGATCTCAGAACCAGAGCACAGAGACTGAGCCAGAGTCAAGAGTTGTGGTGCTGTGTCTCCATCCCAGATCTCTAGCTGCTTTTCCTTTGACCTCCTGAGCCATTCTAAGGGACACCCTCTGTGGTGCTGCTGAGGGTATCTACTGTGCTCCTTTTCTTTTTTTTAAGTGCAGATGCCATCATGTCAATGAGAGCCTTTTTGTTACTGTGTTTTGACTCCTTGTGCCCTCTTTCCAGATAGCTTTGGCTTTGCAACACTGTCATTCTTTAAACATTGCGCACCGAGACCTCAAGCCTGAGAACCTTCTTTTCAAGGATAATTCTTTGGTAAGATGGAGATTTGCTACTTTGGGTGTTGTTAAATCAGCTATGCTGCTGGTTAGTTCAAATCAGAATGTGAAATGGCCACTGTCATTTTGCCCCAAACTCACATTACCTGTCCCTCCAGCCAACAGCAGCCCTTTCTGTCCCTGGGCCCTGTATGAGTTTCCCCTTTACCCCTCTGTATCCTTGGCCCTCTTTTCCTAGGCCTCTTGCTGCCTCCCTCCATTCTAACCATTTCCCAGCTCCCTAGTTACCGTATTTTTCGCTCTATAGGATGCACCAGACCATAAGGCGCACCTAGATTTCGGAGGAGGAAAAAAAAAAAAATTCTGAATCCCAGAAGCCAGAACAGCAAGAGGGATCTGGCTTCTGGGATAGCCTCTGGCTGTTCTGGCTTCTGGGATAGCCGCTCGCAGCCTCTCCCGGGCAGCAGGATGAAGGCTCCCCCTGCCCGGAAGAGGCTGTGCGCAGCTAAAGCAGAAGCCAGGAGAGGCGCTTCTCTGAAGGGGTGCTGCGCAGCTCTCCCTCTCTGTGTAGCGCCATTCGCTCCATAAGACGCACTCACATTTCCCCTTACTTTTTAGAAGGAAAAAAGTGTGTCTTATGGAGCGAAAAATACGGTATTCTGTCCTCTCCCTTTCAGCCAGCAAACTCCTTGCTTCTTAGCTTCTTTACCCCCCTTTCTTCCCACTCAGGATCACAGCCCTCAGCGCCTGTGTGATCCCTGCCCGTCACCCCCAGTTCCTACATAATTTCTCTTGCAGAAGCTGTGCTGTTTTGTCCACCTTCTGTTGCCGAGTGTGAAATGTGTGTGCGAGGGGAAAGGGGTGAAATTGGGATTGAACCAGTCTCTCAGGTGTCCCTTGCTGCTTGCCTTTAGGATGCCCCAGTGAAGCTGTGTGACTTCGGATTTGCGAAGGTAGACCAGGGTGACCTGATGACACCGCAGTTCACTCCGTATTACGTAGCACCTCAGGTAAAGGATGGATTCCACCAAGAGTGGTCCAGCTACACCTCTTCTCTGGACATGGATAGACTAACCTCTGTGGTCTGTGCTCTGGTAACCTTTAGGTTATATTACTGGAATGCATTATATGTGGGGCTGCCCTTGAAGATGATTGAAAATTGCAGTTGGCACAGAATTCGGCAGCCAGGTTGCTCACTGGGGCAAGGCGGCTTGAGCATTTAACACTAATCCTGGCATGACTGCATTGGCTACCCGTTAATTTCCTGGCCCAATTCAAAGTGCTGCTTTTGATCTATAAAGCCTTATGTGGCTCAGGATCCTAGTACCACAAGGGCCCCTATATGAGCTAACCTGGACCTGTGATCATCATCTGAGACTCTGTGTGTCCCCTCCACAGGTCTGCAGGATAGCAACATGAGAATGAGCCTTTCCAGTCATGGCGCTCTCTCTCTCTCTCTCTCTCTCTCTCGGAATACTTGCCTAAGAGAGGCTTGCCTTTAGGTACTAGGCAAAAAGATTTCCACCAGACCTTTGGTTTTTAATTATCTGTGGTCTCCATGAATGGGTGGGATGTTTTAATCCTGCTTTTAAAAATAAGCCTATCTTTTATATTTTTCCTTTGCTGGTTTTAATGTTTTTGTTTGCTTATTCTTAGAAGTTGCTTTGGGCTGCTTTTGTAGAAAAGGTGACTAATAAGTTTAACAAATAATCATAATTGTAACATAGATCTTCCCAGTACAGTCAGACCTTGGTTTCTGAACGCCTCCATTACCGTACATTTCGGCTCCCAAACGCCGAAAACCCAGAAGTAAATGCTCCGGTTTTTGAACATTTTTTGGATCCCAAACGTCCGACGTGGCTTCCACTTGAGTGCAAGAAGCTCTTGCAACCAATTGGAAGCCGTGCCTCGGTTGTCGAACGTTTCGGAAGTTGAACAGTCTTCTGGAATGGATTATGTTCGACAGCTGAGGTTTGACTATACTCTGGCCTGAACTGAATGTCATCCCTCCCCAAATTTCTCTGATGCTTGTATGTTGTAATGGAACATGAGTATCCACAGAACAGAGTAAGCACCATAAGAATCTTGCAGAGGCAGTCCCTTGGGCCTGGTTGCTGAAAATGACCCCCCCCCACCCTAAACCTCCCTATCTGGGCCACAGGACTCTTCCTGTGCAATACAACTTCTCCATTGGCCATACCCATCACCCTCTCTGAGTGCTTCTGCCTGGCAGGAACATGTCCTTGAATAATGCCTCTTGCTTGCCTGGACGGAGCCTGAATCGGTGGGCGGGCAGGTGTCTAGAAACTTCTGACTTTTGCATGGCTGGTGTGTAGCCTTTGCATTCTGAAAGGTTGTGCAGCCATGCTCTAGAAGTCCCGTCAGGTAGTTCTCTGTCTAAGCCCAAAAGCCTGAATGCACTTGGGCAATAGGGAGTGTTAGCGCAGGAGAACTTTCTGGCTGAGTGCCCTGACCAGAGTAGTTGCAATATGCAAAACATTGCATATGCAGCACATATAAGCCTATTTTGCCGCTCAAGATGTTTTGTTCCTAGGCACTCTACAAGACCGGGTGTCAGTGTTCAAATCTTAAGGCATTTGTTTTTAACTTTGGCAACCTGCGTTTTCATCTCACATTAAAAAATAAATAAATAAAATCTTGAGTTTTCTAGCTCCTGTGTTGGTAAAAATCTGAAAATGTGTTAGTAGTGCTTGTTGAAATTTTGGAAGAGGGAGGCCGAACAGTGTTCCGAGGGAATGGGGTTTTGCTGTGTTATATAACTCCTTTGCCATTATAACTAACACAAGCAAAATAAATAAGCAGACATTTGCAAACCCTTTTTGGGGGGGACTTCAGCTTTTATATGCCAGGACAATGACAACTTTTATTTGTTCTGAGATCTTTGAGAGCAGCATTGCAATTACAGTTGACAGCTACTGACGTGAGAAGCTTGCTTTTAAAAATTCCTTGTGTAAGCAGCCTCAAACGCATCTAAGAGCCAGTGTAACCAGCTAGCTTTGCTCCCTTCTCTCCCAATCCTTGTAGCAGGTGCTTAAGTCTGGTTATGGTCTATGTTTCTTGATCACAAAGGTGTCTTTGATGTTTCTCTCTCCTCTTTGCTGTTAACGTCTAAAGATTGCCCATGTTCTCCCATCATCCCCCGCAGGTACTAGAGGCACAGAGAAGGCATCAGAAAGAGAAATCTGGTATCATTCCTACCTCGCCAACGCCCTACACTTACAATAAGGTATGCTTCTCAACCCAAGTGTCCTTGGCTGTGTTTCAGGAATACCCAGCAGCTGTTTTTCCATTTGCCTGATTTTTCATGGGGAATTTTATACTCGGCACAGAAGATGGTGGCTGGTATGGAATTCTGCTGTGTTAAGCACCAATTTTTTGTGGTTTGTTGTTGTTGCTTTTTAAAACACGAGTTTTCCCCTCCAAGTTAGGGAAATGACTTAAACGTTGCAGGCACCAGCTGCAGAAATCAGTTGAAATGATTTTAGAATGTTGTATTATTTTACTGTTGTTAGCCGCTCTGAGCCCGACTTCGGCTGGGGAGGGCGGGATAGAAATAAATTTTTATTATTATTACTATAATTGTGTATAGGGAAGAGGGAGTGGAAATGTGTGTTTGCATGATTACATGCCATTCTTTGTGACCTCCAGTTAGTTTCCTGGAACTATGTACACCCTCGGTTATATTTCTCCTCTCACCATGAAGCTCTTCCTAGTGTGTATTAAAAACACTCTTCTGCCACCTGTTTGCATTGTATGAGAGACATTTGTGCAGAAAAAGAAAGGGGGGACTCTGTTGTACGCATTGATTTGCCTAATGCAAGACTTGCATTTGACTTTCCCCAGTGCAGAGTTTGCTGTTTCTTCAGTGTGGAATATTTACACAGCCACATCTATTGTCAGCGTTAATTATATTTGAAAGTTGCTTTTCTCACCCAAAGCAACTTGTGCTAAAATGAGTTAAGAACATTCAGTGCAAGTCTAAAAACACAGCTATACAGCTAAACAAATTGGGGCTTACTGATTGCACCCCACTAAAAGAGACCACACTGTATCCCTTCAAATCAAGTGTAAAAGCCCGGGTAAAGAGAAAAGCCTTTGCCTGGTTTCCAAAAATAGATAAAGACTGTGCTAAGCATACCTCCTGGGGGAGAGCATTGTGTAACCAGAGGACTACCACTGACAAGGCCCCAAGCCTCCAAACCACTCATGGAGGGGCACATAAAGAAGGTGCTTAAAGGTAAAGGGACCCCTGACCATTAGGTCCAGTCGTGACCGACTCTGGGGTTGCGACGCTCATCTCGCTTTATTGGCCGAGGGAGCTCGCGTACAGCTTCCGGGTCATGTGGCCGGCATGACTAAGCCGCTTCTGGTGAACCAGAGCAGCGCACGGAAACGTCGTTTACCTTCCCGCCGGAGTGGTACCTATTTATCTACTTGCACTTTGAGGTGCTTTCGAACTGCTAGGTTGGCAGGAGCAGGGACCAAGCAATGGGAGCTCACCCCGTCGCAGGGATTCGAACCGCCGACCTTCTGATCGGCAAGCCCTAGGCTCTGTGGTTTAGACCACAGCGCCACCCGCATCCCTTGGGGGTGCTTGGGGGACCCTTATTCCTTCATCCCAACCCTCTCAAGTCATGCTCCATACAAAGTTAAGATTCCTTTTTATCCTTCTCCCAGAGCTGTGACTTATGGTCCCTGGGTGTCATCATTTACGTGATGCTGTGCGGCTACCCACCTTTCTACTCTAAGCACCACAGTCGGACAATTCCCAAGGACATGCGGAAGAAGATCATGACAGGGAGCTTTGAATTTCCAGAGGAGGAATGGAGCCAGATCTCTGAAATGGCAAAAGACATGGTGCGCAAGTAAGTCCCATCACCAGTGGGTTGTGCAAAACTCTCCCAGGTGGGTGAGTCTTGCTGCCTGTAGTGCTTGTTGGGGGTCACAGCTAATACAAGCAGGTGGAGGCTTCCATTCACAAAGTGGCTACTTCCCAGGCATAAATCGGTCTCTGCCACAAGTATCTTTTACTGTGGGGAAGGTGGGGTATGGCTTGGCCGAAATGGTCTTGTGGGCCAAATGTGAAGGTCCTAACAAGGCCCACAGGAGAGGTTTCCAATTTTTTTCCTGCATAATCAGAATGTGCTCTAAAATATGCTGAACACTTTCCTGTGGTGGATTGTGAAGGACAGTATCAGTGTCTCGGCCACTTCTAGGGATTGATTATTTATTTATTTAAATATTTCTATACCGCTGAACCATGAAAATATATCACAGCGGTTTACAACAGTATGAAAACAATAAAATCATAAAAAATTAAAAACAAAAGATGGTTCGCTATTACCTTCTCAATGAGAAGCCTCATAAACCCACACTCCCCTGCCTGGTGCCTTCCAGGTTTTGTTGGACTACAGCTCCCGTCCCTGACCATTGGCCGTGCTGGCTGGGGCTGATGGAAGTTAGAGGCCAATGCCATTTAACACACAGGGCAGCAGGACGCAATGGATGTCGCCTCTCTGTAGGTGATCGTCTCCCGAATTGACAACTTGAGCTCACTCTGTGAAGGAGGATGAAGATGGCAATCAGAGAAGAGCTGACATTGAGCTGCTCAGGGTTTTATGAAGTCTAAAGGCGCCCTTGGAAAAATGGAACAGGATAGGAGTGCATCTTTTAAGGAAATGGGTGGGTTTGTGATTGATGTTTATAACTCCTTAAACTCCTAGGCTGCTGAAGGTGAAGCCGGAGGAAAGGTTGACAATAGAAGGTGTCCTGGACCATCCTTGGCTGAACTCCACGGAGGCTCTGGATAACATTTTGCCCTCTGCCCAGTTAATGATGGACAAGGTTGGTACTATTTTTGGCTTTCCTAAATAGATTGTTTTTAAGGATCAAGGAACATTGGTCAGTAGAAAATTATCCCAGGCCCATCTACTTGTCTTAGGCCAGTATTTGCAGTGGCTATATTCTCCCAAGCGTCTTGTGAGCAAGGATAAATACTTCTCCTCTTTCTTTCTTTTTTATAAAATACGTATTTTTGCCTTTATTAACATTACTAACAACCCAAAAGTGTGGTAGCAGGCTATTGCATCATACCACACACAAAGCAAACAAGCAGTAAATAGTAAGAGAAAGAAATGGGGACACATCCATATAATTCAAAACATCCACATTTCCTGAGCTGGCATGGATGGTGAATGTTGAGCTTCTAAGTCTGAAGCAAAGGAAATAAAACCCCACCAGATGATGTAAAAGTGTTCTGGATCCCCCTGGAAATGCATGGTTTACAGGTAGGTTTTTCATACATGACGTAACTTGTCCTCATGAACACTGGAGTGTTTGTCAGCTTGCGCCATTTGCTGTTGCTGTTGGGGAGACCTGGACCAAGAGGTGTCCCTCCTGTTGCTGTGTCAAGTTGCAGAGCAAAGATTCATAATCCTAGGCGACCCATGTGTGGTGCTGGGCAGGTTGTAAGAGCAGGAAATTCCAGAGCTGAGGGACAGCTACTAAGGCAAGCTTCCTGAACCTTGGCTCTCGAGATGTTTTTGGCCTACAACTCCCATGATCCTTAGCTAGCAGGACCAGTGGTCAGGGATGATGGGAATTGTGGTCTCAAAACATCTGGAGGGCTGAGGTTGAGGGAGCCTGCACTAAGGCCACTTCTCTGAACACCCTTGAAGTCCTGACTAAGCACAGGACTCTCAAGAGGGGATGTCTTAAAGCCGAGTTCGATTTTAGGAGAGGAGGCAATCCTCTTGTGACTGCTGCTCCCTCCCCCCCATGGGCTTTGGATGTCAGAGCCAGGGCAGACACTGGAGCACCGATGGCAGTGTGGTACTAATAACACATCCCTGTTCAAAGGCAGGTTGTCACATTCCCTTGAAGCTTCCAAAATGATGTTGTTTGACAGCTGACCATGCTGTTACGGAGCCCGCTTCCAGGACATCTGAAATTGTTCACCCAAGCGCTGTCTGTCTGTGCTGTTGATGGAAACCTTGCATGGCAAGTTCATGCCTAGCGCTTTCTAGTTAGAGGGTTTTGTAAATCGCTCCCTCTTGTCAAGAAGTAATCTAAATACAGTGGACACTCAGGTTGCAAACGTGATCCGTGTGGGATGCACGTTCGCAACCCACAGCATTCACAACCCGCAGTGGCACGTCTGCGCACGTGCGGGTTGCGATTCGGTGCTTCTGCGCATGCGCAAAGTGCGATTTAGCGCTTCTGTGCATGCGCGACCTCCAAAACCCGGAAGTAACTCGTTTCGGTACTTCCAGGTTTCGGCACATCCGTAACCTGAAAAAACGCAACCTGAAGTGTCTGTAACCCAAGGTATGACTGTACTAGGCTGCTGAGTGATCATTCTGAGCCAACCTTATTTTGGGGTCTGTATCCCTTGGGGTGGCTCGCATCTCTCTGTGGTCTTCAGGAAGCAGGTGCTGACTCAGGCTTAACACTCCTCCTGCGGTTGGTTTCCTGTAGGGATATTGCAGAGTGGGCAGTGGGGTCCAGAGGGAGCACACTCCCCACCAGCAGGCAGCAACAGTCTGCCTGCATGCGTGACCCTGGGGGGCGGGGTACACCCCCCCGACAAGCCACAGCTGTCTGTACATCGTTTCCTCTGTCTGACCTTTTGCAGTCTCAGTAGTCGGTGGTGTCCTATCTGTAACCTTTGTCCCTGAGACCTTTTGCCTCCTTCGTCATACACTGTGCAAGGGGGAAATGACGCGGTGGAAACAGGTGCCAAAATAACTTTGTACCACCCCACGATCTCAGGACGGAAGATGTGTAAAGGTCACAGCCCAAAATGTATCTGCCTAGCTTGCATATTTGTCTCAATAAAAGGAGGCTCCACAGGACTGGTCAGCAGCTTGCATGCAGCCCACCTGTGCACAGCTCACATGATGATCAACACCTGTCTTGTGCCTTCACTTCAGTTTCTGTTATCACTTCTATGTGTTAATTCATAACCTGACTTGTGACTTCTTTGCCTCCCTCTTCTCTCTTGCCCCCCGCCGCGCCCTGATTGTACCAGGCAATGGTTGCTGGGATTCAGCAGGCACATGCAGAGCAGCTGGCCAACATGAGAATCCAGGATCTCAAAGTCAGCCTCAAGCCCCTCCATTCTGTCAACAACCCTATCCTGCGCAAGAGGAAGCTGCTGGGGTAAATATCCCAGAGCAAAGGCTACAGGAGGGGGCAGTTCAAGGACAGGGGAAGGAAGAGCTGAAAAGAGCTAAATGCTTATTAGGGAAGAATAGTGAGAGAAGCCTTGCAGAGTGGGGATGGGAACACGTGGCGTTCCAGACATGGTTGGACTCCAGCTGCCATCAGACCCAGTCAGCATGGACAGCGGTCAGGCATGAATGGGAACTGCAGCCCAATACCTGGATGGCCACAGGCTCCAAACCCCCGCCCCCCAATAAAAAAATAAGCTAAAGCAAGAAACTTGGGAAGGAGCTGGCCTGTGTGGCTTGTCTTGGAGGTATTCCGCTTCCTCCAGAGCAGGGATGGGGAGCCTGCAGCTCTCCAGATGTTGTTGGGCTCCTGGCCACATTGGTCCCAGCCACAAGTCCTCCACTGCTATAGCAGAGGAGCTGGGGACCTGCCCCAAAGCTGACAATGGGCTAGGGAAGTCATGGGCATTGGGTTGGGATGGTGTCTTGCTCTTGAGGGTGGCTCCCTACTGGAAGAAGGAAGAGTTGCTCTCAGGCTCTTCTTCCAGCCCAACAAGACAGTGAAAGGGATGAATAACAAAGGGAAGAGGAGAGTTTTTTTAAAAAAGAAAGAAAGGAAAATGGTTTTTCCTTCAACGTCTTCATCATAATCTGCAGTAATGGATGCATGATGCTGTTGGGAGAATTTCTTCACAGCCACTAAATATGTGCTTGGCAGGGAGCTGGAGTGGTGGGGAATCCCAGAAGATGGAATAAGCGTAGAAGGAGGGAACAAGCTCAAAGGCAAGGAATCTCCATCTTGGTCGCTCCCTTACCTCCGGCACAAGCTTCTTCATGGGCGGCTAACGTCTCTCTTAGGCAAAACAAGAACCCAGAACTCCCACCTGATATTAGCTGAAGGAGGCTCTGGGAGACCCTGATCCTTGGGGCACTCACATTTCTCCCCTGTCTCATTACAGAACGAAACCGAAGGACAGCGTGTATATCCACGATCCTGAGAACAGCAGCGAAGACTCCAATGTCGCCCTGGAAAAGCTGCGTGACGTGATTGCCCAGTGCATCCTGCCGCAGGCTGGTAAAGGTCGCAGATTTTAAGACAAGCTGTGTTTGTGGAAGAGGGAGATGGTGGGAGGGCCGCGGGTCGCCTGTGCTTTTGAACCCTTTTCCCAACAGCCACCGTTTGCACGTCACACTGGTTTACAGCAGCATGGAAGCATAACGGTACATTATGCTTACCGAAAACAATGCATTCCCTGGAAATCATTGGTTAGGCAAGCGTTTGCCTAATGAGGCCATGATTTCCATTATGATACAATACGATAATCTTTATTGTCATTGTCCAATACAGAACAACGAAATTGAAAAATCTACATAAAACATTCAAAACCCAACAAGCCTGCTCTCCCAGCTATCCCAGCCTGGTTAGCCCCCTAAAAACTCTGATACCCCATTTTAAAATACAATATACTCCCATAGAGACTCCTTACACTGCGTTTAAAACCAAAATCGCATTTGGATAGAAACTGTTTCTCAGGCGGCTAGTCCTAGTCTTTATAACCCTGTACCTTCTTCCAGAAGGCAGAAGCTGAAAGAGATCATTTCCGGGGTGCGCACTATCCTGCGCTATCTCTGCAGCTTTCTTATGTCACCTGGAAGCATAGATTTGATCCAAGGTGGGAAGAGTGCACCCAATTATTCTCTCCGCAGTCTTTACAACCCTGGATAGCATTTGTTTTTCTCCTGACCGTGCAGCTCCCAAACCACACACACAGACTATAAGTTAATACACTCTCAACAGTACAATGGTAAAATGCCATCAACAGGTCCTTTGAGAGATTGTTTTTCCGGAGGATTCCATTGTTTCCTATGGGAACATTTCTAATCCATGATCTCTCCCACCCCCCTTCTCACCATGGTTTCTTCCTAAAATGGCTGCAGCCAACCAGCAAAAAAGAGACAAAGGAAAAACAGATTTGTCTTATCTCTCCTGCTGCCTGATTTGTTTGATCACGCTCCCTCTCTCTGTGGTTGCTACACCAAAATGGGTGCCGTGGATCAGTATAGACAAACAAGTACAGAAGTGGGCAAGCTGTGGCTGTTTGAATATCTGAATCGCCCATGTGTGTAATAAGATTTGGGCATCATTCTTTGTGTTCGGATAAGCGAATATGCGGATAACAAATGGGCGGATAGTGGGACCTATGTGTATAATATCTCACAACACAGCCAGAGTAACAGTGCGGCAGAACATTTACTGGAACAAGCTAAGAAAAACAGGAAAATTTAAAATGTCTGTGTGAGGGATAACACTGAAGTTACCAGGTGGGCTTCCTTGAAAACAACATTTCATAAGTGGGGCACCACAACTGAAAACGTCCACCCCCTGTTGATTGTATTTTCTTTATCTAGAAATGGAACTCACGTTACTGAGTGTTCACACATTAAAGTTGTCTTCCTGACGTGTGTATCTGTTGTAAGGACAGCTGTGTCTGGCCCACTGACCCATGTCAAAGGCCTAGACTGGCTTTATAGCCCGAACTATCCCTCTGTCTCCCTCTACTGGCCACTTACCATTTCACCACCACTGACATGCAATTAATACTGGTTTCTAGACTTTCCCAACATTCTCCTCTGGGAGTGGAACTGAAAAATAATGCATATTTTACATCCCACTTTTCTGTTTTTAAAAACAAAAAGGCGGCTACCAAAATGTTTTTTTAGAAAGCCATTAAAGCAAGTTAATGTAGCAAGACCTCCGGGTATAGGGTGGTATAGAAATTCAATGAATAATGATAATAAAATACCACTTTTACATGCGGTGAGATATGCTTGCCTTGGAATCCACCCAAAGCAGAACATGGATAGTTAAACATATGTTTAATTCAGGAGTATAACAAGCAGCCAGAACAAGCAGCCTTTATATCTTGCGTTAACGTTGTAGTTCCAGTTTCCTGATCTAGCATAAGTTAAGTTCCATAATGGCTATTATAATATATCCCTCATCTCATTTCTCTCTCTGTGTGTGTGTGTGTGTCCTTCGCAGCCACTCTCTCCCCCCTCACTGTCATTTCCCCAACAGACAGACTCTAATCTGCCAGCCTCAGTCCCCGCAAGGCTCCATTCCATTCCCCTCCTGTCAAATCATTTCCTCACTTGCTCTTCTGTCACAGCAGCTCTTAGCCACGTGTTGGAAGGCTGCCCCCAACAGGACCAGGCAGGCCTTGTCCTAGGAGCATTGCATGACAGGTGCAGTGATTGAAAAGGCCTTCTGTGAATTGCCACACGGCCTGGTGCTTCCAGGTTATCCAGAAAAACCAAGGGCACCTTTCTTTATGGTTCTTGCCCTCCTGCCTGCACATCCTTATAAAATCTTGATGAAGCATTTGAGGCTAGGCTGGTGCCTTTCTGAGTGGAGGCCCTCGTTCTTTGGAATTCGCCTTGGGGATGTCAGGCCAAGCTCCTTCACTCCTGGCATTTAGGCACCTTGTCAAAATGCACACCTTAGGCGTCTTCTTTACATTTCTGGTTCTGATCTGATTTTAACTGTTGTTTTGTTGCTGATTTAGTATGTTTAACTGCAGGTCGTAAGCTGGTTAAATAAAAATGGGCCCTTCTTCCACCATCTCCCTTTCACTTATTCCCACACTAAAACTGGTGATGAAAGGAATAGCGGTAACTTGTGTCCCATCCCCCCTGCCTTTTCACTCCATGTTGAGCAGCTGGGGAGGTGGGCAAGCACTGCAAAGGGATGGGAAAGAGCAGAAAACAAACCGGGGAATAAAAAAAGAACTGTAAAAATCCATACAGAAAAGAAAAGTCAGGTCCAGGAACGGGCAAGTTCCTAGTGTGTTTCTGCTTTATC
The DNA here is from genome assembly GCA_034642415.1 of Podarcis siculus. NCBI lineage: Eukaryota > Metazoa > Chordata > Lepidosauria > Squamata > Lacertidae > Podarcis > Podarcis siculus. The sequence continues at coordinate 9,997 of JAXCMG010000067.1, read as the reverse complement.
TTTACAAACGGGCAAGTGCAGCTCAGCCTGGTTAAGTTAACTACAGCAACAACAACAACAACAACAACAACAATAATAATAATAATAATAATTATTATTATTATTATATTTACACTCTGCCTTGCTCCCAAGTTGGGACTCAAGGTGGCTCACAACATTGTAAAATTCAAAGTAATAAAAACAAACTAGTTCAGAACAATGATTGAAATATATCTAAACCCATTTAAAAACCAACCATTAAAGTAGTTTGTCCTCACAGTGGTCCAGTGGTCAGCATCATCTTGGTTTCCAAAGGCCTGTCTGAATAAGAAGGTCTTAGCCCTGCTGGCAGAAGGATAACCAAGATGGAGCAAATCTAACCTCCCTTGACTTTGTTGGATTAATTGTACCTCTCAGGTAGCTTCACTGGATTACGTTTATGAAGGAGCAAATAGGAGAACTTTCCCTTGACAGGCACTTGCTCAAAAATGGACTTGGAACTTAACAGGTTTTGGATTGTGGCTTTTCTGGATGGCAAGAAAACAGCCAGTGAACCCCAGTATTCCCTCTCCTGAATGCCTCTTATGTGATTTCAGCTAAGATGGGGCAAAGTTGTGGGACCTCTGCAGATATCAGAGTTACGAGATCTGTGACCTTGTGCATTCCCCTGCCCATTGAAGGAACCCCCCCCCCCCGCACTTTTATTTTGGGGCCGAACTGCAGAACATTTGATGCATCTGCACTGCTGTGGGGTGGGGGTACAGTTGCCCTTCTCCTGCCGTCTGTGCAGCCTGGCGTGGGCTGTGAGGGACCCTCCTGTGACGCTTTTCCCATTCTGTAACAGGTGAGAACGAAGACGAGAAGCTGAACGAGGTGATGCTGGAAGCCTGGAAATATAACAGGGAGTGTAAATTGTTGCGAGACACGCTGCAGACCTTCAGCTGGAACGGTAAATATTTCTTGGCATTAAAAAAGAGCGGGGAGCCCAGCCTCAAGAGGCCTTAAGCACAGTTGAGCGTCCCTTCTGCCCCACCTTCTGGTTTCCTGTCTCACGGAGTTGTGAAATAAAGAGGGATGATCCATGTATGCACTCTTGAGCTCCTTGGAGGATCCAAATGTGATAACAAGAATCATGTGAAGCTGCAGCAATCTGTCCATGCTCAGTGATGGCTCTGTTATCACCGTACTGAACTGTTTGCAAAAAAACACTTGCCAGCTTTTGTTAACTTTAAGAACTGTTGCAAAGGCTGAAAAGGGTGCGCCTTAGGACCAAGAGACACCTCCTCTGACTTGATTCTTTGCCTGGCCTATGGTTGCATACACACATAATGCTAAGCCGTGGTTCGTTTTAACCATTTGCTCAGTAAACCACAAGTCGCCCTTCATATAGGCAAAGAAATCACAGCTGCTTAGCAGCTGCTGTTGCCTTGTGCCTCTGTAGCTTGGTATCTGGAGTGGGGTGGCTAAGCAAACCATGGTCAACCAGGGCTGTTCAGTTCAGACACAGTGCCAAACCATAGTTAAAACCAGCCACAAGTTTGTAAGCCAGCAAAAAACCATTGCTTCACATTTTGGTTTGTTGCCAGGAGGCAAGCCATGGTTTCATGTCGTATTTGAACTTAGCCAATGAATGCATTTGATAGTGTCTTTCTTTTCCCCCATTTCACCAGTCTGGGACTAACCAAGGTCATGTCTTCTGTTTTAGGCAGAGGATTCACAGACAAAGTGGACCGGCTAAAACTTGCAGAAATTGTGAAACAAGTTATTGAAGAACAGACAAACTCCCACGACTCTCAGTAGCTGGAGCTGCCTATTCTTAACAAAGCAAAAACACCCCTCCTTTTTTTTAACCATTTGAGATTTCTCCTTTAAAATGTAAAAAAGTATTTTTATGTAAATTAATAAATCACAATTATTTCATTTAAATTTTCATGCAGCTTGAGAAATGCTGTATAGATGTAGATAACGAGAATCATTGGTACTGTAATATTTTTTTAAAAGCTCAGTTCCTCAGAATATATATATATATATATATATATATAATATAATTTTTATGTACCGTTTTAACACATGACTGTTAGACGGGGCAAATTATGATTGTCTTCTTTTCAATAACCAGATGCTGTCTTCTCTCCCTCCAGCTGCCTGTATCAAATAGTTAACAGCTTGTATCACTTAGCCTTGTTCTATTTCTGCCCTTTGCATTCAGCTCAGTAAATTACTTGAATTTAGCACTGAAGGATACGAACAGCATGATTGTCCTTTGTAACTTTTCTTCCAAGGCAGCTGCTTTGATGGCAGAAGAGCTGGCTGCGGAGGGTGACCCAAAGAGCCTCTAGCAGAGGCAGCCTGCCTGCTTCTGGGTCTCTGAGTTTCATGCTGCCCCTCTGCCCCACCCACCCCACTTCTGAAGCTGAAAAAGGACAGAAACCGGCCCTCTAATCTGGATAGGTTGGTCTTCTTCCTTTCCTTTTTTTAAACAAATTCATTTAACAAAGATCTGTACATATTTCTAGTTTTTTATCTTACGACACGTTTGCGTTTTACGACTTGACGGATGACGGTTTTATAGAATTATTTTGGTACAATCCCTTGTGCCGTTTAGCCTGTAAAGTGCCGCTTCAAGGCTTCTTAGGAGCTGTTGACTTTTCACGTGGATACTTTTTCATTGCTCACTTACTTCTGGGGTTGTTTACACTTGGTTTCCTGAGCCATATTGCCTCATCAGTTGCTCTGCTCCATTTTTTGTCCTTTAGCTCATTGTTCACCTCTGCCTCTGCCATAATTTTGTGTAAGTCAGGACTGGAACCCTTGCCTAACAAGGATGCTGTCTCAATGTGTAACAGCCTTTTTCTTAGTTCTTTCCAACAATTCCCAGTGGAAAGTATTAAACTGATTGGCAAATTTTCAGGTGGGTGCCCTATGTTTTTTTGGTTTCGGTCTTCGGCGTTGACAGCTGTGCGGTCAGGCTGGGAGGAAGATGCGTCAACAGGCCACCCTCCATGCTTGTTCACAGCTAATAAATTGGGGCAAGGCATAAGTACAAAACCATGATCTGACTTGGGCACTAAGAGCACGCACCAGGAAACTATTGGAGAAGCCCTTCTCTGGACATGCCCACAAGCCAAATGTCAAGAGAAGATGGGCCTTCTGAAGTCTTGCTCACAGCAGGATTATATTCACTGATGCTGTGCAGAGCGAGGTTCATAGAATTAGAATTGGCCCAGAGTTGTCTATTCCAACCTCCTGCAATGCAGATGGAGGCTTCTACTTACAAGAGTAATGCTGAAGTGGAAAGCGGCTCTTGGATGCTCTTCAAAAGTTCCAGGTGAGGTGAATCTTTACCACCAACTTGTCAGCTGGAATTTACTTCGGTGTGGGAACATCAAACTATCCAGAAGCCAATGTCTCTAGTCCTCAATGAAATAAATAGTAGCATCTTCCCTTTCAGTATTGTTCTGCTCTGAAAATTGGCACCCGTATTCTTCAAGAATTTGACACGCACCTTTGTTTTGGAACCACCGTTCCTCGATTTCCCTCCCCACAGAGGGCATTAAGAGTGACTGGCTTGCAGTGGTGTGACGAAGAACTCACAACAGCGGTTGTCTTGCCATTTTCTGCAGAAATTCTGTGGCAACTTACATGTGCAAAGAGTAGACCGTGGTGAAACAAGTGTGACTTTGAGGCTGTTCTTAAATTCCAGTGGCTGACCCCTCCCCGCTAGCATAAGCAGTTCCCAGAATGCTCTGCTTTCACCACTCTGGTTAACAAGACCTGGCAACCCTTGCCAGATCCGTCACTTTGAACAATAAGGAAAAAATGGATTAGATTAAGGTTAGTATGGCAACTTGAGGTTGAAGATCAAATGCTGTTATTTTCCCCCCTTTATTACAAAAGATTAATTTTATTTCCTTAACTGTTTTAAGTGGGTTTTTTTTTTTTTTAATGCCTTGTTATGCTGCCAGCATATTTTATTTTAAAGGAGGTTAAATGACTGAGATCTCTGGGTTGGTTTTGGTTCTAAGTATGTGTTTCATAATACAATACAAGGCAAGGCAGATACTGGATAGGAGTTTTGCTTTCAGCGGACAAGTCCATGGGGAGTGGGTTGCTGAGGAAGAGTTCTTCTTGAAAATACCAACAGCCCACTCAGTAGCTCAACCACTAAGCATATGTAGAACCTAGGCATGGGTATTTTGTTTACTTCAGAGGAATACTCGCACAGATTTGCCATCACTTTTGAAGTAAACCGGGGGAGCCCTTGCAGGAAAGAGAGCTTCATACGTACATAGGAAACCTCTGCATCAGTAGCTGTTTTCTGAGTTGGGTGGACAGAAAGCAGTAAACAAAATGGAACAAAATGAGTTGTGCAACCTTCTGTTTTTCCACCCTGGCAGTGCTTCTGGGATAATGCATTTAGAGCCACCTTCCCCAACCACGTCCTCCACATTTTTTGGACTGCAACTTGTATTATTATTTTTAAATAATATTTATTAAAGTTTTAAAAATACAACAAAAAAAGAGGAAAAAACAACAACGAAGATATCAAGAAAAACAAAAACAATCAAGCAACAAAAAGGAAAATACACAAAAATACAATAAACCTTATTAACTTAACTTCATTTGCTTGTTTCTTTGACCTCCTCCCGCCTCCCTTTTTTGTATTCTGCTTCAATTAATTATTTCAGCAAATCCTTTCCGTCTTTCCCCAATTTTTAACCATTATTTTATCTTAACATAGTATAATTTTACTTTCCCTTATTTCCTTCAACAATCTATTTAACTTAAGTCCTTTATGATCTTTATACAAAAGTCACATAGTTTCTTTCCAGACTCCTTCTAAACTTCCTCAATTTTGCTATGTTTTTGTAAATAAACTTTAAATTTCTTCCAGTCTTCTTCCACCGACTCTTCACCCTGGTCCCGGATTCTGCCCGTCATTTCGGCCATTTCCATCAGGTCTGCAACTTGTATCATCCTTTTTTTAAAAAAAATAGTTTGCATTTTCTAATATGCAAAAAGCAGTAATAGCAATAATAAAGGAAACAGAGAAAAAGTGATCTAAACAAGAAAGAGAATGGAATATGAGGTGAGAGAAGGGAGTGGTAGTACTCCAAAAAAAGCATTATAATTTCAGACGATTGTCCTTCATAAACATATTATCCAAAGGAATCCCTTAGGTAGCTGCTGGTTGTGTTCCTTTAAAGTATGGTGCAATAGAAGGTTTTAGAAAAGCTGTCCTTTGCTTTCGGATTGCGCAGGGTCCAGCTGCATTTTGTTATAATTTCTTCCTTTAAAGCAATGGCCCAGATCTGGTGGTACCAGGAGTCTTGCAAGTCTCCTGCAGCTGACTTCCAGCGTTTGGCCAAACCAACTTAGCAGTTGGCCATGCCGTGTGGCTGATGCAAGTTGTAGTTCAACAAATCTGGAGGGCACCAAGTTGGGGAAGGCAACTATAGAGGATTTGTGTGTGTGTAAAACTTCCAACTTTCCCTTTGGCCGGAAAAAACCTGTTTGCAAAGGTACCAGATTCATAACAGCACCTGCCAATCATTCGTGGAACTGGAAATGCAGGGGGGTTTCTTTTTTTCTGATGCAATGTTTTCCACATTTATTTTCCCTGTTGGAATTTTCTCAGCAGCCCCTCACTAAGGTGGGCATCATGTTCCAACTAACTCAGATGAGCTTGCCTGGTTTGTTATTCAGAGTAGCAGGGACTTGTCCAGGAAAGAGGAGTTTGTTCTGAGGCTGGCTGGCTGGCAGCATGGGTGTAGCTGTGTCACCATCCTAAATTCAATCGTCGTTCTTTCAAAATCTTCTTTCTTCACCATTTCAGTGTGTCTTTTTGTTGTACCATGGTTCGGTTCGGTTCTCTCCCCCCGCCCATCAGTATTATATAAATGTAAATATTATGCATTGGTGTACATAAATAATTTTACTAAAACTTTTAAAAGTATCTGGCTCTTCTTGTTTTTGTTTTAAAAAAAAGTTTTAGAAATTAAATTGCAGATTAGCATTTTAGCAACGGGTATCGTCTCAAGATCAGTCGAGTGCCCTCATGGCCAGATAGCCAGTTTCCTCACCCCCCCCCCCCCAGCCATCTTCTGCATGGCAAAATTGGGCAGAATAAAAAGTCTGTCTGCATTTTGCAGAATAATGAGGTCTGTTGCTAAACTCCGCCAGTTTTTGATGAATGGCTTCCCATTGCCCACGTAATGCATTCAGAGCTTGTTGACATTGACAGTTTGGCTTATGAGGGTGCAGATCTAAATCAGAGGTGGGGAACCTGTTCTTTCCATATGTTGGTAGACTCCCAATTCCTATCCACCCCAACCTGCAAGGGCAGGTATATGATAGAAATTGGAGTCTTAGAGATCTCCCATCCCTGGTCTAAATGCTCTTTCCATCACAGTTTTGTCAGTTGCCCCAATATTTTAAACATGTATATATGTTGCAAAACGTTGGAATAAAGGACTAGACCAGTTCAAAACGGCCTAGACTAGTTCAAACCAGTTTGGACCAGCACAAATCAGCATGGACCGGTTCAAACCAGCCTAGACCTGTTGCAACCAGTCTGAGCTACTTCCAACCAGTCTTGGCCAGTTCTCTGACGTTATCCGATTCACTCGAAAATGGTGCCAAACTGTTGCAAATTGTCCCCTGAAAGGTTTGGCTGTGGAAAGAGAAAGGTTTTTTATCATAGGTCAAACAATCAGCCCTTGAGGCCTTAACCTGCAGAAAAACTTTTTTTTGAAAAAAAATCCCTAACCCGCGAAAATTTCAGTAAAAATCTGATGTTAACCGATTCACTCGAAAATGGTGCCAAACTTTTGCAAATTGTCCCTCTTCAGCACTTCATAGCCCTGCTGGAAACCAACGCTTGAATCCAAGGCTGCCTTTTGGAAGGCCGATTTGGAGGGTGTTCAGGGAGGAGGTTCCTGTGTAGAGGGGGGAATCCCATTGGGAAAGGAAGAGTGCTGCTGTGCTGGGGGAAGAGCAATGGAGCCTACAACCTGTTGCCTAAATCTATGCTGCTCTTCCCTGGGATACATGTTCCAGATTCACTCCCGGCCCCCCAAGGAAAGGGGATTAGACTTGGTTTATTCAGCTGGTTAAATAAGAGACAATTGACTTCTCAGGTCAGAAAAAGGGTCTGCAATACTTCCAATTTTTGTTACCACCCCCCCAGCCTTTTAAGAGCTTCCTTTCTTAAAGACTATCTACACCTGCGGAATGCGGGTGGCGCTGTGGGTTAAACCACAGAGCCTAGGACTTGCCGATCAGAAGGTTGGCGGTTCGAATCCTCGCGACGGCGTAAGCTCCCATTGCTCGGTCCCTGCTCCTGCCAACCTAGCAGTTTGAAAGCATGTCAGAGTGGAAGTAGATAAATAGGTAGGTAAACGCCATTTCCGTGCGCTGCTCTGGTTGGCCAGAAGCGGCTTAGTCATGCTGGCCACATGACCCGGAAGCTGTACGCCGGCTCCCTCGGCCAATAAAGCGAGATGAGCACCGCAACCCCAGAGTCGGCCACGACTGGACCTAATGGTCAGGGGCCCCTTTACCTTTACCCCCTCCTGCATATTTAGTTTTGTGTACCACTTCTCAGTTTCCTGGTTCACCTGCAACTGTCACTTTATTTGTCCTGAAACAGTCACTTGGCCCTTGAGCGGAATGTGTTTCTTCCAAGGCCTGGGAGGAGGATTTCCTTCCCACTGGTTGTTTCCTGAATAGGATTTTCAGGTCCACCGAAAAATTGTAAGATCCACGGTCGAACATCTTCCTCTGTGGGACCGGTGGCTTCCGGTGCATCCATCCCCAGAGAGTTTGGCGGTTGAATGTCCACCACAGGTTTGGGATGGTAAGGCTTCCTTTCCACATCTTACGTCACACCAGGTCACAGGCTGGAACTGATACCTATAAAGATAGGGGAGAAAATGGGCAGGGCAATTGCATGTTCATGCAATTAATCATTTCCTGTTGTCCTCCTTGGGTTAGGATTGTCTTTGCTGTAACCACAGGGTATCTTCGGCCATGAAGCTGGGTTCATCCACAAACATGTCCTCATCTGCATCTCAAAAGGGAACAGGTAGAGGAGTAAGGCGGTGAGGTTGATGTGGTGTGAACACACTGGCATGAGCACGAGTTTGGATACCAGTGTGTTTGCACTGTGCCAACCTTACTCAACCCTGCCAGCACCAGCAATGTCAGTAGTGGGAGGTCATATAAGTGCCAGGACTTTACCCTGCCCACAGTGCTAGCTGCAACCCAACATGGAAACCCTACGCATAATCCTACTAAATCTAGTTGGTTTAATAGCAGTATTAAGCTAGCAAAATCTTGTGAGATCTTGCTGAAATCTCAAGATCTCATGAGCTCTGTAAGATCTTGCAGACAGCCACTCACCTTTTCCAGTTGGCACTGCGTCCAGTGCTTAACAGCAACTTCGTCCTGAAGCCTCCAGGTTCCCTCTGCCTCTATGTCAGAGTCCTTCTGCCAGCTGCCTGGGGTCATTCACAGGCCGATGTGTCTCTCTCTTCTCATTTATGGCGCTTATATCCAACCTGGGATCTCAGAGCAGTCTCGAAGGGCTTTCCTATCTAATCAATAAAACGACACTTAAACAAAATCATAGAATTGTAGATTTGGAAAGAACCCCAAGGTGCATCTAGTCCCATCTCCTGCAAAACAGGAATCCAATTCAAGAATCCCTTGCAAATGGCCACCCAACCTCTGTGTATAAAACACCTCCAAAGAAGGAGAGTCCACCACCTTCTGAGGGTGTCTGAATTGATATCCCATCTTTTTTCCCAAGGAGCTCAAGATGACATACATAGTTCTCACCTTCTCATTTAATCCCCACAACCTGGCCCCAGGTCACCCAGTGAGCTGCACAGCTGAATAAGGAGGTATTTGAACCCTAGTCTCTCCCAGGGTTTCCCCTTCTGAGAAACAGCTCTTCACTTCACTCACAGAAGCTGCTCAGTTCTGCTCCTGGTGAGCAGTTGCTGGTATGGTTTAAAAAACACACAAAACTGCAAGCATTCTATGATGTCACAGTAGGGGGCTTGCAGGCGCTGGGCAACCAAAGTTGGCATGAGTGTTACACAAATCTGAAGGTGCACACATAGCAGACACACATCCTAGATAAAAAACAATCCTTCACCATGCAAAAATTATAAAATATTCCCTGGAAAAAAAAGACACTTTCTTTGAGTTCATAGAGCAATCTTGAAGCCATCTCAACCCTCTTAATGACCCCAGATATTTACTTTGCAGTTGAAGGAAAAACCTTTCCCAATAGTTCTTTTCACTTACAAATCCTTCAAAAGCTATAAACATCTCACATAAATAGGGGTAGATCTGTGACAATGGATTCAAGAACTGAGGTATTTACCATTTCAAGGGAAAGGCTCAGACTGGTCAGGAAAGGGCAACCAGCAAGCATCGTCAGGTATCATGACAAGAGACAAGCCAGGAGACAAGACTGCCTCTTTCTGTGATGCATGTATGATGCTTCTTGGGTGGGCAGTGGTTTTTCAACCAGGGCGCTGTGGCACCCTTTGGTGCCTTGAATGATGGTCAAGGGTGCTGGGAGCAACACTGGCATCTGTCCCTCTTTCTCCCCCCCCCCCCATGGCGTCTTGCATCTCTGCCTCCCAAAGGCTTGTGCAGCTGTTTGTTGCAGCACCCCTGGCTACAAGCTCCCCAGGCGAACGGTGCCTCTGGAGCTGCCAGGGGGTACTTCCCAGGCCCCTGTGGGGCAGCGTGAGGAGGCACCTCTCTTTAGGGAAGGGGCGGCAGCTGTGGCTGTCCAGAGGACTCCGAAGGAGAAGGGAGAGGAGAAGAGAAGAGGGGACACTCCACAAGGGAAGGAGTCAGAAAAAGGACGAGAGGCTGCCAGCTCTGCTGGCAAGGGGTGACATAGCTGGGCTCCTGAGCCTCACAGAAAGAATGTAGTTGGTCAAGGGAGCCGTGGACTCAAAAAAGTCCAAAACCTCTGGGCTAAGGGAAACCCAGC
>JAXCMG010000065.1:4413344-4544546 GCA_034642415.1 Podarcis siculus | reverse complement strand
AGGGGAGAAACCATTTAAATGCATTGAATGTGGAAAGAGCTTCAGTCGTAGTAGAACACTTAGAATGCATCAACAAACTCACATAGAGGGAAAATTGTTTAAATGTAGGGAGTGTGGAAAGAACTTCAGTCAAAGTAGACACCTAAGGAAACATCAGCTAACTCACACAGGGGGGAAACCACAGATGTAGGGAATGTGGAAAGAGCTGCAGATGCAGTGGAGACCTTAATATTCATAAGAAATTCACACAGATGAAAAGCCATATAAATGTATGCAGTGTTCCACTCAGTTTTCACTCTTTGCCTCATATCAAGAAACTCATAAAGACAGGAATCAATTTTAAATGCATGGAACCTATGTGATGTTCTGGTGTTTGTATTGAAATTTGTATACACACATATATGTGTTAAAGTAATGAGGAGATTTCACCCCTCCCATATCCAAGAATCTGCTGATGTTCTCTGCTTATTCTCTAGAGTGGAGGGGTGGTTTCTGCTCTCTACTTATTTCGCTCCAACCTCACATCAAAGAGAGAGAGGCTGAGTTTTAGAGAGAGTGAGATAAGGTTGGTGCTAAGAGCAGCTGCAGAAACTCAGTGCAGTTCAGCATTTTTCATTTAGACCTCATTTAGCTCTGTATATAGTTGTGTATTATAGTTGTAGATAGAATAAAGAAGATATTCTACAGAGCTGCTCTCCGAGTCGTTTATGCTCTGCTATACTCTGCTGTGCGACGACTGTCTTCTTGTTGGAGTGAATCCGGTGCTCACAACTCTGAGCTGTGAGTCCATAGCACTTTGACCTGTTCCTGTATAGAAGGTGGTCTCTGGAAGTGCTACCCAGCTCGCCTAGCCCAGTCGGGGCTGAAGTGGATGAGTCCAGTTGGTGGCTCAAGGGCGATGCTGACAAGTCACATATAGTAAATGTACAAAATAACTTGCTAGTTGTTGCTAGATAAAAAGGGGGAGAGTGTTAATCTGGAATGTTCAAGGTGTGTGATGAATCTGTTGAGTTTTGACCTCCGCCCTTCAATGCCAAAGTGATGGGCTGCCTTGTCTTGTGGATCAGCATCTGTCAGGCTTCAGGGAATTGGCTTCCTTCCCCCTTGGCCGTGGATAAGCAGAACAAAGGGAAAGGAGTCTTCTTACCCGTTAGAAACTTTTATGATCCCAGCGAGAGAACAAAGAACCCGTCTTCTAGGAATGGCGGTGCTCCCAATGAAGAAGTCCACCCCCTCACATCCCTAGTCACCTCCGTCACTTCTGCGTCTCCTAACCTGAGCCTGTACCCGCTGTGCTTTCTGTTCTGCCACTTTTGCAACTCTCCTTGACCTTGGGGAAAGCGGATAGATGCTTTCCAGAGACAGTGAATCTGTTATCTCCCCCCCCCCCCGAGTTTCTTCTCCAAGCTGTTCCCCATCCAGTATTTCCCAGCTTTTGCCTTCTGATTGGCTTCCCGCTCCTCCCCTGCTCGGGTAGCGAGCCTATTTGGGCTTGCCCATGAAGGCTGATGGATCCTGATAGATTCCATCAGGCCTTGCGGGACCCTGCTCCTCCTGGCGACTCATTAGATGACCTTGTCGAGGACTGGAATAACCGGCTATTGGCAGCCATCGATGAGGTCGTCTAAGTACCCTCTGCGACCCCATCGAAACCGGGCCCCTTGGTTTACTGAAGAGCTCCAGAAAATGAAGCGGGATCTCAGACAGCTAGAGCAAGTATGGCGACGGACTCGTGACGGAGTTTCAAGAACATCTTATAGGACACTTATGAAAGCCTATGAGATGGCTGTGAAAGCTGCTAAGAAATCTTACTTCGCAGTTTCCATTGCATCTGCTAGCTCTCGCCTGGCACAACTTTTTAGAATAATTAGGTCGATAACGTCCTTAGGAGGACAACCAAATTTAAGCACAAATTCGACCCATAGCTGTGAGGCATTCGTGAGCTTTTTTGTGGAGAAAGTCCTGTTGCTCCGCCGTGACCTCCCTGCCAATTTAGATACATTGACTGAACTGGAGGCCCCTCGACTGTCTTCGAGTCCAGTGTTGGACCATTTTGATCGGATATTCCCTGCTGATGTGGATAGATTCCTCCAAGCTGGTAGGCCCACCATCTGCCTCCTCGATCCGTGCCCATCTTGGCTGATTAGGGCATGTCCAGATGTCGTGTGGAGCCCCCGTTTGAAATTATCAATTTGTCCCTTGGCACGGGGACATTCCCAGGGGAACTGAAGGAAGCAGTGGTGTGTCCGCTCTTAAAGAAAACATCACTAGATCCTTTAGACCTATCCAATTACCGCCCAGTTTAAAATCTTCCATATCTGGGTAAGGTAATTGAGAGAGCGGTTGCTGAACAGCTTGGTAGGTTTCTGGAGGAAACATCAGATTTAGATCCATTTCAGTCTGGGTTCCGTCCTGGTTTCGGGACCGAGACTGCTCTGGTTGCCCTAACAGATGATCTCCGTAGACAATTGGATCGAGGCGGGTCAGGACTGCTGATTCTTTTAGATTTGTCAGCAGCCTTTGACATGGTCAATCATGATCTTCTGGACCACCGCCTTGCTGACATGGGGATAAAGGGCATAGCCCATAAATCGCTGGTCTCTGGTCGGGGACATAGGGTGGCGCTAGGGAGGGAGATGTCATCACACTACTCCTTTGTGTGTGGAGTGCCGCAGGGCGCAATCCTCGCCCCAATGCTTCTTAACATCTTTATGCACCCCCTTGCCCAGATTATCCGGAGCTTTGGGCTGGGCTGTCACCAATATGCTGATGACACTCAGCTCTATCTGCTGATGGATGGCCACACTGACTTGGCCCCGGACACACTGACCAGATGCTTGGAAGCTGTGGCTGGATAGTTTCATGGAGCCAATTGACACTAAATCATTGGAAGACAGAGGTCCTATGGCTGGGTCGGGATGGCATGGGAATGAGGGACCAACTCCCTTCTCTTGAGGGGGCCCAATTAGTGCCATTGCCTTCCATTAAGAAGAGTTTCCATGGAGGTGCAGGTTACAGCAACAGCCAAGGCGACATTTTTCCACCTTCGCCACATCAAGCAGTTGGCCCCTTACCTTTCCCGCCCCAACCTGGCCACAGTGATCCATGCAACAGTCACCTCCAGGCTTGACTACTGTAATTTGCTCTATGTGGGGCTGCCCTTGAAGCTGTCCCAGAAACTCCAGCGGGTGCAGAAGGCTACAGTGAGGCTCCTCACGGGGTCTCTGCCATGGGAGCATATTCACTCAGTGCTTTTCCAGCTGCACTGGCTCCCGGTGGAGTACAGGGTCAGATTTAAGGTGCTGCTTTTGACCTTTAAAGCCCTTCACAGCCTAGGACCCTTGTACCCACCTTATACGTACGGGACCGCCTCTCCTGGTATGCCCCATGGAGGACCTTAAGGTCCATAAATAGCAACACCCTAGTGGTCCTGGGCCTTAAGGAAGTTAGATTAGCTTCAACCAGAGCCAGGGCATTTTCAACACTGGCTCTGGCCTGGTGGAAAGCTCTGTCTCATAAGACCAGGGCCCTGCAGGATCTGATTTCTTTCTGCAGGGCCTGTAAGACAGAGTTGTTCTGCCTGGCCTTTGGCTTGGAGCCAATTTGATTCCCTCCCCCTCTTTTTCCTTTCTCCTGTGATGAAGCTGTGTTTTAATATCTTAATGTTTCAATATTTTAATGTATTTTAACCTTGTTTTTAAGTTGTAGTCATTCAACTTGTTTTTATTATTGCTTGTTAGCAACATGGAGCCCGGCCTTGGCTGGGGAGGGCAGGGTATAAATAAAAAATATTATTATTATTACTATGAACTATGTTCCTCTGCAAACCACTGGTCCAAATCTATACAGTCCCCCTGCTCCTTGGAAGATTCAGGAGGAGGCTCCCACGAGTGCGCCTCAGTGCAACTCTCCTCAGCTGGGTCCCTGGTTAGGTTTTGGTTTAGGGGAGCAAGCATGGGCCTGGCCCTTGGGTGGGGGCGAGGGGAGAAGGGAAGAGAAGTAGAGGGGATGCTTCTTTTTCCATGCAAGGCTAGTTCTTGTTTCTCCCAAGTATGCGCCTGTAATCAGCGAGCGTGCATTTAGCAGGAGTGTATCCCTTTGTTTTGGAGTGCAAGATGATTCAGAAGGCCTTAGAGCGAAGCACGTGTATCACACATGTGCCGTGAGAGGAATGGGGGGGGCGGTAAATAACTGTTGGGGTGCTTAAAAGGAGGCCGTTGTTTCGTGAGGGGGGAGGAGAGCCTTAGCGATGCCAAACAGAAAGAGCTAAACGTGACTATAGGATACATGTGGTTGCTACTCTGATTTTGAAGCTTGGCAGTGGGAGTGGCACATGCTTCTGCTAAAAGCAGAACTAGGGAAGATTAAGTTAATTGCAACCTTAAACACACTTGGGTCCCATTAGAGAGGATTCTCATGAGGCCGGAGGAACATCGCCCGGCTGTGAGGCATGAAGGCCACTCCCTGCAAGGCCCTTTCCACCTGGCCCTGGGGGCGGGGCCCAGACTCACCCAGCCCTACTATGTTAAATTTGTATTCTGTAGTTGACTTCCTTTGTAATGTTTTATTTTGAAATCTTTAAGATAATGTTTTAGTTTTCTGTTATTGTTGCTTTGACAGTATACTCTATATTTCACTTTTTTCAAATTGATTTATTTATGTTTTATTGATTTAATATGCTTTAACCCGCTTTGAGGTTTTTCTTAAAAATAAAAGGGTATAGAAATTAAACAAAAAAATAAATAAATGTATAGAGCAGGGATCTCCAACATGGGGTTGCTCACATGTTGGGCAACAACTCTTATAAGCTCGTACGGCCAAGGTTGATGGGAGTTGTACTTCGAAAGCTCAGGGGTAGAAAATCTCTCATTTCTTACAACTTGTCATCATGAATAATTACAGTGGTACCTCAAGTTAAGTACTTACTTCGTTCCAGAGGTCCGTTCTTAACCTGAAACTGTTCTTAACCTGAAGCACCACTTTAGCTAATGGGGGCTCCTGCTGCTTCTGCACTGCTGGAGCACGATTTCTGTTCTTATCCTGAAGCAAAGTTCTTAACCGGAAGCACTATTTCTGGGTTAGCAGCGTGTGTAACCTGAAGCTTATGTAACCTGAACCGTATGTAACCTGAGGTACCACTGTATAGGTAAAACTTTTGTTGATACAGAGCTCATTTTTAGCTTCCGGGAGCAGCTGGTCACTTCTGCTTTATAAATAAACCCAAATATATTGAAACACTTTACATTAAAACCAAATTTCAGAACAGAGACAAACAAACTTTTTTAAAAAAACACACACCCTTTTTTTACTTTACGAACCATTATCTTATCAGCCCATGATTTGCTTTTCATATGTATAAATACAGAAATAATAATAAAAAGGTACAATAAAAGCATTATCAGCATTTAAAAAGAAATGCTAGTGGATGTTCAAGGCATTGAGTTACAAATGAAGGCAAAGATCCAACCATTGCTAGGTGGAGCCTGAAGACATAATCCTAGAATCAACCCCTGCCCCCCCCAGCCCGCTTTTGCCTGTAAATGTACTTGATTCAAAGATCACATAAATTATAGTTTTTGTCATTAATTCTGATGGGCGGGGTGAGTTAAAAGTCACCCACCGCATGGAGATATATTTGGGTTTGAGAGGCAGGTGGTCCACTGCTGGACAGCCATCTTGACCAGAATCTTCCTCAAGGCCTTGTCTTCTTCAACCCAGGTAGGCCTTGGAATTCAGAATGCTTTGGAACTGAATTGCGACAGAAGCAAGAGGATGGGCAATGAATTCTGATTGCTTTCTTGGAAAAGAAATGTATTTGGAAGACACTGCTGAAGAGATATATTTGCAAAAAGCAAAAAAACCTCACAGCCCACTCCACAAATTATCTAGGCTGCTACCTCTTTAAAATAGTTCTTGCTTGTGAATCAAAGTTAAAAATCCTATACTTTAAAAATCACTTGGGCAGAAGTTCTGTAGCAGAAAATGGATTGAAAAACCCAGTTCTAATGCTTTGTTATTATAATGAATTTCAACTGAGGCATCTTCTGTGCTTTTTAACAGCTGCAGAATCCCAGTCAGGTGTGCCTGGTGTCCTCTTGGGCAGGAAGGCTGGCAGCAGAGTCCATGACAGACAGAGCCACCCCCTGACTGGTTGTAAGTAAAGCCAGCTAGCGGGTGGGGAATGGCTGGGGGCAGACTGAGGTTACTGGTGTAGGAGGTGAGGACAGGTGACCCCACCTAGGCCCGAAGTCACCCCCCCCCTCAAAGCTTCTCAAAATCATTTTCTCAGCAGCTAAGCATCTGCTCATTTGCTCTGCTGTTGCAAGGCAAAATGTTATTCTTTTATCAAAAAGCTAATGAATAGACTCTGTCAGAGCAGGCCTGAGACTGACTTTTATCTCACTCTAGTTGCAACATCTTTGGACATGCTGAACTACTCTCATTCCCTCTTTCCTGGGAAGGGTGCCAAGAGTCCACAATGGTCCCAAGACAGCTTTCTGTTCATGCTCAGAGGAACTCATGGGGCAGGACTCCTGGAAAAGGAGAAGAAAGGGAGGGAACTGGAAGGAGTATATATGCTCTGTGCACATGACTGTGAACCCGTGCATGCTTTTTTGTGAGTTATCACACTTGCTCCTTCTACCAGTTTTTCTCCGAAACTATTCCTTGAGTGTCTGTTGACTCCCACTTCCCTTTCCCGGGCGCAATATTTTTCCCACCCGAGGGCAAAGCCTCATAAGGCTACACTGGGGCAGTGCCCCACTGATTCCAAAGGGCCCAACTTTCCCAGAGATGGGGAACATTTTGTCTGTTGAGCTACCTTTGTTAGCTCAAAAAAGCCTCCAACAACAACAACAACCTGACCACCTCACCTAACTCCAATCGGTTATCAGTGACTCATTGTTCTTCTTAGCACTAGTGTGGGGGGGCTCTTTTTGGTCCCAATATATCCCTTTAAGGCTATACAGCAGGTATGGGGCATCCACAGCCCTCCAGATGTTGATGGCAGCTGAAGTCCACCAACTTCTGGAGGGCCATAGGCTTCCCCCCACCCCTGCTCTAGAGACTTCCCTCCAAGGAACTTGGGGTTGAATTCTGCCATCTTTGGAGTTCCACCTCTTTCCTCAAGGATTCCAACCTACTGGACCATGTGGGATCACCATATAGAACTCCTTATATGTGTTCTAAGAATTGTAGCAAAGTAGGCCTGCTGGAAGCCAGAACTCTTAGGTCCTATTTATAGACCACTCAAGTCCCGAGTGCATAAAAGCAGAAGGATATACAAGGCACATTGCATCGTTCAGTGCTTAGCATGGGAGAGTGCAAGGTACAAGGCCATCAGGCCCCAATATACTAGGACAACAGCACCTGCATATAAAATTGGGGCCACACCGGTTCAGTTCTTAGGGACGGAGGGGCCATTCTGAGCCAGCAGATCCTCATAGGCTGCCTCCTCACGGGAGAAGATCTGGAACTTCTTGTCCAGCTGAGCTCGCAGGTAGAGGTAGTCCTGCTGGTCAAGTTTGTGGGCGCAGGTGATGTAGGCTGTGAAGAGCAATGCGAGGAGCAGGCGGTCGAGAGAAAGGCAGGGAACGGCCCACAGGATGAGGAGAAACTCCAGGTACACGGGGTGACGCAGGTGGGAGAAGAGGCGGATGGCACTTGTGGACTTCACGGCCAAAGGGTCCCCCATGCCCAGGCAGTGGTAGTAAACCTACGGAATGAGAGAAACACCCATTTGCACCGCAGATGCCCAAATCTTTTGGGGAAACGACACCATTTTAAACCCTAGGACTTGCCGATCAGAAGGTCGGCGGTTCGAATCCCTGCGACGGGGTGAGCTCCCGATGCTCGGTCCCTGCTCCTGCCAACCTAGCAGTTCGAAAGCACAAAGTGCAAGTAGATCAATAGGTACCGCTCCGGCGGGAAGGTAAACGGCGTTTCCGTGTGCTGCTCTGGTTCGCCAGAAGTGGCTTAGTCATGCTGGCCACATGACCCGGAAGATATACCGGCTCCCTCGGCCAATAAAGCGAGATGAGTGCCGCAACCCCAGAGTCGGTCACGACTGGACCTAATGGTCAGGGGTCCCTTTACCTTTTTACACATTCGGCCTCTTCATATACACAAAGGGGGAATGTGAGATTTGTTTTTGTTTTGTTGTCTGGACTGCTGAGGCAACACTAAGTGCTTCTGCGGTTCCTGCCTTGACCAAAAATCCCTCAGAATTCCAGAGATGGAAAGAAGATAATAATAATAATAATAATTTATTATTTATACCCCGCCCATCTGGCTGGGTTTCCCCAGCCACTCTGGGCGGCTTCCATAGAAACAAAAAACACACTAAGATATCATACATTAAAAACTTCCCTGAACAGGGGTGCCTTAAGATGTCTTCTGAATGTCAGGTAGTTGTTTATCGTTTTGACATCTGATGGGAGGGCGTTCCACGATAATGTCCCTACCAGAGAGGAATGGCAAATTAAACTGCTGGACTATGCCAAAATGGCAAAACTGACCAAGAAGACCATAACTTTAGGAAAGGATGGGGGAAATTTATAATTTATCTTGGAGACCACTGTAAACAGATGAAAACATTAGCAGGATTGCAATAGCACTCGTAGCAAGTACTATGGACCGATATAAAATACGGACTATTGAAAGAGATGCAGTAGAAAAGGTTTAATAATAGGACCCACAGAGGGGAAGGTGGGAAGTCCAGAGATTCTGAGGAATCTCCAAATGTGGATGGTTGTATTGTTATAGAAATATTTTACAGCATGAGGAAATATCTTATATCACCCTCATTGGTTGGGTCATTGGGCCTCGCTGAGCTCAGCCACCAAATACGAGACGGTGGCCTCTCTAGATGGGAAAAGGGAAGCTGCGCGGTACCTGTTTCACCCCCATCAGCTCTGCGTAGTCAAAGATGAGGAGGATGCTAAAGATGACCAGCCAAGCAATGAAGTGGAGGATGAAGCAGATGAGAGGGACCCAAGTGACCCACGGCTCCCTGCTCGTATTCCAGAGCACAGGAGCATCCTGCACAGGCTGCCAGTACCTCATCAGCAGCTAGGTGGGAAGGAAAAGGCGCATTAGATAAAGGTAGATTCTCCTGCAGGCACACGTCTAATATGGCTGCATTTTGGGACTCCAAAACTGCAATCACATTGTAGAAAATCCGCTGGACCTGCATGCATTAGCCAAATCATACAAATCATATCCATACTGGGTTGTTGTTGTTTTTAAATTGTGCAAGATTCTAGTGTTCATCATTACAATGATGCATTTTGCTTCGCACCATAATGAAGGCTATGCTGAGATAACGGTGTGAGTTTGGGAGGTCCGTTATCAAAATAATTTGTACCAAGGAGCAAAGACTTAATGCTGAAATTGGGGGATTTGCTTTGGAAATATTGCTTCCATGAAAGTGCAGAGTGTGAAATCTAAATGGCATCATGCCAGGAAGATTTATTCTGCATTTTGAGTTTAGCTTTTCTGACTTGGGCAAGAATTCACTCTGAGTTGCTCTGTTATCTTGCCTGTGGGACTTCTTCCTCCCCTTCAGTCCTCTCCCCCCATTTTGGTGCCCCAAATTGATACCCCTACCTGGAGAGTCAGTGCTGTGCAGAAGACATAGAAAGATCTCTGTAGAACTCCAAAGCAACTTCTGGTCCAGTGTTTGACTTGCTGAGTGGCCATGAGGCTGTGCTGCAGGATGAAGAGGACAATTAAGCCCACGTCCACCATTAGTGGCCGCAGAATCTTGGGATCCCTCAGGGCAGCTTCCCATTGAAGATGAGGAGCAGCATCTGCAAAGAAAAGAGGTTCAGTCAAGGTGAGGCCTAGTGCATCCAGCAGGGGGCTGGCAGAGGATCTCAGTAGCCCAGAAACTGATCCCAGAGACAAATTGTTCTCTCTCCTTCTCTCTCTCATCATCTTAAAACAATCCTTCCACAAGCTGGTGTTCTCTGGATAGCTCAGTTGGTTAGAGTGTGGTGCCAATGGTGCTAAGGTTGCAGGTTCAATCCCCGTAAGGGACAGCTGCATATTCCTGCATTGCAGGGGGATTGGACCAAATGATTTTCAGGGTCCCTTCCAACTCTATAATTCTGTAATCTCAGATCCTGTTATTTATCACATGTTGGACTCCAACACCCATCAGTCCCGGCCAGCAGGGATGGTGAGAGTCGTACATCAAAACTTATGGATGATAGCAGGTTGGGGAAGGCTCTCTTAATGTACTGGGAAGCTTGTGGATTGAATGGCCTTAACGTACAGAGCAGGAAGTAGAACATACAGACATTTTAATCCAATCATCTTTAACGACATCATGGGATATTATTACCAAACCATATTGTTCACATGCTAGTAGCATCAGCGGGGGGTGGGGGTGGGGAGCCAGACCACATCCTTCGCCCTGCCTGCCTTTCACAACAAGGCGCCACATTTATTTCTGCTTGTTGGAAAACGCCCAGGGCAAGACGCAAACTTCCAACAAGGAACCATTGCAACATAAAAACACAGTGTTAAAAGGTTCTTATCTAAGATCTAGGAATTCTTATCATTTGACTTTCTCAGTTTCAAAGTGGCTGCTTTAGAGTTTCAGCCTCCTGCCACTCGCCTGGGCGTCTTCAGGATCCAAACCAAAAATAAAAGGAAGGGATGAAGGGGCAATTTTTCATACCTCTTGGCATGCTGCTGAACTACAACTCCCGTCATCCCTCAGCACTGCCCATGCTGCCCTGGACCCGATACAGAGCCCCACACCTGGGGGGCCGCCGGATCCCTGCTCCAAAGACCGCGCACCTCGCACCCCTTTGCAACCCCAAGCTCTCATTCCCTCCCCCGCATGACCCCTCCATTTCTCTCCCGCCCCTACGCCTCCGCACCGGTTCTGTGCTGGGCAGGCCCCGTCCCTGGCTGCAGGAACAGAGCGCGGAAGGAGACGAAGCGGACCAGCTCCACGCCGGTCCCGAAGGTGAACAGGAAGCTGCCCAGCGCCGGGACCATCATCAGGAGCTGAAGAGCAGCCATGGCGGGCAAATTGCGCTTCTCCCGCCGCCCGGAGGAACCGCCCTGCGGAGAGGAGGGCCTCCCTCCGGAATCCCCACGCCCTCCCGTGACGTCACAAGCGCGTAATGAGGAGCGCGCGGGGGGGGGGAATTCCTCCCTATCAGGAGCGGGAGGGAGAAGGGGGTCTTCCCCCTTTGCTGAGTGACATCACACGCTGGGAAGGGGCTCTCGTCGAGGGATTCCCCCTTCACGTCGTGACATCACGAAGAACTCTTGGGGGGGCTTTGACGTCATACAGGATCTAGGGAGCAGAACCTCCCCGCCTGCCGAAATATTCCTCCCCGTGGCAGAGGAACAAGTAAGGGTTGCCCCCCAACCCCCCCTAACCCCAGCTCCCTCGAGCCTTGTAAGGAATCAGCGTCTACTCTTTTCATCCAGGGGCCTCGACGCAGCTCTCATTCTTCCATCCCCACGTTGGGCAAAAGATTCCTGCACTGCAGGGGGTTGGACTAGATGACCCTGGTGGTCCCTGATAACTTTGTGATTCTTTGATCCGGACCAAGAACGACGGCAAACCGCAACGAAGAAAGCAGAAAGCGGATTCTAAGCGCAGCACCGCGGAGGAGGGGCTAAGAATGCCACCGTTCTCACCTTGCCGGCTCAGAAGTGAGCGCAATGGAATCCGCTCTCAGGTAAGCCTGCGTAGGTGGCTAGGATCCCAGCCTCACTACCTTAGGGTAAGTAGCATCTAACTCAGGGGGTTTTACTTCTGAGTAGGCATGTATAGGATTGCACAGTGAAACAAACTCCCCCCCCCCAACGCCCGACATGCTGATAACCCAAATGTAGGGGTGTGACATTTTGGGGTCGCCTTCCTCTTTCAATCCAAACATAATTCATAAGACTGGTTCTAGAAAGCAAAACGTGACAAACAGTGGTGGAGCTTCATGTTCCAGCGGGGGGGGGGGGGCGATGACACCCCACTGGGATTGCGCTGCTGGGGGCAGTGCACTCCCCCCCCTCTTCTTCCTCTGTCAGTGGTCATAAACACAACAGAACAAAGTAATTAAACGGTGGTGCTGTGGTCTAAACCACAGAGCCTAGGGCTTGCTGATCAGAAGGTTGGCGGTTCAAATCCCCACGACAGGGTGAGCTCCCGTTGCCCGGTCCATGCTCCTGCCAACCTAGCAGTTTGAAAGCATGCCAGTGCAAGTAGATAAATAGGTACCGCTCCGGCAGGAAGGTAAACAGCATTTCCATGCGCTGCTCTGGTTTCACCAGAAGCGTTTTAGTCTTGCTGGCCACATGACCCGGAAGCTGGCTGCGGACAAACGCTGGCTCCCTCAGTCAGTAAAGCGAGATGAGCACCGCAACCCAGGTTAGGGGTCCCTTTACCTTTACAGTGTCCACACGTTAGACATAAAATGCCATAAGTTAAAATCCTAAACCCTTAAAATGTCAAGTAGCAGCAATAAAACATTGCCATTATGTATTCCATTTATTAAAAGCTGGGATTAAGGGGGGGAATCAAGTCCGCCCCCCTCCGATAGCTATAAATAAGCAGAGGAGGAGGTCTGGTGAACTCCTGAGGACGATTCTTAAAGAGCGTGACAGCTGATTAATTCATCTGAAATATAAAAACCATAGCCTACTGTGTCAGGAAGAAGATGTGCGACTGTAGGGCTGGTAAATGGCACTGCAATCTTATTATACATGTCTACTCAGGAGTAAATCCTATTGCATTGGTCGAGGAGGCTTGCTCCTGGTGCAGCCTGACATACCCAAGGGCTTTGAATCTGCTTTTAACAGGGCTCAGCAAGATTTTTAGGCCTGTGTGCAAGTTTGGATTTTTGATCAAGTTCTTCCAAATCAGCCCTGCAGCCCTCAGGCGAAAAGAGAGAAACTGCCCACCTGTCAAGTTTGACCCTGCAGGAACAGGGAAGAAAAGGATGAAGACTCCTGGGCAGAAAAGGTTCCCCAACCCTGCTGTAGATTAAAGCAGAGTTAGGGAAGGAAGGAAGCCTCAACAACCACCCACCCCCGGACAATTCGCGTTTGCCTTGCATTGTCTTTTTAATTTTTTTTAAATATACTTTTCAAATTTATACATTTCATTAATTTTACAATCATTTTAACATTTGGAAGTTTGTTTGTTTTTTAATAATATTTATTACTTTTACAACAATTTAAACACTACAAAAAAAGAACAAAAAAACCAATACAATACAATACAAAAACACTACATAACACTAAAACAATAAACTAACAAGACAAAACAAAAACAATTTAAAACACATCAAAAAAAAAATTTCAATATCTTATCTTTCATTCACATATTTCAACGACCTCCTCACACCTCCCTTTTTATATTCCACTTCTATTAATTATTTCAGCAATTCCTTTCCATCTTCTTCTGTTTTCTATCCTATAATTATCTTAACACAAACTAACCTTGAAGACAGGAGTGCGTAGTGTGCTCTGGTCCATGGGGTCACGAAGAGTCGGACACGACTAAACGACTAAACAACAACAAACCTTATTTTTTCCTTTAATATTCTATTAATCTATTTATACTTAATTCCTTATAACATTTCTACTAAAGCCATTTAACTTCATTCCAACATTCTTCTAACATTCATTAAAACATTTGGAAGTTTGACTTCTTTCCCCCTCTTTCTGTGGTTAAATAAATTTATTTTTTAATATTTTCTGCATATCCAAATACATTTAATTTTCTCCTTTAATTATCTACTTTAAATATATACTCTTATGAAAGTGCAGGTTATTACAATGCCAATGTTTTTATCTGTTTGCAGTTTATCTGTAAATATTCAATCAACCATTTCCATTCTTTTATAAAAAGTTGGTCATCCTGATTTCTTATTCTTCCGGTAAGTTTCACCATTTCTGCATATTCCGTAAATTTTTGTATCCAAAAACTTCTGCTTCTTTCCATTTTGGGGCCAGTAGCATTCTGGCTGCTGTAGTCGCATACATAAATAAATTTCTACATAATTTAGGCAGTTCTGTCCCTATAATTCTTTTGGGAATTATAGGGAATTTGGGAACTTTGGCTTGCAGTGTCAATGGCCAATATTAGAGGAGAAGGAGAAGAATACAGTGGTACCTCGGGTTACATACGCTTCAGGTTGCAGACTCCGCTAACCCAGAAATAGTGCTTCAGGTTAAGAACTTTGCTTCAGGATGAAAACAGAAATCGCGTGACAGCTGCAGGGCGGCAGCGGGAGGCCCCATTAGCTAAAGTGGTGCTTCAGGATAAGAACAGTTTCAGGTTAAGTACGGGCCTCCGGAATGAATTAAATACTTAACCTGAGGTACCACTGTACCTGGGTCAGTATTGTTTACACCAGGTATCTTTACAGACTCAGGAGCCATTTTTAACGCAAACTTACATTGGGGGACCCATTTCTTAACATTTGACCACAAATTTGCATGGTGGTAGTGCTCCTGTTGCAACCCACCTTGGATCAGGTGACGAACCCACTAGTTGAAAAGCAGTGGCCTACTCTGGCTTCATCCCAGCTAGATGCATAAAGGATGCTCTTGCCACCAGGTGGCAGTTCTTAAGTCCCCATGGAGGAAAACATTTTTGCTTTCCTTGCACTTCCTGTTCTGGTGAGGCCAATAAGTGGATCCTCAATGCCTATCCATTGCTTCAGTCAGTCCCTGGAGACTGAATCATCTGGTGAACCTATCATGGCTCATGCTTCAGAGGAACAGTTAATTCCACAGGTGCACCACATGCCAAAGCTGCCATTAGCACATTTTTTTAAAAAAATAAATTGTTATTGAACGAGAAAAACCTTAAAATACATACAATAGTGACATACAAACATTCATTAGATTGTAGAGATTGTAAAGAGTATAGACAGAAAAAAGAACAGACGAAAGAAAAAAGAAAGAGAAATAAAAGTGTGAATAGAAAAAGAACATAATTATATCTGATATGCGAATCAGCAAAGAAAAGAAACTTCCAACTACACCCATTATACTGATTTACAATTAAACTATTATTTACACAGTTATATAAAGTTGTTTTTCTTTGACTTAATTTAACATTTCCCAACAAATGCTTTATTTTGCATGGCTCATTCAATATCAGCCAGGAAGCTTTTATTAGCACATTTTTATGGTTGCTCTTGCTGTTTCGTGGGTCAGGATTTTGCAAGTAAAAAATCAAACAAACTGAAAAGGCAAAGGCAAACCCTAAGTTATTGCAGGGACGCGGGTGGCGCTGTGGGTTAAACCACAGAGCCTAGGACTTGCCGATCAGAAGGTCGGCGGTTCGAATCCCCGCGATGGGGCGAGCTCCTGTTGCTCGGTCACTGCTCCTGCCAACCTAGCAGTTCGAAAGCACGTCAAAGTGCAAGTAGAAAAATAGGTACCGCTCCGGCGGGAAGGTAAACGGTGTTTCCGTGCGCTGCTCTGGTTCGCCAGAAGTGGCTTAGTCATGCTGGCCACATGACCCGGAAGCTGTATGCTGGCTCCCTCGGCCAATAAAGCAAGATGAGCTCCACAACCCCAGAGTCGGCCACAACAGGACCTAATGGTCAGGGGTCCCTTTACCTTTAAGTTATTGCAACTGTGATTAGTGATCAAATTGTAAAGACAGAGAAAGGGTGTGTGTGCCATGGTTCCCACATACTGACCTGTCACTCCTCTGTCCTGAATGCCGGATATTTATTGAGGTGTCTCATTCATTCATAGGGAATGAGGGTGAAGCAAGGTTTAAAAGCGCATGCCAAAGAGCGTCACATGCCCTTCTGTGGGAGCCCCCAAGTTGTGCCTGGCACCTTCATTGTACAGCTTTTGGCTAATGCTGAATATGCGGCTCTTCATCCTAAATTTTGACACCTGAATTCTAAAGCTGGGAGGGAACCCAAAGGTCATCTTGCTCAACCCACTGCAATGCAGGAATCTTTTGCCCAATGCGGGGCTCGAACCCACAACTCTGAGATTAATGCTCTGTCGTGCTCTGCCAACTGAGCTATCCTTACTGAGGTGTGTGTTTTTAGGACCCTCCTTGTTTCTGTGTTTGTATGTTGTTTTAAATATTATATTTTAATTGTTGTATCCCGCCCAGGGACCTTGTAGTTAATAATACTAACAAACCAAACTGCAGCGGAACAGAAACAGCACTGATTGCGATGAATATAGGTTGCAGCAGAATTTGCTGCCGTCTTACATCCCTGGTGGTGGCTGGTGTCAGCTTCGCCTTTGAGCCAGTGCCAATGACTGGGCTCAACCTCTTCAGCCCCGACTGGGCCAGGCGAGCTGGAAAGCACTTCCAGAGACCTTCCACGCAGGAAGCAGGTCTAAGTGCTGTGGATTCACAACTCAGAGCTGTGAGCACCAAACTCAGTTCCAAAAGTCAGCGGAGCACAGCAGAGCATGAACCACATGAACGACAGCTCTGAAGTATAAGTTCTTTTATTCTCTACAGCTACTGCATAAACCAAAGACTAATTGGAGACTCTGGACTGCATGAGTGTTACAGCTACTTGAGCAGCGACCTTATCTATATACAGATAACACTCAGACTCCCTTTGAAGTCAGGCTGGAGCGGAAAGAAGCGATGAGCAAAATCTGCCCCCTCCTTTCTGAAACATTGTCAGCAGATTCTTGCAATGGGAGGGGTGAAACATCCTCAGCTGGACCTATAGGCTAGACTGTGCTGGGGTATGTGTGTGTGTGTGTGGGGGGGGGTCCTCTGATGTCTGGCACCTGCCCTGTTAAGATCAGATACTCTTTTGGTCCTCCAAGACCTGTCAGAGGCCACCATCCAGACAAAAGGAAGCACGTTTCAAGTTTCATTGATGCCCAAATCTCTCCCATTGAAATAAATGGGCTGAAATTATACAAATTCAGAACCAAGTGCAGAAGGCAGAGGCAAAGGATTCTGGTGGCGAAGTTAACTTCTTTTCAGCCTGAATTTATTATAGGCTGTTTCTGGTGGACGCTTGCATGCATGAGGAAGGTTTGCAACTCTGCCCATGAATCAAATGGGAGGCACCATTTGTGAATCTTTACTCACAAGTATCCATGTAAGTGCTCTGATGTTTCAGAGCTTGCATTCCTTTGGGATAAGGAATGCACTTCCTTATCCATTAAACAGATAATAATCTATCTGATGAATATTGTACCTGTTGGTTGGCTAATTGAGCTCATCAAGGAACATCACTCTAAAAATGCAACTAATCTGTTCTAATGTGGGAGGCTTTGAATCACAATTATCTGTCCTTGGAATTGTGGGGTTTTAACTTTCAGCAGTTGTTTGCTTCAGCTTGTGATAAGGAAAGTACCGGTAATCCTTTACTGCAAAAATAAAAATTAGAACCATAGAATTGTAGAATTGGAAGGGATCACGGTTAACCCTTTGTGGTTGTTGTTTAGTCATTTAGTCGTGTCCGACTCTTCATGACCCCGTGGACCAGAGCACGCCAGGCACCCCTGTCTTCCACTGCCTCCCACAGTTTGGTAAAACTCATGCTGGTAGCTTCAAGAACACTGTCCAACCATCTCGTCCTCTGCCGTCCCCTTCTCCTTGTGCCCTCCATCTTTCCCAACATCAGGGTCTTTTCCAGGGAGTCTTCTCTTCTCATGAGGTGGCCAAAGTATTGAAGCCTCAGCTTCAGGATCTGTCCTTCCAGTGAGCACTCAGGGCTGATTTCCTTAAGGTTAACCCTTACATGATCACTAAACATCCACTAGATTTCAAAAGTGGCTCAAAGCTCAAAGATGATATAGTAATTAACAGGGAAACAGAATAAACAATTGTATGAATGAGGCCTAACTCTCACTGATTTCAACACGGTTTTCTTCCAAATGTGCTGAGCTTTGCATCTGTGTAGTTCCATTGCTTGCATGCTTACTCAATATGTAATATCTACTGAATGCACTGAGACTGACTGCCAGGTAAGGACTGTAGCCTTAGATGTCCTAAATGTCTGGCTAGTTCTTAGCTGTTATTATTTGTTACATCTGAGTCCTGCCCTTTCCCCAACAATGCCATTCTAACATCCCAACAACTCTTTGAGGTAGGCTATTGAGGGATATTGTGACTCGCCAAAGCCAAACTCAGAAATTTTGAAAACATCGCCTAACTTGCCATAGATCTGGGTTTTCCAGGACATTTTGCCGATTCAGCAAAAATCCACTCAGATGCCATTTTAGCAGCCAGATTCCCTGGTGGCTCAGTTTGGGGGCAGCTCAGGGGCCAGTTAAACGGCCTCCGTGGCCCACTTCTAGCTCATGGGCCTTAGGTTGCCTACCCCTGGTCTAATCTCTGTGTGCATAAATCAGAATGAATGCTCAGTAAAGAGATGGTCTGGAAGCTCCCCCCAATTCCTTCTCTCACTCATCGCCAAGAGTTTGAGGGAGGGTGTTGACAAGCTGAAATAGATCCAGAGGAGGGTGAAAAAGACTGTCAGTGGTCCAAATGTATACATACCATACATTTAATGCACACACCCCAAAGAAACAAGGGAACTATAGTTTCAGGGTGCTGGGAATTGTAGCTCTGAGAGGGGTAAGCCTTCAGAATTAAATTTTTTTGGGGGGGGGGCTTTAAGTGTTTGGTGTGTAAGCAGGCAAAGTCCTCTGAGGAAGGTTGAAGGAGAAGAAGAGTTTGGATTTGATATCCCGCTTTATCACTACCCGAAGGAGTCTCAAAGCGGCTAACATTCTCCTTTCCCTTCCTCCCCCACAACAAACACTCTGTGAGGTGAGTGGGGCTGAGAGACTTCAGAGAAGTGTGACTGGCCCAAGGTCACCCAGCAGCTGCATGTGGAGGAGCGGAGATGTGAACCCGGTTCACCAGATTACAAGACTACCACTCTTAACCACTACACCACACGGGCTCTCAGTATGGAGTTGGGTGTTTGGAGAAGAGACAGTTAAGAGGTGATAGGTTTTTGTTTTTAAGTTCTGACACATAGATGAGGGAGCAAGTTAGTTTGGGATCTCAGTCAATGGGTTCAAATTACAAGATGGAACATTTGATGGAACATTAAGAAAAGATACCTGATTATACGAGCTGTGCAGCATTGGAACTGGCTGTCCCAGAAAGTGATGGATGTTCCTGCATTGGAAGTGTTTATGAAGAGGCTAAGTGGCCATCTCTGGGGGATGCTATAGCAATGAATTGTTAGTTGCAAAGGGGAAAGAATAGGCTTAAAAAACAGGATAATTCCTGGATGCCAAGATCCAAATTTGGGATGCAAGTACTCTTTGGTGAGGGAACCCACAGAGATTTAAAATCACAAAACATGCATTGGAAGACACAAGATTTGCCCACTCTGGAAGAATGGCAGATGCAACTGATAGACTATATGGAATTGGCAGAAATGACTGGCAGAATCTGAGACCTGGGAGAAGAGCTAGTGGAAGAGGACTGGAAGAAATTTAGAGACTACTTGCAAAAGTATTGCAAAATGTATGAATGTTAGAATGATGCAGGATATAAAGATAATATGGCATTAGTGACATAGTTGAAAGGAGTATGTAAAAAATGGTTTATAAGAATAAAGGTGAAGTTAGAATAATATTATGTCAAACTTAAATAAATTAATAATAAAGGGAAAAATGGGAGACATAATAGTTGAAATGTATAATATAAAATAAGATTTGAAAGAAGGTGAGGCATTGCTGAATAAGATTGTGTAAAAAGGAACACAGAAAAGGGAGTTGTGAGGGAGTCTGGAAGGAGGGTAATGAATATAATAAGTAAGAAATTGGTTTTGTATGTCTTTTTAATGTCTTTTTTCTTCAATTTTTTCTTTTTATTGTGTGTTTTTTATTGTACTTTTCTGTTTTTTGACTGATGGTGTTTTCTGGTGATGGTGTTCTTTCTCCCCCCCCCCCCTATCTTGTTTCAAAATGTGAAGTTTGTTTTATTGTTCAAAACTTTAATAAATATCTTTTTTTAAAAAAAATCACAAAACATGCAGTAAAGCAAAGCATAGAAATATAGATCTTTAAAATATACCGTACTAAGTTCCAAAATCCCCCACTTGCGTAAGCATAGAAAGAGACCACACGTTTGGTAAGTTAAAAATGATTTACTTACAAACTCTCCAAAGGTCAGATTCATGTGCTTTTCCATACATCAGTCAGAAAAAGTTGCACAGGCAGTAAAACTTGGCTTAGTTACAGTGGTGAAAGTTCCTAAATTATGGGTATAGGAAGACAAGAATAGCTTGTAAGAGCTATGTGGATAAGTTGCAGCAACCAGCCTAGCCTCTTCACCGAGGCTGAGCTTTTGTGGTAGACTCAGGGGGAACAAAGCCTTGATTACCTAGTCCCCCCCAAGGTGAGCTAAGCCAGTCAGGACAGCTTACTCTATGCTTTTAACCACCTCATCCTGCATTATTTAACTTCAGCATGTTGGTTATATGAGACTGGTTATCCTACAACATGAATCTCCAGTAACTGGCACTCAGAGGCATACTATCACCAGGGGAAGTAGAACATAGCCACTGTGTCTGTTGATACGCTTATCCCCCATTAAGTTGTGTAATCCTCTTTGGACGAGATCAGGGTTCCCACCAGTGGTATACAAACTTAATTCAAGTCCTACCAAAATAGCTAAAATGTGTAAGACAAAAACAAATCTGTGCTGGAGGTGTGGTAAAACAGAGGGGACACTTATACAGTGGTACCTCGGGTTACATACGCTTCAGGTTACATACGCTTCAGGTTACAGACTCCGCTAACCCAGAAATAGTACCTCGGGTTAAGAACTTTGCTTCAGGATGAGAACAGAAATCGTGCTCCGGCGGCGCGGCAGTAGCAAGAGGCCCCATTAGCTAAAGTGGTGCTTCAGGTTAAGAACAGTTTCAGGTTAAGAACGGACCTCCGGAACGAATTAAGTACTTAACCTGAGACACCACTGTACATGTTTGGTGGACTTGAGAAAAAACCAAAAGCTTCTGGAACACAGTATATGACGAGCTTAAAAAAATGTATAAGTATAACTTTATGAAAAATACAGAAGCTTTTCTACTAGGGATAACGGACGCAGGTATATAGCAAGAGAAGATCAGAAAATATTCTTCTATGCCACAGGAGCGGCAAGGATCCTAACTGCTAAAAACTGGGGAAAAAAAATTGTGCCAACGAAAAAGGAATGGCAAGACAAACTGTTAGGGTATATTGAACTGGTTAGATTAACAGGGGCAATTAGAGATCACACTAGACAAGAGTTTCAAAAAGCACGGGGAAAATGCAGAGAATACTTCACAAAACAGTGCCCTAAAATACATACCTGGACTTGTTTTGATTAATGTCTGCAGGAGACTTTGTGGATATTTAAGTTATAATCAGAAAAATCTTAATAATTATTCATAAAGGAAACAGTTTATAAGAAGTAAATAAGGAGGCCAGATACAGGATAAAGGAAGTCTTTTATTTGGTTGGTTGTATTGTTGTATGTTATGCTTGCTGTATGTTATGTTCACGTTTAATGAGGGTGGATTTCTGTATTGGGGTGGGGTGGCGGTTTATGTTATGTTGTAAATAAAATTTCCAATAATATTTTTTTAAAAAAAACTTAAATCAAGTGGTCTGTGGTATAGCTGCAAATTGTAGCAGGAACCCCCCAGCCCAATCATTCAGTTTGTACAAACTTCACACACACTCACACTCACACTCACACACTACATACGCCACACTTCTGTTATAAATTCATAGAAAAATCAACCATACATAGGATTTGCACTGTTCCATTTTTATTTTACTCCATATGACAAGGACCATCAAAGGGGGGTGGCTTGGTTCTGGTCAGCCATAATCCCTTCACCATGCCAGCATATCCACAGGAGCCCTGCCCAGTTGCTATGCCAACCCTGATGATCCCAGACAGAAGACAATCAAGATCACAAAGAACTTGCATATGGGAGTGGATTCAGCATGGACTGGAACAAAGGACAATGATCAGATCTTCCCTCAGGGGGCAGGAAACTGCGACTACATTTTGTCGTCAGAAAATGACTCATGGGGAGGGGGAAAGGAAGAACCAGCCAGGTGACAGGACACTCAGGTTACCACCACAACTCCTCCCTCAACCCCTCCTTTCTGTGATGTATGCATGATGTTTCTGGGGGTGGGCTTTTGCTACAGGAGGGGAATTTCAAAAGTTTTTATAAGACCTCGCACACCATTTTTCTTGGTCTTTCCTCTCTCTTGCAAGTGAGGGGAACACCCTGTTGCAAGAGTTCAATAAAGGCCAAGCCTACAGGCTGCTGATTTGCTCCAATTTACTCTGGTTGGTGTCTTTACTTTTTGTCCAAGGGAGCCCTCAGATTTTTCCGGTAACAAAATATACCATTGAAAACCATACCATAGTTTGCACAGTGTGTTGCAGTTGCTATTGTTATAAGAAAAAAATTGTGGTTGGCGTTTACAGCCGAACTTCCAAATCCATCAAGGGGTTCAGTGTCCTCCATGATCAGTGAGAGAAGAATGGAGGCAGGAAGCAGATCTTTATCTTCTGTTGCATCAGTCTGCCCACCGCATCCTTGCAAGGAGGTGAAGACCCAGAACAGAAGTGTGTAACAACTTTTATTTTATTATATTTATATAATCTTTATTTGGTTTTACATATTTAAGTTTACAATCATACCACAACACATCCGAAAATACAAGATTCTCCCGAATCTCTAGACTTCCCACCTTCCCTTCTAGGGGGTTCTGTTAGTAAACCTTTTCTGCTGCTTCTTTTTAAAAATAATCCAAATTTTTTTATAACTCCATTGTATCCATAGTGTTATTGCAGTCCTGCTAATGTTTTCAGCTGCTTACAGTGGTCTTTAAGGTAAATTGTAATTTCCCCCCATTCCTTATTAAAGTTTTGGTCTTCCTGGTTCTTGAGTTTTCTGGTCAGTTTTGCTGTTTTGGCATAATCCAATAGCTTCATTTGCCATTCCTCTCTGGCAGGGGATTTGTCTTCTTTTCATCTCTAGCAGTATCCCTGCACCTGTGGTCGGATACAATTTTTAAAGACTTTAGAAATTGCCCAACCCCTTAGCCAAAGACCACCTACAAGTATCATACCAGCATCACAGAAAGAGCTACAGAAATAAGAGAGTGTGGCTTGTTGTCTCCTGTCCAATCAAGATACCTGATCATTCTTGCTGACTGCCTTATCTTGGCTAGTCTAGGTCATTCTTTTGAAATGGTAAATACCCCAGTCCTTGAATCTATTGTCACAGACCATGTGAAAAGTTTATCTCCTTACAGGATTTGAAAGCTTTTGCAAGTGAAAATAACTATTGGGAATGAATTCCCCCCCCCCAAGGTACTTCCTTCTGTTGCGGAGAAAATATTTGAGATGGCTTTGGGATTGCTCTGGGAACTCAAATAAAGCATCTATTTCTTGTGGGGAGTGTTTCCTGTTATTTGAAGGGTGAAGGATTGGTTTTCTGTGGAGTGTGTCCAGGGCCGGATTTATGTTTGATGAGGCCCTAAGACAGGCATAGGCAAATAGTCCTCCAGATGTTTTTGGGACTACAATTCCCATCATCCCTGACCACTGGTCCTGCTAGCTAGGGATCATGGAAGTTTTAGGCCAAAAACATCTGGATGGCCAAGTTTGTCTATGCCTGCCTAAGCTACTGAAGGTAATGGGGCCCTTTATATGTCTAGCTGTCCTTTGTCAACAACAAATTGTTATTGTTTTTTGTGTTGAATATATACTATATGGAAATTCATAGGAGCCTACACAACACAAAACACTGTTGCTGTACGTAAGGTAAAGGTAAAGGGACCCCTGACCATTAGGTTCAGTCGTGGCCGACTCTGGGGTTGCGGTGCTCATCTCGTTTTATTGGCCGAGGGAGCCGGTGTACAGCTTCCGGGTCATGTGGCCAGGATGACTAAACCGCTTCTGGCGAACCAGAGCAGCGCACGGAAACGCCGTTTACCTTCCCGCCGGGAAGACCACCAGCAATTCTCAAGTAGCCCATAGGGGGAAAAGTTTTGGGACCACTGGAGTAGATAACCTTTTATGTATGTATGCATTTTATTTATTAAATTTGTCTACCACCCTTCATCTGTATATCTCAGGGTGGTTCACAGCATAAAAATACAAGACAAAAACAGAAAAATATATAATAAAAACACAAAACAATAACTCCCCCACACTTTTAGGTGCCTTCTAACAATACAAATCAGAGTGTGTAACAGGCATGCTGTCAGCCTTGATCATGGTTTATTACCGGTACTTAGGAGTTTTATGGCTAGCCAATGATGCTGCAGTCTTTGCCATGACCACAATAGACAATTGAGGATCAAAGTAACAGAGGGATAACCAGGTATTAAGCAGTGACTCTGATCCTGTTGTCAGTAGCAGTAACAACCTGTTGCGTGGCGCTTTTTATCTGAGGAACGGCATTGCTCAGTCTTTAGCCAATTAAAATAATCCTTAAATGGAGCTCGTGAGTAAAGAGGAAGCAATTTGAGGTGGCAGCAAGTCCAGGAAGCCAAAGCCTTCCCGGTCACATGTTCCAGAGCTCCATTTGCCATTTGTCAGCTGGAAAAAGGACCAGAAGGAATACGGTAGACTACTGTGGCTTTTGCATACTAAAGGTTTCTCATTTATTTCCCTCACAGAAGGGAATGCCTTTTCTAAGATGGTACATGTCTATGACTCTATGATCATCACACCAGAGTCCAAAAGCATGTGTTATCCTGCAGTATCCTGTCCTTGCATAACTCCATTTTATCAAGTTTCTTCTTTCTTTGGCAATCACTTGTAACTGAGTAAGATTGTCTTCCATAAACACGGTTTTAACAATGGGTCCGTAAGTGGCTGTGGCGGCCAATTCTGGATCCACACATCCTTCCACAGTGGAGACATTAGTTCCCGGTGGGAGTTGATCACTGTGAGGGTTTGCCAAGCGTGCCTTCCTCTTAGCACATTTCTCCCTTGCGTCCTGAGTTCGAGTATCTTCAAAGCCCATGACACCTTTGGTAAAGACTGTTCTCCAACTGGAGTGCTCTCAGGCCAGTGTTTCCCAGTTGTTGGTGTTTATACTACATTTTCAAGATTTGCCTTGAGAGAGTCTTTAAACCTCTTTTGTTGACCACTGGCATTATGCTTTCCATTTTTAAGTTCGGAATAAAGTAGTTGCTTTGGAAGACGATAATCAGGCATCCGCACAACATGACCAACGAAGTTGATGTTGAAGAATATGTTAGTAATATTACTGTGAGGTATTGGGAACATATTTATGTACTGCATATGCAAATTATTATCAGCTCAGCAGGATAGCTCAGTTGGTTAGAGTGCATTGCTGGTAACGCCAAGGTTGCAGGTTTGATCCCCATAAGGAGGTTGGACTTAGATGCTCCTCAGCGTCCTTCCCAACTTTATAATTCTGTGTAAACAAAAGTGTGCTTGTATTTCCTATTCTTTTATGCAGATGTTTGCAAAGCTATGCATGTTGTGAATCCATTCATTCATTTAATCAGCTAAGTCTTCTTTAAATGGGAGAGAGCACTCAAATATATTCATTAAATGGTATCTGGCATTCTATCACTTAAATAATAGGTGGCATAAACTGCAGATACAAATGAAGCCAAAGTTACCTGCTCATCTGTAATACATTGTCTAGGATGGGGCATCTGGGGGTGGGGGACTCCAACTCCCAATATCTCCAGCCAGCGTGGCCAATAGGCAGGAATTACGGGAGTTGTAGTTCAACAAATATCTGGAAGGTCACAGATTCCTTGTGCCTGGTCTTTCAGAATCATATCACATGATATAATCCACTGGAAATATCATTAAGGCATGGCTCTGTCTCTCTGCTGCCCATCCTGTTTTTAGATTCTAGTTCACGCCCCTCAACTTTGGCCTTTCTCGTTCGAACTAACAGACAGTTGAGGGAGGGGGTGCACCTATTTGCCCTTTGGAACCAAGCCACTTCCTTTGTTATCTTAAGGACCCATAATTAGGGGGGCTATTACCAAGAAACTTGGAGGAGCGCAGAAAGAAGAATGTTATGGTGCCTCTGCCTCGGCACAACCGGACGCCTTCATTTACCCCAGCTGCAGCAAAACATGTCTCTCCCACATCAGTCTCTATAGCCACAGCAGGCGCTACAACCCTTCCAACCATTTGACATCACCCCCAAAGGCTCACTCCTCCATTGTCTCCCGAGACAGACCATGTCTGGCTGTTCCGGCAATTGGATCCTTGTTGGGTCCAGGAATTAGAAGGAACTCAGGCATGCAGCCTACCCCATCGTCTAAAACTCACAGCAATGTGAAACAGCACATTTCTCAGATACTGCTTTCAGCTCAAAATAGGCAGGAAAACACTTCTGTTATCTACTGTAGGTAATATCTGGGTATTTTGGGAAGCTGGAGTGATGTTTTAAATGGCCCATTAAAAAACCCTGCTAATGTATTAACTTGTGTAAATATGTATTAACTTTTGTAAATATGCAATAGACATTTACCAATCTTTTTAAATATTTGTTGTCATCTTACCAAAAACACTTGTAATATTATAGACAATGTACAAAAATTGGAAGTAATCCGAGAAAAAGGCTTTATTGACATGCGTGAATGAAAATATTATAAAGGAACCAAGGGAGGAGGTGGAGGGAATTCAGGGGATTCAAGTAATTCCCATACGGTGGATTCAATACTGATAGTGAATGTAGTTATTTTAAATGTTTTATTGTATGCTTTTTAAATAAAAAAATGTAATGTTTTTGTGAAAATTAATAAAAATATTGTACCAAAAAAAAGAGCACATAAAATAATAACACCCACCCACTTCAAAGTAATTCAAATATGCAAAACACAGGCTTTGTCCCCTCCTGGTCCTTTGCTAAGCTATGCATGTTGTGAATCCATTCATTCATTTAGTCGGCTAAGTCTTCTTTAAATGGGACAGAGCACTCAAATATAGAAGGGATGCAGGTGGCGCTGTGGTCTAAACCACTGAGCCTCTTGGGCTTGCTGATCGGAAGGTCAGTGGTTCAAATCCCCAACTGTCTGTGGACAAACACTGGCTCCCTCGGCCCGAAAGCAAGATGAGCGCTGCACCTCCATAGTCGCCTTTGGACTTAACCATTCCTCAGTCCTTTATCTTTTACATTTTACCTTTACCTTCTTTATAGACCCAACCCCTCTTGATTCCTGGTGCCTCCCTTAGCCTGAGCACTTTGACCAATGTGCTCCACCTGCACTTTCCTTCTGTGGGTGAGTGGGTGCCAGTCTAGCCATGCAAGGTCCTGCGGGAGTGGCAAGCAGGTCTCTTGATGTAATAGTGAATAGCAGCTGGTGCTTATAAACAGCCTGAAAGACCCGCCCTCCTAACTTGCAGTGGTCATTGGGGTGACCTTTCCCAGTCAATAGTTTGCCGTTCTCAGGCTCATGCAAAACCAGGCATAGGCAAACTCGGCCCTCCAGATGTTTTGGGACTACAATTCCCATCATCCCTGGCCACTGATCCTGTTAGCTAGGGATGATGGGAGTTGTAGTCCCAAAACATCTGGAGGGCCGAGTTTGCCTATTCCTGTGCAAAACCCATAGCTCGTCCAAAGAGGAGATGGATGGGATCAAGGACTCATAACTTTGGTTGTGCCATGTCCTCCTGGGCACCAGAGAGAAATCCCGATTCTCTCTACCTTTTCCAGATGGGCAGGGTATAAATAAATTGATATAATATAATATAATATAATATAATATAATATAATATTCACCTTCCCATGTTTTCTGACCTAAATACTTTCCCTGTTCTATTCGAGTGATGAAATAGATACTTGATCCCTGCCAACTAGGTTCCTACAGGACGGGTTCTTGCTTAACATGAGAGGCAATGTGGCAATGGATTGCCAGCCCTGAGCCAGCTCTATTCTTTGCTGAGCTGACCTCGCTTTGCAATGCAGATGGGTATCCAGAAAGGCAAACACGGGATAAGATCAGGATCCACCCTAGCTGCATGTTCAGTCCACTGGCTGTGGTTAGCTGTAATGCTGATGATTTATTTAAACTGCGGAACTCACTCCCACAGGAGGCAGTGAGGCTCGCAAGGGCTACTAGGCACAATGGCGGTGCTCTGCGTCCACAGCTGGAGGCAGGATTGCTTCTGAAAGCCAGTGGCTGTAAAGTGCAGGAGGGGAGAGAGCTCCTGTGCTCAGATCCTGCTTGCGGGTTTCCCACAAGCATCTCTCTGGCCGCCGTGAAAACAGGGTGCTGGACCAGATGGGCTATTGACCTGACTGAACAGGCACTTCTTATGTTGTTATAGAGCACTGATTCAGGTACACGGTGCCCTGCAGGTAAACATGAACTAAAAAGAGTTATAGCCAGTGCTTTTCTTTCTTTTCTCTTTTTCTCTTTTATT
The DNA here is from genome assembly GCA_034642415.1 of Podarcis siculus. Classification (NCBI taxonomy): domain Eukaryota; kingdom Metazoa; phylum Chordata; class Lepidosauria; order Squamata; family Lacertidae; genus Podarcis; species Podarcis siculus. The sequence continues at coordinate 4,516,156 of JAXCMG010000065.1, read as the reverse complement.
CTTTTTTATTATTATTAACATACATACATAGACATTTACACAATACACATACATAAAACACTACCTTATTTTCATAACATAAAACATACCTACATTACTCTATATAATACCTACCTGTACAGTGGTACCTCAGGTTAAGTACTTAATTCGTTCCGGAGGTCCGTTCTTAACCTGAAACTGTTCTTAACCTGAAGCACCACTTTAGCTAATTGGGCCTCCTGCTGCTGCCCTGCCGCCGGAGCACGATTTCTGTTCTCACCCTGAAGCAAAGTTCTTAACCTGAAGCACTATTTCTGGGTTAGCGGAGTCTGTAACCTGAAGCGTATGTAACCTGAAACGTATGTAACCCGAGGTACCACTGTACTGTACATATCAACATGCCTACACACCTACCCCACACGGACACCCATCAAGTGACTTGACTTCCAGCCGTTCTTGTTATGTTACTTTATTTTTCCAACTAGCTTAAACGCATTTGCTTTTCTTTCTGGGGGGATGCAGGGGGATGCATACCCCTAAACATACCCAATATGTTTCCAGGCACAATCCAAAGTGTTGGTGCTGATCTTTAAAGCCCTAAGCGGCCTCAGCCCAGTATACCTGAAGGAGCGTTTCCACCCCCATTGTTCAGCCCAGACACTGAGGTCCAGCTTTGAGGGCCTTCTGGTGGTTCCCTCACTGCAAGAAGTGAGGTTACAGGGAACCAGGCAGAGGGCCTTCTTGGTAGTGGCACCTGCCCTGTGGAACTCCCTCCCATCAAAGAAATAAACAACTATCTGAGGTTTAGAAGACATCTGAAGGCAGGCCTGTTTAGGGAAGTTTTCAATGACTGATGTTTTAATGTATTTTTAATCCCTTGTTGGAAGCTGCCCAAAGTGGCTGGGGAAATCCAGCCATTATCACCACCACCACCACCACCACCATCATTTTGAGAATCTAAGTTTGGCCTCATTGAGGGGCAGTATTTCAATATGAGTAGGAAAATGTTTCCTAAACATTTTTTTAGGAAAAAAAGCACTGGTTACAGCTTTGATGGTGGCCAAGGAAGTGGAGAAGCAAAAGAGACTAGGGTCACGCCCACATCATACTTTTAAAGCATTCTTGTAGTTTGTTAAGGGCGCTGGGAATTGTGGCTCTGCCTTAACAAACTATGGGAGCCTTTGGTGGGAGCCATCCCTGCTCAAGTGCTAAGAGAGTGCCTTAAATGTATAGGGCAGATGTGATCTACGTTAGCAAGGGATAAAAGTTATATATCTGAACCTCATGGGTGATTGGGAATTCAACAAGTTTGTATCAGCTGTTCTTTGTTTTATAGACCACTTTCGTTTTCTTCACTGCTGTATATATTGGCCAGTTCTGTGTTTCAGGTGGAAAGAGCATAAATAAAGCACTGTTTGTTCAAAGACATATCATCTGATCAAAGTAGCCGAGTGGTGAAGTACTTATCCAGTCAGCGAATTTCACAATAGTTGAATGCAGAAGAACTAATTGCTCAAACATTGTTCATGTGTCTTGCTGCTGTTATTTACCGTATTTTTCCGTGTATAACACACCCCCCCATGTATATGACGCACCCTTTGGGGTGGGACTCAAAATTAAGAAAATGCACTATGCACTATCCGTGTATAAGACGACCCCTTATTTTAAACTTCAAAAATTTAGGAAAAAATATAGTCTTATACACAGAAAAATACAGTAATTTAATTTTTATCACAGACGGTTATGCAAACTGTTTCACAATGTTATTTCAATCCTCTTCAAAGGAAGTCTTTCTTGATCAAACAAAATTAGGTAGATAGAATGGTAGATAGAATGCAAAATATATAACTTCAGTGGCTCAGTTATACAAAGTACCAGATATGAAAGGAAGGCAACGAAATTGCCCGTAATCAAATTGTTGCGTAATGAAGCATTAATCACCGTGGTACCTAATATGAAAGGAAGGGAATGTTAAAGTGCTTTGTAATGATTTCTTCAGCATGAATCACTGCGGTGCAGAATATGGCCAAGAATGGTATTGTAATGACCGGACACCAAAGAAGGCCTGCACTCACCACAGTACTAAAGCAAAGATGAACATGCCCTCCGCACAATGTCTGAATCCGCGGGGCCAGATTTAGGTTTGATGAGGCCCTAAGCTACTGAAGGTGATGGGGCCCTTTGTATGTCCAGCTGTCCTTTGTCAACAACAAATTGTTGCTGTTTTTAGTGTTGAATATATGCTATAGGGTAATTCATAGGAGCCTACACAACACAAAACACTGTTGCTGTATGTAGGTTTTATTTTATTTGTTTTTTATCTTATATTTTGGAAATGTACATCTTTTTTCCTTTAATTTTTTTGGGGCCCCCAAGAGAGTGGGGCCCTAAGCTATAGCTTGTTTAGCTTATATGTAAATCCGGCACTGGGTGTATTCAACAAGGGGCATGTACACATTGTCAGTTCACAGCACAAGCAAGACCATCGTTTTTCTCAGTTCGGATCAAAGCCGGTTTGGGGAAAAGCGCGTCGAAACACAGCATTCCGTAAGAAAACAAAAGGATAGGAGCAGGATAGATACGAATTGTGGATTAGGCGGTGTGTACATTGCTTCCGTGCTCACTGGAAGGACAGATCGTGAAGCTGAGGCTCCAGTACTTTGGCCACCTCATGAGAAGAGAAGACTCCCTGGAGAAGACACTGATGCTGGGAAAGATGGAGGGCACAAGGAGAAGGGGACGACAGAGGACAAGATGGTTGGATAGTGTTTTCGAAGTTACCAGCATGAGTTTGACCAAACTGCGGGAGGTAGTGGAGGACAGAGGTGCCTGGCGTGCTCTGGTCCATGGGGTCACGAAGAGTCGGACACGACTAAACGACTAAACAACAACAACAACAACAACACATTGCTTCCGAAACCAGTGGCGGAAGGACACCGGTTGCAGAGCTGCACAACAGCCTTTGTCACTGTGCAAGCAGAAAGACTTCCACGAGTACAACAGGACTTCTCCTCCCTCTGCTCTTCCCCTAAACTTCTTCAACATCTGATCTGGGTTTCCCCGCCACCATCTGGAACAGATTGGGAGGTGATGTGGTGGGCACATGTGGAAGGAAAAGGGATGGGAAGTTCCATTGCACGAGTGGAAATTGTTTGCCCCACACAGCAAACTTTTTCAGCAGACGGCCAGTCCACCGTCCCTCAGACCTTGTGGTGGGCCAGACTATATTTTGGGAAAAAATAATGAACGAATTCCTATGCCCCACAAATAACCCAGAGATGCATTTTTAATAAAAGGACACATGTTGCTCGTGTAAAAACACACTGATTCCCAGACCGTCCGCGGGCTGGATTTAGAAGGTGATTGGGCCAGATCCGGCCCCTGGGCCTTAGTTTGCCTACCCATGACTTAGCTGGTCCCAGCCCATTGGCACCAAAGGGACAACCAGAAACTCCAACAGGCCAAACTTGGCTTAGTATGGAGATGAAGGGAAATGAAACTACCAGTGGACTCATAGAAGTGTAGAATTGAAAGGGACCATGTGAGTCATCTAGCCCAACCCCTTGCAACGCAGAAATTTTTCACCCAAGGTGAGGCTCGAACCCACAGCCCAGAGCAGGCTTCCTCAAACTCAGCCCTCCAGATGTTTTGGTCTACAATCCCATGATCCCTAGCTAGCAGGACCAGTGGTCAGGCATGATGGGAACTGTAGTCTCAAAACATCTGGAGGGCCGAGTTTGAGGAAGCTTGGCCCATAGATTAAAAGTCCCATGCTCTACTGACTGAGCTATCCCAGGAATGTGGTGGGGGAAATTCCGGGGGTTTTGTTCAGAAGGCAAAAAATGGGTGTCCGAATACATGTGCTTTTAATTGTAAAACCTTTACTGTAGGATGGTACCAACTTCTATACAGAGGAAGTGTCTTTTTGAAGAGGTCGTTTTGTGTAGCAAATTATTCTTTAGGCAGTGGATCCAGGTCAGAAGCAGAGACCGCACCCTGAGAGTATAGAGAAGTTTGTAATTTCCTAAAATCATCATCATCTTCTTCTTCTACTTCTTCTCCTCCTCCTCCTTCCTTTCCTTATTCTTCCTTTTTTTCTATTTTTCTTTCTAACATTAGTGTGATTTTTATTGTCTTTTATGTTGAAAACGTTTAATAAAAATCGATTTTAAAAAAGAAGCATAGAATGGCCCCTCAGTACACATAAGGAGCCCTGTCCCTGGACAGGTAATGCCTGTGATAAGTTGAGATTCCTGAATTGCAGGGGGGTTGGATTAGATGACATTTTCGATCCCTTCCCGCTCTACAATTCCATGCTTCTATGAAACCCTTATCCTGCTGAATGTATTCCTCTCAGGCATGTAGCTGTTAACGAAATCATGGCAGCCTAGCCTGGAGAAAAGTTTGGTGTCCCTTAACACGTTCTCGTAACCATTCTTCCTCGTTGGATTGGCTAAGTAACCCTTCTTAAGCCATGGTTCACTTTTCTCCATATTTACCTCCCTAAAACCCATCCTGATCCCCTCCAGGTTTCACTTGCTACATCATAGGCTCCTCCCCTTTCCCCACCCAATCACCTTGTTGCCCCGAAAGCACCATCAGGTTAATGGCAGGCCTGACAGGTGTGGCCAACCGAAGTGATACAGCAGGTGGAATGCAGCATCTCGGGATGCTATTTTCAAGGCTGGGCGGGGCTGGGCTCCGGTGATATAAGTCCCAGAGCACAGAGGGAGGGAGCAGGATACTTCTGTCACTCCAAGGCAGAGTCAGCAGAGGGAAGCAGAACTTCTTCTCCTCTTCCTGCTCTCAGAGGCCTCTCAAGATGAACTGTGGAAGTCCTGGGCGATGGCCCTTCTGTGGCATGACTTCTGCAGCCATCTTCCTGGTTCTGTGTCTCCAATTGCAAGGTATGGTTTGGTGGGGCTCGAGGGCTTATTGTCATTCAGACATCGTCAATGCAAACCCCCCAGGTGTCCCTATTTTCCAGGGACAGTCCCGGAATTAAAGAAGCCATCCCAGTTTCTGATTTGATCCGGGAATGCCCCGCTTTTCCTTAAAGGTAAAGATAAAGGGACCCCTGACCATTAGGTCCAGTCATGGCCGATTCTGGGGTTGTAGTGCTCATCTCACTTTATTGGCTGAGGGAGCCGGCGTACAGCTTCCGGGTCATGTGGCCAGCATGACTAAGGCGCTTCTGGCGAACCAGAGCAGCGCACGGAAACGCCGTTTACCTTCCCACCGGAGTGGTACCTATTTATCTACTTGCACTTTTGATGTGCTTTTGAACTGCTAGGTTGGCAGGAACAGGCACCGAACAACGGGAGCTCACCCTGTCGCGGGGATTCGAACCGCCGACCTTCTGATCGGCAAATCCTAGGCTCTGTAGTTTAACCCACAGCGCCACCCTCATCCTTTTCCTTAGGATGTCCCCATTTTCATTGGAGAAATGTTGGAGGGTATGGAATAAGACATCCCCAGGGCTCCCCCCCCCCTGCAGCTGGAACTCAGTTCCAGTACCTTTCAGGTGGGCGCCATTGCCATTATGAGACTACAAGGGAGGCTTTCGTGGTGAGTTCCGGCACCTCTTTTTCTATAAAAATAGCACTGGGCGTCCCTATTTCCAGCGGAGAAATGTTGGAGGGTATGTAAATCCCTTATAGTCCCTCAATCTATCTTCTGAGCACCAGTTTCTGGAAACCACAGTGGGCTCTTGTGCTCAGGTCCAGCTTGCCAGTTTCCCACGGGCATCTGGGCGGCCACAGTGAGAACAGAATGTTGGATACGATGGTCCTGCAGGGTCTTCTTAAGTTCTTACCTGACTCCTTTGCTATTTGGGATGTTTTAGATTTGCTATGTTGCCTATATCTCAACAAGGCATTTTGGGCATTGGAGGTGGAGCATGCAATGAGCTTTCGGCTCAGCCAAAAGAGGATTTTCAGGCTCTTGTCAATCAGCTGCCATCCTTGGTTGTCAGGCTCCCCTGTAAGTACAGGAAGCCAGGGAGACTGTCTGCTATAGACAGCAGTATGTTATGTGTGTATAAAAGTGTCAACTGACACCAGGTGATTAGCAGGAGAGTGGTTCTGCCCATCTCTCAACTTGGCCTTGGAGATGCTTGAGAATGAACCCGGAACTTTTTGCATGCAAGTCATGCGCTCTGCCACTGAGCAACAACCCTTCCCTACATCTCACGATGGCTTAGTTGCTTGGAGCATGGTGCCGGTAACACCCAGGTTGCAGGTTCGAGCCCCATTTGGGACAGCTGCATATTCCTGCATTGCAGGGGGTTTGACTAGACTTCCAACTCTACAATTCTATGATTCTGTTATTCTTTTGGGCTTTAACTGAAGCGCAGAAAGCCAGGAAATGTCTCAGACTGGTGTGCTTGATTATTTTGCTCAAGAAAAATTCTCTTTTTTAAAAAACAACAACCCATGCTGATTTCTTTAAAAGGCTTCACTTAATAAACAGGTGTCAGTAGCATTGGTAGAAAGTCTCCCTCGCCTCCTGTACTTACAAGGAAGCCCAGCTGACAGTGTCAGGTGGTTTTCAGGAAACACAAGCGCCCAGTGAAGCTACAGAGTGTAGACCCCTGGAAAGAGGATTTGCAGAATGGTAAAAAAAGGGACGTTCACAAACCTCTCCTCCACTTCAGAAGTAAAGTTACCACAACAAAAAGCTCTCTTCGTACCCCGCACACGAGAATTTGACTCAATTTCCCCCCTCCCATTTTATAATTTTTGAATGCATTTTTTTCCCCTCGCTAATGGATGGGGAATGATAGCAGGGGAATGTGGAAGGAAATTTGCAGCACTGCTCCAATTGCAAAAAACGAGAGCTGGTCCACCCCTAGGGAATGGCACAGCACTGTGCCTTAAAGCGGAAGTAAGAAGAAGAGGAGCCAATATTCATTGATTTATTTGCCCACTGTAAACCACCATTTAACGGTGGTTTACAAAGTGGTTAACAGCATAAAATCATACGCTAGTAATCAAACAAACAAGAATCAGCTTGCACACCTAGAGCAGACAGAATGAAATGGGAGATGAGATGTAAATGCAGGTGGAGGGAGAAGACTAGAATCTTGAGAGTGGATGATGGGAATGATATACTGCCTTTCTTCCCTTTTCATTTTTCCTAGTCTCTCTCTCCCCCCCCCCCATGTTTGCCTCTATTGCGATTATTGCCAGCACTTGACCTGGATCATGTTAACACGATGCTCTTGGCCTGCCCATTGCCTGGGGCGAATGTCCTATAGGAGAGATGAGTCCGTCCCTAGTGATGAAAGCCATGCTTTTGTTTTATTACTTATAGATTAGGAAAATGTTTTGTGGCTGGGAGCCAGAATTCCTGGGTAATGTTCCAAATGCACTCAGCGCTTGGGAATGAGAGGCAGTATCGGGTATCAAATTTGTGGGCGTGCCTGGTGCAGTGATTAGCAGTTGGGACACTGGAGGATAAGGAGTGAATTATTCTTAATCCAGATCAAGGCTGGTTTGTGCAGAGGAAATGCATCCAATGCAGCTTTTCATCAGAAAGGACAGGATAGATCTAGATGGTGGCTAATGGCTTCCAAAACCAGCCATGGGAGCATAGTGGATGCAGAGTTGCTGGAAACCGCAAGAATGCTCTTGTGCTTTTATCCTACTTATGGGTTTCCCACAGGCACCCGGTTGGCCACTGTGAGAAAAGGATGCTGAATTAGATGGGCGATTGGCCTGATCCAGCAGACACTTATTGAGTCAATTTCCATAAATGTATCCTGCAGAATGTCTCCAGTCACTGCACTGTAAAGCAGTGCTCCTTGCGCGGGTGCAAAATTGGCATTCAACATCTCAACTGTGCTTGCAAGTGTGCTACAAATGCAGGCTTGTGCTCGTACGATACATTTGTATGTACAGTGGTACCTCGGGTTACATACACTTCAGGTTACATACGCTTCAGGTTACGGACTCCGCTAACCCAGAAATAATACCTCGGGTTAAGAACTTTGCTTCAGGATGAGAACAGAAATCGTGCTCTGGCAGCGTGGCGGCAGCAGGAGGCCCCATTAGCTAAAGTGGTGCTTCAGGTTAAGAACAGTTTCAGGTTAAGAACGGACCTCCGGAACAAATTAAGTTAACCTGAGATACCACTGTACTATATACACTACTGGAGCAAATGTCTCAGATAACTCCCACTGCCTCTTCTCACTTTGCATTATCCGAGGCTGCGTACACATTACAATTTACTCTGGCTCCGGCGCACTCCCACTGCTGGCTTTTGAATTTGTAAACGCACATTACCCACAACGCAGAGATACCTTGTGGTTTCTTGACAAATACTACCATTCGATGCATTTCTCCTCAAACCAGCCTCAGCCCAAAAAGGAAAATCTAAGGCATATTTACTTCGCAGTTAAACAGAGGTGTGTACGTCTGAGCCATTGCACGTGGGCAGACGACAGCTTCATCAATAGGGGTATCTGGGGTTACAGCGGTGGGAAAACCAAAGGGATGATGTGCATTGGAAAAAGACACTCCCAGCCTCCCTCTCTGGTGTGTACAGCACTGTGCGATTGCAACTTGAAACGGAGCGGGGCCAAATGATCTTGCTGCATTTAAAGCCACTGATGTGCATGTCCACATTTGGACAAAAGGGTAAAATGTGGGTGAGCATAGATCACAATCAACCAGCTATACTCCAACACTCTTGGAATCCTTCCCACCAACCCACCCAGTTGCAACTAGGTTCTCATGAGCTCTTCGGTTACTCCACCTTAGCAAACCCAGAATGCACCAACTCCCCTTTTGTTCCAATAATTTGTTTGCTGCCGGGTGAGACACAGGAGGTGTTAGAGGAGGGAGGAGTAAAATGCAGCCCTCCAGATTAGGGCTTTCCCCCCCAGCTGGAACTCACCCGAACTCAGTTCCGGCACCTCTCAGGTGGGCGCCATTGCCATGAAAAGAGAACAAGGAGAGTTCATGGAGAGTTCCGGCACCTTTTTTATCTAGAAAAAATAGCACGGCTCCAGATATTCCTAGAGTACAACTCCCATCATCCCTGACCACCAGCTATATATGCTGGCTGGGGCCGATGGGAATTGGGAGCTCAACCATGTTTGGAGGAGAGGCACAGATCTGCGATGAAGGAGCTAGGCGTCCTGATTCCTCTTTAATGGAAAGCATGGTGCCCGTGTCCCTGAGAGATTTGCTCATGTCAACATTCCCACAGAAGGGCCCACCCCACCCCTTTCCCAGTTGCCCCTCCCTGACACAGAGCGTGTGAACTGAAAGCAAGCGTCCTCAATAAGCCTTTGTTTGCTTTGGTTGTTGTGAACGGCAGTCTGTGTTCTCCACACCCCTAGACTTCTATGCCACCCACGGGTTGTGGTACCCAGCCTACTCCTCCCATCTTAGCAAGCTGCTTTTCTGCCTTCCCTCCTTGTGCTTCCAAGAATCTCGTCATCCATCAGTGGCCTCACTCAGCACAAGCTGAAACTGATTTTAAAGATCCTCGTGACTTGCTGTGGAAAGAATGATTCTCCAATGTGAGCCTGGTAATTAAGGTGCTTGACAGCATTCCTGAGTGCCTTCCTTTCAACTCCATTAAGATGTAAAAAACGAGGGCTGTCATTCAGTTAAAGCGATTTTGTGTTGAGTCAATTTTACTGCATCCCGATTGCTGAACTGAGGGGCAGCCTAGACTTCTTTAAAATTTTAAAAACCAAACGAAAACAGCCGTGCCTGGTGGACCTGATTGGATGGAAGGCAGGGAGGTCAACAATAGGGGGAGCCAGAGCCAATGACAGGCAAGTCTTGTCCCAGTCTTTCTCCCTTCTGAGTTTACAAGGGCAACACTAACTTAGGAGGAGGAAACTGACAGGTATGGACTGGTTGTAAGTAAGAACGCTGTCAAATGGGAGTTGGCACACACACAGTGGTGGAGCAATATACCCTTTTGCCGTAATGGACCAGCTACCACCGTAAACAAGTGCACCTTTAAAAAAAGCAAAAGCAAGCAACCGTTTAACTGACCCAATTAAATCTGCATAATATTTGTACACATGAGCAAAACAAATTCTGGGAGCTGCTGTTAAGGGTGCTGAGAGTTATTAGAAAAACCCCTACAGTATTTCCCTCGCAGAGCTACCATCTCTAGAGTTCCCACGTGAAGAGAGATTTATTGTTAAACCGCTGTGGGAACCTGCGAGGGTAATGGAGCATCTCAGCTCCCTTAACAAACTACAGCTCCCAGAATTCTTTGGGGGAAGCCATGACTGCTTAAAGTGGTATCGCAGTGCTTTAAATGTTTGGTGCAAAGGCAGATCCTTGGTCCACCTAGCTTCCCATCGCTGTAGCCTCTAACACAGGGGTGGCCAACTCCCAAGAGACTGCAATCTACTCACAGAGTTAAAAACTGGCAGTGATCTACCCCCTTTGTTGGGGTTCAGGTCAAATTATTTGTTGAGCTTTTTTTTAGGGAGGAGGAAAGCCCGTTTTTTTGGTGGGGGTGCAAGGCTTTAGGGGAGTCAAAGTCCAGATCTCGATCTACCTGTTGAACGTGCCTGCTCTAACAGACTCCAGGATTTACAGAGGGGGCTTGCTATCTGAGTTCGTTCACCAAAAGTTATTGTAGACTTAGCAGCCAGGCAGGGGCTCTACCACAGAACCACGTAGTGGGTTGGGCCTGGCTCTTCCCCTCTTCCCCTCTTCTCTCTTGCCATTGTCTCCGTTCTGCGTCAGTGCTCCCTGAGCCTCCACACCTTTGACTGCACTGGCAGACCAAAGGCAACAGGACAGGTTGTCGTGGCGCATCCCAGAATGCCATGGTACTATTCCTGTAACCGGCCGCTTTGTCTCTTTCTAGGCTCAGCCTCCAGATGCATCGAAGGGTCGTCCACGGAAGACCTGCAGCCCATGCCTCCTGGGGTCCAGCGGAACTCTCTGCCCAGCGGCCTCATGCAGCCCGACGTCTCGTCAATGGGGCGAAGAGATTGCATCCCTGATGGAGGAGACACCCGCATAGTGGGAGGCAGCCCTGCGACCTTTGGGGGACAGGCAGGGGGCTCTTCTACAAGTGGTCCCAGTTCACCAGGGGCGAGCCCCTTCCAATCTGGCAAGCCAAGCCGGCCTGGGCTGTTGGGGTCTATATTTGGAGGGACGCTCCCTCCTCCGTTATGGGCACCAAATGTGAAACCTGGCATGCCAGGTTATGGGGCTGGCGTTGGGTCATATGGCTATGGCCCTGGATATAACAGCCAGGGTTTTCCCCGCCCAGTGTGGAAGAGACCTGGGTTCCCTTACATACCGACTGCTGAGGAGCGGGGTGGAGGCTACATCCCAATACGAAACGAGCCACCTAGGCTATATCCATATGGCGGCGGTGGAGCAGTGGCAGGGGGATCGACTTACAGCGGCGGGTCCGTAGCATACGGGCCGAGAGGCACGTATGACGGCAGCTACGGGCCCGTCCCTGCAAGTGTGCAGCCAGGCGGACAGCGAGACAGCGGGGATAAAGAAAACCCTTGCACTCAAAACTGTTAGGGCGAAAGGCTGGTCCACATCCTGGGAACTTGAGGCAGGGTGGGTGGAATGTCAGCTCAACTCTTCTGAGAGGAGTATGTGATCTTAGGCTGTGTTTTCCCCCAAAACCTTAGGACCCCTACCCTTAAAAAAATAAATAAAACACATTCAAAAGACACGGTTATGAGTCCTCCTATCCAAGGAGTTTTCAGAACTTTTGCCTAACAAATATGCTCCAAACCGCCATAGAGCTACAAGAGTTTTCTGGAGGAATCAGAGATGGAACCCTGACGGTCATCTAGCCCAAGGCAGGAATCTCAACCAAAGCACCCCTGGCAGATGGCCGTCCAGCCTCTGCTTAAAAACCTCCAAGGAAGGAGAGTCCATCTCCTCTCAAGGGAGTCTGTTCCACTGTCAAACAGCTCTTACTGTCAGAAAACTCTTCCTTACGTTTGGTCGGAATCTCCTTTCTTGTAAACTTGAATCCATTGGTTCGGGTCTTACCCTCAGGAGCAGGAGAAATAAGCTTGCTCCATCGTCCATGGGACAGCCCTTCAGATGATTTGAAGATGGCTATCATATCTCCTCTCAGTCTCCTCTTTTCCAGGCTAAACATGCCCAGCTCCCTCAACCGTTCCTCATAAGGCTTGGTTCCCAGACCCTTGACCATCTTGGCTGCCCTCCCATGGCAATCCAGTTTCAAATTTGTAGGTTAGCTGTTTCCCAATCAATGCCCCCTTGCTTCTTCCATTAGGAAACCCTCCCTTCTCAATCTCCCTTGGTAGCCCAGATCCCAATGCAAAATCACTTGCTCTCAGCTTGCTGGTGTCACAGGTCTGTCCCAGTCCCCCATGTCAGAAACAGTGGCCCAGTAGGTTAAAGTATGTCATATGGAATGACTTGTCCAGTCAGACGCCAAAATCCTTTGCTCAAGCAATAGTTGCTAGCTCATCGCTTGATTAAGAACCAGTTTACATGACCCAGTTGGGCAGGCTGTGTCTGTGCCAACATAATTGAAGCCGACGGCCATCTTGGATCAAGCCTGCATAGCGTAGTGCAGCCCTGAGGCGAGTTAAACCTGCCTGAGATGGCAAAATCAAAGGGGCTGTTTGTATCAAAATTGTTTTATAGTTGCCTGTGATGTCAGCCTGATTGTTTTGTGCATCTCTCTCTTTCTCTCTATCTTTTTGAAGCAGAATGTATTAAAGAACCTCTGCCACCTCTTGTCACCTGCTTTTGTTATGTACCATTATGTCACTTGGAAGCAAAGCCCTTTTTTTTGTATTCTCGTCGGGCCAAAATGCTTGTATTAAAATCCTATGTACTGTAATGCCATCTAATGGTCTTCTTTTGGAACAGATCCTGGGCCTCTGAGCACACCCCCCTCTGGGGCCATCTTGCTAGTTTGGGGAGAGGGGTAGAAAAGAATGGGAACGAAACCGCAATGCTGGAAAGGCGTCTAACAGCATTCAGCAGATCTGGAGTTTTGAACTAAGTTGCCTTCCCAATCTGAGGTGGAAATCAATAATACAAACCAGAGCTTTCCCCCTTCATTTCTAATATTGTGGTGCAACAGACATCTATAGGGAACGGCACAGAGAAGGGAGGCCATAAAGCTATGCTGAAAGAAGAACTCCCATTTCCCAAATAACCGAAAGTCTCCCAGCTTTTCTCTGGACTGCCCCATCCCTGCCCCTATTTAAGTGTTCAACAGGAACAACACACATTTCCAGTTTCTCTCTAAAATCTTTAGTCGGGTGTTGATAGCAGCATCCTAACAGGACTTTGCTGTTAAACTCACTCCATCATACAATGCTTGGTGGGTTATAGGATTGCTGTGGTGGGGCTGTCACCCTTTTAAATTATCCTCTTCAGACGGATGGCCCTCAATCCCCGTGGTTCAGTTTTTCAAGAAGTAAAGGATACGATCTGTAAGACCTGGCCAACCCACAAATGTGGGTTGCCTATATACCATTTCCCTGGGAAGTTGCAGTGAAGCTACGAAGAGAATTGACTACAGCGGCCTGTGTGGGCATCCCGCCTCATCTGTTTCCAGCTAATGAAAGAAACCTTAATTGCTACAGCCTGTTTGGAGGCTTCCACATTTGGGACACAACCTTCCTTCACCTGCTTTGGCTTTCTGCACTGAGGAGCTGTTAAAAGTCAGTAGCCTGACCGCAGTACATAAAAGGCTAAGAGAGGATCATATAATCAACAGCTATTTAACCAATACAGTTAGGAAATGTCAGCTGAAGCTCAGAGCGTTTCCTAACCTCAGACTGCTGGAAGGTGGAAGCGAACAGCAGCAAATTATTTACCCCATTATTTCTGGTTTCTGATGGTAGACAGGATACTGCATAACCCTGCTTTTGTTGACTCGCTGCCTGCCCAAATCCCAGCAACCGATGCCTCAAAGCATCCTTCCCCACTACATTAAGAATTATGACAATTACGATGTTATTTCACTTGTTCCATAAGGAAATGCTGTTACACATTGGGAAGCAGAGAGAGAGAGAGAGAGAGAGAGAGAGAGAGAGAGAGAGAGAGAGGGTGGTGAAGAACACCTGCACGTTTAACTTTGCATTAGATTGTAGAGTCACAAATGGAGGTACCTGTTAGGTCAGAGAAGTGCTAGCATCCTGCTCAAAAAGCTCCCACGTGGGTCTTAGAGTCCAGCTGTTTGTGTGTAAGGTGCCCTTTTAAATACCAAAACAAACCCCCAAAGCTGCTCTCCCTTCACTTTGCAGAGAAGCGACATAAAACCGGACTGAAAACAGAACCCCAAATTTTATTGCGATGCCGCTATAGCCCTGCTATCTGGCCACACTGAATGGTCTGAGGGACAAACAGTGCTGTTGCGTTATGAAATCTAAGCCTGCTCCAGGCTGGTTAGAAGGACCCAGGTGAGGAAGCCATTTCGTAGTTCTCAGATTAAACGAGGGATAAGCAAACTATCATGCCTTTCTTTGTTAGGACCTTCCAGGACAGCTTATGGAGGTCTGTGGGCTCCCCAAAAAGAACTGGAAGCTTTCAATCAGCAGTGAAGCCTAACCCTTTCCCCCTCAGGTTGCAATCCAATATAATCAGGATCAATGGATCCTTTCTTCTGGAGGCTAAAAGTAGATTAGAGGGGGGGGGGGGGGGTTCAATCAGGATTGCAGGGTAAGAGGAAAGGGTTAACCCCACCCTCACTCTACTCAGTACCTACTGCAATCTTAATCCTGTTCATTGCCCCTCCTCGTCCCAATGGTGGCAATTTACATTTCTAGAATGGTACACCCCAATTGTGTTCATGTTGTTTTGAAAACACGGACTAAGCTTTTCTGTATAAACACACACACACACAGAGCAGTGTCAATATGCCTACATTTGGGCACCTGCCAACCTAGCAGTTCGAAAGCACGTCAAAGTGCAAGCAGATAAATAGGTACCGCTCTGGCGGGAAGGTAAATGGGGTTTCCGTGCGCTGCTCTGGTTCGCCAGAAGCGGCTTAGTCATGCTGGCCACATGACCAGGAAGCTGTACACCGGCTCCCTCAACCAGTAAAGTGAGATGAGCGCGGCAACCCCAGAGTCGGCCACGACTGGACCTAATGGTCAGGGGTCCCTTTACCTTTTACTAGCACAAAAGACAAATGTAAGCGAGTTAAACAATGTGCACCTGAGGGAACTGGTTAGAAAGAACCCTGACCCCTTCTGGACTCATGGCCAGCCTTTGACAGGGTTGAAAGCCTCTGCACAAATCTGACCTGTAAAAGAGTCCTCTGCAAATTATTTTGGTCGACGCTGGTAACACAAATTAGAAACAGAACTTGCACAGAAGTACAGGAATCATTTGAACAATTTAATCAGCGGTCAGAAGTTGTGTATCCGGGGCAGTAGATTCTCAAGGTCCATACGGGTTGATAAAGGAACGAGGATGCAGATTGCTTTTAGTTCAGAATAGGAGCTCTGGTCCAGTCCAGTCCAGTGGAACGGTTATGGTAAGGATCACTCACTGGTTCTTCAGGCTAGCAGCCGCCCCTTGCCCTGCAGCGGGGACTGGAGTTGCTTTCTTTTGCCCTGAGACAGGAGCTTGTCCTTTTCCATTCCTTGCTTGCTGCCCTAAGGAAGTGAGGGGTGGGGTTTTATGAGACACAATGCTATGCTGCAATGAGTCAGTTAAGATTCCACACTTAGCAACAGAAGAAGCTGCCCATCTATTTGTCCACCTTGTGTTGCTTACTCTGGCAATGGCTCTCCACATCACCTGTGGAGTCCTGATCCTTTAATTGGGGATGCCAGAGGCTGAACCTCGTATCTCCTGCATGCAAAACTCATGCTTTATTGTTAAGCTATGTTCCCTCTCCTATTTTGGGTACAGATGGTACTTCCCGGTTCATCTCTAGAATACAGGCAGAGATTTTGCACAAGGGCGGAATTTGACACTGAGCATCTCAGTGTCCTAAGAATCTCAGCTGTTGCTTATGGATCTGCTCTCCAAGAGAATGAGGGTAAAGATACCAGATTTTTCCGTGTATAAGACAGTGCTTCTTGCTGAAAAAAAAAATAGGCAAAAATTGGGTGTCGTCTTTCACATGGATAATGAATGCAGAGGGGGGGGATGTGCAATTAATGACAGCAGCAAGCAGGAGATTGGCAGCGATGACTGGGCAGGTGATTGGTGGCAGCGGCAAGGCCTGCTGGCGATTGGCTGTGGCAGGCAACTGGCAGCTGCAGCGAGGTGTGCGATCGGCAGTGACTGTGGCAAGCGATTGGCAGTGGTGGGAAGGCAGGTGAGCGATTGGCGGAAGTGACCCCCCCACCCCCAAAAGCTAAACAACTTAATTTCTTAATTTTGGTTTTTTAAAAAATAGGGGCTGTCTTATACATGGGAGCGTCTTATACATGGAAAAATACGGTAGTTTGGACAGCATGTGGGGAAATCCACTGAAATCTTAGAAGATAGAGAAGGGAGCTGACTAGAGACTTCAAGGGTTCAGAGGCAGGGCTCAAGGCAGTGTGAATAGTTTCCTGCATCCTCCGGCCGGCAAGCCAAATTTTATTATGCAAAAATATGTTCATATATGCTCCTATTTCATTTCCCGAACCCATGCCCTGTCTGAGGGCTTATCCACACTGACCTTTCCTCTGCTCTTTCCAGGCACAGTCTGTGATTTAAATCTCCACATTCATGCGGCCGCCCCTTTTTTTGCTCTGCAGATTTTGATGTCATAATCCATTCTTTAAAGGTGAATCGCAGCAAACATCTATCCTCGGAAAACCCAAATTGACAGTTGCTCTGATTCAGCTTCAAGGAGTCATAGAATCAGAGCGGGTTTTCACAGGGAACATTCTGGGCAAACACACACACACACACAGTTTTAAAATGCAGACCTCTGCTTGGAAAGAGAGGGGCCGAAGTTAAGCTGTGGATAAACCTTCAGTTGACTTCCCTGTTTCCTCCTCATTCAACTCCACACACCTCTTGAAGGGAGCTGACCACTCTAGGCTTGCTGCTGAAGTGTTCCCCCACAAAGCCTAAAAAGGTTGCCTCCGTACTTTGGGTATGTATACAACACGCACAAAAAGAGCAGCCATGGGAAGCAAACCCTCCAGTACCCAAGATGGCTGTATTGTTGTGTATCCTCTATACATCATGAGCATCCTGACAGAAAATGAACTGAAGTTCCACTACACACTCAACACGTCTTTTGGTGTCATGGATGAGGAAATCCCTGCTCTATGGCAAAAGCTCTTGTGGACCAGAGAGAGCTCTGCCTGGGGTTGCTCTCCCCAACTGAAGACTACAAAGGCTACGTGACCAATTCTAAGGTGGAGTTTGTGATGGTGGTGGGTTCTTCCAACACAAAATCCGCAGTATGTTCAGGAAGCTGCATAATTCCTTCACAGATGTCGTGTGAAACCCTTTTTATAATCCTACAGACCGGATCTAACCTAGGGCCTTTGACAACATGGTGACATCCATGATGGTGCAAGTTTGTTGAAACTTCTGCCTCTTCTTCCAGCTGCTTTATTACCTGAGACAACTCTCCCCTGTACAGAATTGGTTTGTTGTGTATATTCTGCCTTCCAAAATCCCACACTGTATAATAAACTCATTAACTAAGTTTTGTTTTTTAAAGAGCAGGCATCACCTGCCACCTTCTGGCCAGACATATACCTATTCCTCTCCAAGTTGAAGGGAAGAAATTCAAGTTATGGGCAGGTAGGTGGCAGGTTAGCTTGGCACAGAACTGAGCAGCTCATCTCCCTGACCACTCCTGGGTTCTGAGTACTTATTCATAGCCCTCCAATTTAATTACCATGCTTTAAAAAAATAAAATAAGGGCCTAATGAGCATAAACGTCTAATATTAGAAATGTAAAAGTGGTGCTTTAAAAAATGAACATAAAGGCAACCGGCCAGCTTGGACTATGATGTGATGTTGCAAGAGTGAATGAAGATGCAAGATAGTAAAGAGGGTTTTTAAAAAAATAAATAAATAAATATACAGTGGTACCTCGGGTTACATAAACTTCAGGCTACAGACTCTGCTAACCCAAAAATAGTACCTCGGGTAAGAACTTTGCTTCAGGATGAGAACAGAAATCGTGCTGTAGTGGTGCGGTGGCAGCGGGAGGCCCCATTAGCTAAAGTGGTGCTTCAGGTTAAGAACAGTTTCAGGTTATGTACGGACCTCCGGAACGAATTAAGTACTTAACCCGAGGTACCACAGTACAACTGTTTTGATACATAAACAAATAACTTATTTCACTACTCTGCCACATATTTAGAACAGTGTATATATATGTGCTTCGTCCTTCAGACATACACGCCATACATTTAAAGCACATGTGAACTGTGGTTGGTTAAGGATGCTGGGAACTGTAGTTGTGAGGGGCAAACTGAAGTTTGGGGGGAGCTGGCGCTATAAATGTGCTTTAAAAGTATGTATGTACAGACTGCTCCACCTACTTTGGCTCACAGTGGGAGAATCGCCTTTTCCTTGCAGCTCCTGGATGATTTCCTGAAGGAGGTCCAACCTGTGGAGGGAGGTGCAAGATGTATTTGAAACACAGTTCCATGTGGTGCTTTGATTTTTTTAGAAATGAGAGAAACATAAGGCAGAAGTAACTTCCAGAATGTACATACCTGGTTTTAGAAACAAGTTCAGAAGAGTACCGTATTTTTTGCTCTATAACACGCACCTGACCATAACACGCACATCGTTTTTAGAGGAGGAAAACAAGGGAAAAAACATTCTGAATGAAACAGTGGATGTATCATTTTTGTGCTTCATGCTGTGGCCACAGACATGTGATCTGATGGTGAATTTGGGGTGACCCAATGCAAAGATCCTGAGAATCCCTGTGGATCCATGCTTTGTAACCACGTTTTTGCACCATTGCAGCCCCAGGCAACAGTGGGTGCGTGATTTTTTGTGTGCAGGCTGTAGCCATGGACATGCTATGTGATCTGATGGTGAATTTGGGGTGACCCAATGCAAAGATCCTGAGGATCCATGTGGATCCATGCTTTTTAACCACGTTTTGCACCATTGCAGCCCCAGGCAACAGTGGGTGCGTGATTTTTGGGGGGCAGGCTGTAGCCATGGACATGCTATGTGATCTGATGGTGAATTTGGGGTGACCCAATGCAAAGATCCCGAGGATCCATGTTGATCTATGCTTTGTAACCACATTTTAAGTGGGGAGCGAAGGAAAAACAAAGAAGGGACATGAGAGGGGTGTGCAGAGAAGCAGCTGGCTAAGAATGCAGGAGAGGGATTTAACCGGGAGGAAGGAAAGAAAGGCAAAAGTTTCCCCCCACCCAAGCCAGCCAGCCAGCCAGCCATCTCTCTCTCTCTCTCTCTCTCTCTCCCCCTCCCCCCCTTCTCACTCTCCCTCCCTCCCTCCCCCCCCTCTCCCTCTCCCTCCCCCACTCTCTCTCCCTCTCCCCCAGAAGTACCGGAGCACAGAGAGGAGGAATTAGAAAGAACGGCACTTTGCTTGCCTGGAGGGGAGGGGCTTTCCCTGCTCTTTGTTCCGTTTGAGCAAACACAGCAACGAAACAGAGCAGGGTGGGCAGTAAGACCCTGAGGCTGAATGCAGGAAAGCAACAACTTCCTCTTTTCAGGTTTCCCTTCTCACGGTTTGATTTTTGCCTTATTTTTTGGCTCCAGGGACCACACATTCGCTCTATAACACGCACAGACATTTCCCCTTCCTTTTTAGGAGAAAAAATCTGCGTGTAATAGAGGGAAAAATACGGTAATTACCAACAAATGTAAGTAGGAGGAAGCAATACTGTTGGGACTTCTGGGACTTGTAGCACTTTGATTTTTTATTTTAATGGTGCAAAATCTTTCTAGGCAATGGTGCGGGGGGAGAATACTTCTGGGTTTTATTGCTAGCATCAAGGTGGTGCAACTTCCTGTCCCTACAAAACAAACCCGGCCATGTGATACACACCCTGTTTCCTATAAAGCATTCCAGGTCAGTCTTGCTTGTGAATAACCGGGAGATCCTGCTACTCCCCTGTGAGAGCCTGTGTCTTTGCCAACCTGACCCCATCTACTTGAGAAGACCTGGGTCTGACGAAGCCACCTGTCTGTCCCTTGATTTGATTTGAAACAGGGACTGGAGAAACTGTGGTCCTCTAGACGATGTTGGATTCCAACCCACGTCAGCCCCAGCCATCAGGCCAGTGACCAGGAAAGATGGGGGCACTGTGGCCCAACGAGATTTGGAGGGCCCTGGGTTCCTCATCCCTGATTTAAAATATTAAAACGAAAAGAAACACATTTGTCCCTATACTGCTGAGAGGTCAGCGCAAAGCCAAGACCTCCTAAAATTTTAAACAGGGGGGGAAATGTTTATGGGATAAAGACTTGAACATTAAATCCTAAATCCTCTGGAACTGATCACGGGAAGAGGAGAGGGAAGGAAAGTTCTGTTGAGCAGCCAGAAGTTCTTGCGGTGGCAGAACTGAGTTTAGCAGGATACCGCCCTGTTATGTACTGAGTTGAATAGGATGCAAAAGGCAGCAGTCTGATTGGTCCTAGAACAATAGGATTCAGAATGCAGCAGTCTGATTGGTCCTAGAACAATAGGATCCAGAATGCAGCAGTCTGATTGGTCCACAGGAGCCACCCAATCCAGCTCCAGGTGGAAGGGAATCCGCAACCTGATTGGCCTACAGGAGAATCTCGGAATTAACCAGTCACGTAGGGCCCATTGTGTAAATAATGTACCGGTATATAAGGCAGACATTCTGGGGGAACTTCCATTCCTCCTCACTACGAGCTGAATAAAGAGCATGAAATCCACTCTCGACTCCGAGTATATTTCACGCCCCTAAAGGAAGCAGCAAGCCTGTGCCTTCTTCCTTGGGAGAAAGTCCTGTTGAATCCACTGAGATTCACTTGCATAGGATCGAAATCCAGCAAGAACATACTAACTGGAAGATCAACTGAGCCATGGATTTTAGGGAAGTTGTGAAAATGCCTTTGAAATAAGAAGGCGCATTGCTTATCAGATCTATCAGGTAACATGCGCTGAAAGCTCAACCCTGCGTGAAAATGTTCAACCCACGTACGTTTGCAAGCAGCAAGGTGGCCCTTCAAGGGTGCTCTCTTTCCTATGGCAAATCTCTGCAGAGACAGGATTTCGCTGTGGAGGAAAATTATTAGAGTTAGAGAATGGTTAGGATTCCAGAAGGGAATGACACAGGGAGCTGGCAGCTTTCTCCTTACAAAAATAAAAATAAAAATAAAATTCTACCTGTTTCTTTTTCCTAGCCTTGGCTGACAAATCAATGAGGGTCTGCAGGGAGCGGTTTTGAGTGTGATCCTTGCACTTTTCTGCAGGTGGAGACAGGTGCACGTTAGTGTAATCTTAAGAATGTAAACAGAGACAGGGAGGCTAGAATTTGGTATGGCATAATGTAGGCCATGAGCAACATCATTTGACTGCTTGGATATGGAATCTAGCACGTGGGTAGGCCCGGGGGGGCAGATCCGGCTCAATCACCTTCTAAATCTGGCCCACAGACAGTCTGGGAATCAGTGTGTTTTTACATGAGTGTAATGTGTCCTTTAGGGATGCAGGTGGCGCTGTGGGTTAAACCACAGAGCCTAGGGCTTGCTGATCAGAAGGTTGGCGGTTCGAATCCCCGCGATGGGGTGAGCTTCTGTTGCTCAGTCCCTGCTCCTGCCAACCTAGCAGTTTGAAAGCACATCAAAGTGCAAGTAGATAAATAGGTACCACTACGGCGGGAAGGTAAACAGCGTTTCCATGTGCTGCTCTGGTTTGCCAGAAGCGGCTTGGTCATGCTGGCCACATGACCTGGAAGTTGTACACCGGCTCCCTCGGCCAATAAAGCGAGATGAGCGCCGCAACCCCAGAGTCGGCCACGAGTGGACCTAATGGTCGGTGGTCCCTTTAGCTTTAATGTGTCCTTTTATTTAAAATGCATCTCTGGGTTATTTGTGAGGCAAAGGAATTGGTTCATCATTTCCCTCCAAAATATAGTCTGGCCCCCCACAAAGTCTGAGGGACAGTGGACCAGCCCCCTGCTGAAAAAGTTTGCTGACCCCTGATCTAGCAGGTTCAAAACTCCCCTTTGATTGACTGATACACAATTGAGGCTGGGAAACAGCGATGTTTTGTAAATTGATGGCAGAGCTCAATACTCTAAAAGCCAATTCCATTGGATCGAGACTTTGTGGACGATAGGCTGTAGTTTAAAGGTACAATGCATACTCTGTATGCACAAAAAAGCTTTCCAGACGTTCCACAAAATCCCTTGCTAAGATATCTCATGTGGCCCTGTTAGGAAAGACCTCTCCCTAAAATCATAGAGAGGTTCTCTTTGTTAGAGTGTATCAGTAATCAGAATTACTTCCCATTCGCCACTGTGGGGTATAGACATTTCTAAATTATAGATAGATAGATGATAGATAGATAGCTTTTATCTATCTATCCATCTATTTATGCAAATAATTTTTCACAAAAATTATACGCCACTTGATTGTGACCCTCAAAATGATTTGCATTTTGCCTCGTCCCTCAATAATTCCTACTTAGATTGTAACCCTAACAGTAAATCTTGCCGTGCTTTGTTCAGTTTGCTGAACCAGACTCTTTTAAACCACAAAATATAATTTGGACAGCCCATCTCAAATGTTTTAAGGTTAAGGATCTACAGCTGGAGGAATCCACTGCAGGGGGTTGGACTAGATGATCCTCGGGGTCTCTTCCAACTCTACGATTCCACCATTCAAGCTCACCCAGTGCTACTTGCTTAGGCAAGGCTCCATCACTGTGGCAGCTTCGGCCCGGTGCCCCCTGCTGGCCGACTAACGATTCTAGCATGTGGATGCCCGAAGCAAAGCGTTTCTCAAGATTCTCCAAGGAGGCCTGGGCTTCTGCCAAGAGACAGGCCGAATCCTGCAGACTGCTCACAAACGCCGACTCCTGCTTGTCAACGGAGTCTCCCTGAAGGAGATAACAGAACTGTATGGAGAGCAAATTTTGGGAAGCAAGGAGAAGGATATGCTAGGATGAGAGGATATTAGGTGTGAGCAGTGCTATTTTTCTAGAAAAAGAGGTGCTGGAACTCAATGTGAATGAGACTCCCCTCTTCTCTTCTAATGGCCATGGCGGCCACCTAAAAGATGCCGGAACTGAGTTGCAGCTGAGGGGG
Organism: Podarcis siculus; assembly: GCA_034642415.1. NCBI lineage: Eukaryota > Metazoa > Chordata > Lepidosauria > Squamata > Lacertidae > Podarcis > Podarcis siculus. Next base: position 4,492,986 of record JAXCMG010000065.1, on the reverse strand, counting down.
AAAAAAGCCCTGGGTGCGAGAGAGCTAACTGAGGGATGCAGGCCAAGAACGAGGGAGCTTTGAGCAAGATTTTGATCTCATTAAGGGAACTTTAATCAATGAAATCAGTAGACAATTTTTTTTTAATCACCTAGAAAGGCATTCACAATCAGGCAGCGCTCTCTTTTTTCAAAAAATGTAATTACAGTGGTACCTCAGGTTAAGTACTTAATTCGATCCGGAGGTCCGTACTTAACTGGAAACTGTTCTTAACCTGAAGCACCACTTTAGCTAATGGGGGCCTCCTGCTACCGCCGTGCTGCCGGAGCACGGTTTCTGTTCTCATCCTGAAGCAAAGTTCTTAACCTGAAGCACTATTTCTGGATTAGCGGAGTATGTAACCTGAAGCGTATGTAACCTGAGGTACCACTGTATGTTCACATAAAGCTGGAGCTGGCAGGTACGATTTTGGAAGGGCCGTTACCCCTTCATTCACCTCAGAGGGAAGGTCACTTCTAATAAGATCTGGCTGAGACTTATAGATGCGCCATCCAAATACAAAGTTCTTTCTTCAAAACTACGGTTTCAACTATGCAGTTCTATAAACACTCAGTGAAAACTCCTTTCACCAATGGAAAAAAAGCCTTTTTATAAGAATGAAGTGGCAGCATTGAGTGTGTATAACCCCATTTCGTGTGGGGTTCTGTTCCCGGCCCCCTTGCGTGTCGTTGGAGCGCTTATAAGCACGGCCTGTTGGTACTAAAGGGTTAAGAGGTAACAAGTCGCTCTAATCACTGAGCAGCTGGAAGTCATTAAGCATCCAGGAATGTGAGTTAGTTTGTATAAAGAGTCAGTTCACCGTGTGTCCCTCTCTCCTCCCTCTTTGACCTCACTCGCAGACTGATAAAGCATGTGTGCTTTATCGCCAGGGTTTTTTCTTTTGTAAATAAAATTTTTTCCTGAGTTCCAAAGTGCTTGCTCCAGGATTCTTCATTGAAAGGTACTGCCTCTCCTGCCTCCTTCGACCGCTGCATGAAATTCTCTGCTGTGATAAGATTTATGGCGTTGGAAGCGCACTGGACGTTTACTTAACATTAAACTAATTAAAGTTTAATGGACAGGTTATGGTTGTTTGTACGTCAAGAAGGAGATAAGGAGTGCAGTTCAGAGTGATTTATGAAAGGACTGGAGCAAAGACAGAAGCGGTTGCCAACAACGAAAGCCTTCAAAGCAGCTTGAGTCCTGCAACATGCCTAGAAAAAGTTTTAAACAGGCACTGCGCAGTTTGTACTCGCTGGAAGACGTCTTATTCCTCAAGGAGCCACCTCAGCAGCTGGGAGACGGCCTACAGGTGTGTGAGTATCGTTCCGAAGCCCCAGGGAGGATGGCAGAGTCCCAGGAAAGTTTTGCTGTCCCGTTTACGCGACTCAATGGAAAAAATTGGCTAGATTGGAAGGCTAGAGTAAGGGTTTGGTTGCAAGCGAAAGAGTTGTGGAGTTGTACTGAAGCACCGCCTTTACAGGCAGCTGCAGACGCATCTGCAGAAGACAAAGCAACAGCAGCAGCTTCACAGAAACGCGACAGGAAAGCCCAAGGTCTATTAGTTTTGGCAGTGGGACCAGAGCAAATGCCTTATGTTTCTGAGTTAAAGAACACGCATGAGGTCTGGACGGTTCTGCAGCGGCTAAATTCCAGAAACACTGCAGGGGCCAAGATCCGTGCTACAAGATGTTTGTTTGATTTACGTCTCCAACCGGGAGCGTGTGTGAAAGAACATATTGCCAAAATGGTGTCTGCCTTTAATCAACTAAGACAGCTGGGCATTCCTTTCTCTATGGAGCAGCAGTCATACATATTGTTGTCTTCTCTTGATAAAAGCTATGAGACTCTAGCTTTAACTTTGGAAGCTATGCCTTCAGCTGAATTAACCCTTGAATACATTTCTTCTCGGCTTGCAGATGAACAGGATAAAAGGCAAAGAGAAAGAGGTTTGTCTTCAAGGGGGATTTGTGCTGTGCCTAAGAGTGGGGATGCTGAGTTTGAGAACACAGTAAATGCTTTTGCAGCTAGACACTGTTTTCGCTGTGGTTCCTCTTCCCATTTAATCAGGAACTGCACACGTGAACCTGGTCAAGACAGCACCAAGGCCGTTACCCCTAGTTACCAGACAAGGAGTTCCAGGGGACGTCGAAGAAGAGGAGGAGGTCGTGGCTACTCCCACAGCACACAGCACATGGCTTCAGCAATGGCGTTGATGCAAGGGCGTGGCCAAGGCAGCAATCTATGCTGGTTGATCGACAGTGGTGCATCTCACCACCTGGTGGCGCCATCTAGTGTCCGTTTGCAGAATTGCAGGCATTTGCAAACCCCTAAAGTTGTGACAATGGCAGATTCAACTAAACGTTCCTTAGAGACCGTAGGCACAGTGTTCTTGAATTGTTTGCATACAGAAATTGATGCCTATGTGCTAAAGGGAATGAAGGGGTGTATTTTGTCTGAGTCAGAACTTGATAGAAATGGGTTTAAAACTGTGTTTGAAAATGGGGTTTGCACTATTTCAAAGAATAACGTATCCCTTTTGCAGGTGGAATGCAGAAATGGGTTATATTATTTTGAGACAAGTCCAGACGAAGTTGAACAGGTTCATGCTGGTTGTGTGAACTCGCCTACCCATAATTCTTGTGTTCATTTATGGCACCGCCGTTTGGGACATATTAATTTTCAGTATGTTAAAAGGCAACCTGAATTATCAGAAGGGTGCAAAATGAACAAATGTACTAAGTATTTGGATTGTACTGCATGCAAAAGGGCGAAGGTTCATAGATGCAGCTATCCCAGTTCAGATAGGAAATCTGACAAAGTATTCCAACTTGTGCATATGGACCTATGTGGCCCAATGCCTGTTGCTAGCTTGGGAGGTTCGAGGTATGCACTGTGTCTCTCGGATGACAAAACAAAAGTCACATGGTTTTTTCCTCTCAAAACAAAAGCAGATACTGCAGAAACAGTTAAAAATTGGGTTCATGCAGTAGAACTTGAATTCGGTACTAGAGTACTTGCTTTTCAGACAGACAGAGGGTCAGAATTTACCAGGTCTGTGTTGCAGAATTTCTTTAAGAAAAAGGGAATTAAGCATCGTCTGTCTATACCTTATTCCCCCCAAGAAGGAGGCGTGGCCGAACGTAAAAACAGGGTTCTGCAAGAGTTGGCAAACTCTATGTTGTTTGATTCTAAACTCCCTCAAAGTTACTGGGCGGAAGCCTGGCATACGGCTACTCATATTTTGAACCGAGTATATAATTCAGTAATTGATACTACGCCATATTTTGCTTTATACGGGAAGAAGCCCAAAGTTAATTACTTTCGGGTGTTTGGATCTCAAGCCTATGTACTTGTCCCAAAAGCGTTAAGGAAAAAGGGAAGTTCAAGGGCTAGGAAACTCATCTTTTGTGGGTACGAACCACACGCCAAATCTTGGAGGTTTGTGAACCCAGATGGGGATACTACAAGAGTGGTCATCAGTAGGAGCGCTGAATTTTGTGAGCAATCCAGATGGACTCACTTACATGCTAACCCTGACATTTTGAGAGATGATTTAGGCATTTATGCTGAGGATGAAAGTCCAGAGGGTAGTGAGCCAGAAGGGGATGGTGCACATGGTTCAGATGCAGATTCTGACCAGGCACAAGGTTCTTCTCCTAAGGTAGAAAAGCCAGAATCTAGGAGTGTTCCAACATCGCCAGTCAGTAGGCCTAGCAGACAGCAAAAGCGAAGCAGATCGCCTGCAACACCAAGCCCAAGGGAGGTATCTAAACGGAGGTCTTTATCCCTAGGGGCGCACCCAGATATAAAGTCTGAGACAGATTCTGACAGCCAACGGTCAGAGGAACAATTGCGCAGATCAAAGCGTGCCACAAAGGGCAAACCACCAGAGCGGTTTAAGGTGACAAGTGTATACGTAAATATGGCACAGTGTGAGCCAGATAGCTATATAGAGGTACAACAGCTTCCAAGCTCAGAAGCCGTAAAGTGGCAGGAAGCAATGGAAAAAGAGATGGCTTCAATGAAGTCTCTCGGTGTGTTTACAAGTACAGAGCTTCCGAAAGGGCAACAAGCTGTGGGTTGTCGATGGGTATATCGTTTAAAGCCCACAACTACTGAGGAGTTGCAATATAAAGCCCGACTAGTTGCAAAAGGTTTTTCGCAGCGCAAAGGTGTTCACTATTCTCAAATCTATGCCCCTACTTCAAGATCGGAGTCATTAAGAATGCTTCTAGCTTCTTCAGCTAAGAAGGGAAATAAGCTGTTTCATTTTGATGTCAATGTGGCTTATTTAAATGCAGACTTACAGGAGGAAGTCTATATGACACCACCACCAGGTTTTGAAGGAGACAAGCCAAACCAGGTCTGGCGCCTACACAAATCCATTTATGGGTTGAAACAGTCCGCCCGTAATTGGAATTCCTGTTTAAACGATGCTCTAGAGAGCATGGGGTTCAGAAAGAGCGCAGCAGATGCGTGTCTTTATCTAAAAGGCTCTGGATGTGAACAAGAAGCAGTTTTGATATTTGTTGATGATTTATTATACAGTGGAAAGGACGATAAACTTGCACAACAATTTGCCACAGAGCTTGGAGAAAAGTTTCAGATAAAATCACTAGGCACTGTATCTGTTTATCTAGGAGTTAAAATTCAGCAAGATGAAAATGGGAACTATTGGCTCAGCCAAGAAGCTAAGATCCAGCAGTTGCTGGAAAGGTTTAAAATGGACAACTGTGCTGGTGTTAAAACCCCAATGGAGTTAAGTTACACAAAGGATGCTCAAGCCGAGCAACAGGCAGAGTTCAGTAATCCCGGGGTTTACCAGTCAGCGATAGGCAGTCTACTTCACATTGCACAGTGGACTCGGCCCGATATAACATATGCTGTCAACATGCTGTGTAGACAAGCTGAAAAACCATCAATGCATGCTTGGCAAGGAGTAAAAAGAGTTCTAAGGTATCTCCAAACTACCAAAAGGTTTCGCTTAAAACTATCAGCAGAGGGCAGCACACAACTTGAATGTTGGGCCGACAGCAGTTGGGCAGATGCTGGACCAGATAGAAAATCAGTGTCAGGAATGGCGATAAAATTTGGAAATGCACTAATTGGTTGGAGATCAAGAAAGCAATCACTTATAGCTTTAAGTTCAACTGAATCTGAGTTCAATGCATTATCAGATCTATGTAGAGAACTGGAATTTTATAAGCAACTGGTACAAGAATTGTTTGGAGAATGTTCCCTACCTATCAGAGTGTGGGAAGACAATCAACCTTGTATTAAACTAGCTAAATCAGGTCAATTCAAGGCACACACAAAACACTTGGATATCCGTTATCAAAATGTATGCCAAAGTGTAAAACAAGGTTTAATTGAACTAAAGTATTGTCCAAGCAAAGAAAATCTCGCAGACGGTTTTACAAAAGCTTTGAGTCCGCAATCTCATAAATATTTCTGTTCAGGTTTAAATTTGAATTAAGGTTGGCAGAGCTCAGTGTTACGAGCGAGAGGGGGTGTTGGTACTAAAGGGTTAAGAGGTAACAAGTCGCTCTAATCACTGAGCAACTGGAAGTCATTAAGCATCCAGGAATGTGAGTTAGTTTGTATAAAGAGTCAGTTCACCGTGTGTCCCTCTCTCCTCCCTCTTTGACCTGACTCGCAGATAAAAGCATGTGTGCTTTATCGCCAGGGTTTTTTCTTTTGTAAATAAAGTTTTTTCCTGAGTTCCAAAGTGCTTGCTCCAGGATTCTTCATTGAAAGGTACTGCCTCTCCTGCCTCCTTCGACCGCTGCATGAAATTCTCTGCTGTGATAAGATTTATGGCCTTGGAAGCGCACTGGACGTTTACTTAACATTAAACTAATTAAAGTTTAATGGACACGGCCTGCAACTTCCGCCTTGCCCCTGGTCTGCCTCCGTCTTCCAAAAGGAGAAGGCGATCACGTGCCAATTGCATATCGAATGTGAATCATTCCAGCATGGTTGCAAATGTATAGGCCTCTACGGGTGCAGGTTGGAAGGGATGTGGGTTGGAAGTGCAGAAATGATTAGGAACAGATGGGAAAAGACACAGAAACAGAAGAGGACAAGACATAGCTCTGTGATGGGAAACAAGAGATATGCATAACAGGGCAAAATACTAGAGGTTAGGGAGTCTTATAATCACTAGTGAGCTGAGTTGCCTATTAAGAGAGTCCTAATAATGGGAAGGGACGCAGGTGGCGCTGTGGGTAAAACCTCAGTGCCTAGGACTTGCCGATCGTATGGTCGGCGGTTCGAATCCCTGCGACGGGGTGAGCTCCCGTTGTTCGGTCCCTGCTCCTGCCAACCTAGCAGTTCGAAAGCATGTCAAAGTGCAAGTAGATAAATACTTTTCCAGCGGGAAAGTAAACGGCGTTTCCGTGTGCTGTTCTGGTTCACCAGAAGTGGCTTAGTCATGCTGGCCACATGACCCAGAAGCTGTCTGCGGACAAACGCCGGCTCCCTCGTCCTACAGAGCGTGATGAGCGCGCAACCCCAGAGTCGGTCATGACTGGACCTAATGGTCAGGGGTCCCTTTACCTTTACCCAATAATGGGAAAGTGAAAGGACAACTGGTTGGGGTTTTCTGTGTGTGTGTGTGGGGGTGTTACACCTGTTGGAAGTTTCTTAACACAACATGAGGATATATTGGATTTAGCAGCCAGCATTTCCTGCGATCTGGTTTCAGGGGCCTGCAGATCAGGGCTGACGGGGCTTAAGTGAAGCACAGCAGAACCTCACCACATCTGCAGAAACCAGGCTCCTGTTATCTGACTCGGCTGTGTCCTCTTCACCGCTGCTCGCTGGTTCACAGGTGCTGTCAGAGTTTGATCTCTTGTGCTCTCCCAGAGAGGATTTGCAAGGGATACTTCCCTGCTGATCATTTTCCTTCTGCAAGAAAGCAACATTGAACCCGCCGGGTGGAGTCTAACCAGGCATGGATTATTCCTCCCCTTGTTTCTTAGGCGGCGCTATGCAAATAAACTTTACCAGAGGCCCTGTTAGTGGGAAGAGTCTCTCCTCTTCAATAATTGGACATGCTGCAGTTGGGAAAAGTAGACTTAAGGCTTCCAGGAGGCATCCTTTTCCATCCCACCCCATACTCAGCACACGCAGCCTTGTTGCCATTCTGCTGCAGTTCATCTTCTGCCAAAATCGACATTATTCGCTTTGCTGTCCACTATGACGAAATTACGTAGCTTACAGTATTTTTTGCTCTATAGGATGCACTGGACCATAGGATGCACCTTGATTTGGAGGGGGAGAACAAGAAAAAAAAATTCTCTCCCTCTGCTCAGCGCCCCTTCAGCGAAGCGGCAGGAGAAACGGAGCCCCTTCCATTTCTCCTCCTGCTCGGCTGAAGGGGCGCTGCGCAGCTCTCCCTTTCTGCTGAACCCAGGAGAGTCTTGCTCTCCTGGCTTCAGCGAAGGGAACCTGAAGCCTGCGGAGCGCGGGGGGAACTCGCGCTGCGCTCCGAAGGCTTCAGGCAGCTATCCCTGAAGCCTGGAGAGTGAGAGGGGTCAGTGCACACTGACCCCTCTCACTCTCCAGGCTTCAGCGAAAGCAACGCGAAGCCTCCAGAGCGCGGAGGGAGTGCTCCCTCTGCGCTTTGGAGGCTTCACGTTGCTATCGCTGAAGCCAAGGAGCCTGCATTCGCTCCATAGGACGCACACACATTTCCCCTTCATTTTTGGAGGGGGAAAAGTGCATCCTATAGAGCGAAAAATACGGTACGTAATTTGTGTAATTAATTACACAAACTATATTGTCATTATATTATTCCATCCCGTTCATTTCAGGGCAAAGGGAAGCCAATGCAAACTTATGCAATCAATTACACTTCCTTTGTGGACTGAAAGCAGCAGCAGCGAATGCTGACCATATTCATTGGACTGACTTCTGTTCCAGACGTGAGACGAGTAAGCAAGCACTGGCAATTCCCACTCCTGTTTTGTCAAAATTGGAGCTGCCATACACGTGGAAATAGTGACTGGGCGGAATTTCCGAAAATCAGCAAAAAAGTGGGGGGGAAAGCCCAACAACTTTGGTGTCCAGATTTTCACTTTTTGAAATATGGCGACCCTATCAGATTTATCCACTATGAACGCAAACTACTGTGGAGGTTAGAGGTCAGAACAGAGGCAGAGAAAGGTGGGTGCGGCCTGCCCAGGGTGTCATCCCTGAGGGGGGGGTGACATTGCTGTGGGCGGCGCCCCCCATGGACTCTCCCCACCACTGGCGCCCCCTCTGGACACCCCCGCTGCCGCCGCACCCCCCTAGGATGCTCCCTGTCGCACCCCTGGGATGCTCTGCTGGAGCACCCCCGCGGGCGGCTAGCCCCACCCCCTCGGACCACTCCGGGTGCTGGAGCAGCTAGCTCCACCTTTGGGTCAGGGTCCCTCTTAGCCTATGCTATCACATGGTGGGAGCAGCTTGTGCCAGAATATGGTCCTCCACAGGAGAAGAAAGGAAAAAGTTCCGGAAGCTTCAAGAATCTGTACCCACAAAATGCAGCACCATTATTCTGCCTTGGTCATCTGTTACCTGTGCATGTCTGGTTGTCTCACTTTCAGGCTGGGCATTGGGAGTGCTTTGTTCTGCACTCCGGCTGAGAGTCTCCACCTCAAAGTATGGCGGTTCTAGAGGACAAGAATATAGACAAAGACGAGAGCATATAGAACTACGAGCATTTTTAGCTCCTTCCCAAGCCTCCATTTCTCCCCCTTTCTTCTCAATTCAGTTGTTATTATTATTAGTCATTATTACCAACACACTTCTTAAGTCTACAAAATTTGCAATTCCCGCCTCATGCAAACCTATGAGAGAGAACGTCTTGCCTAACAAAGCATCAGATTCGTAGCCAAGAGCAGTGCTTTTTCTGGGAGGATGCAGGGGTAAGTGTACCCCTAAACATTTTGTGAATCTAACAGGAGAAGAAACTGTATTGTTTATTTAAAAAAAGAGAGTTTATTCTCTATGAATAGTCAGTTCCACTGCTACCCCCAATGGCGGCCTCATTTCCTGTCACAGTGTTTCCTGTGTGTCAGATGGAATCGAGCGTTTAATGTGTGAAGTAGGAGTTGGAATCTAGTGTGGTGATTGGTCGGTTTCATTGTTACCACCTCCAATGGCGGCCTCACTTCCTGTCACAGTGTTTCCTGTGTCTCAGACGAAAACGAGCGTTTAATGTGTGAAGCAGTGTGAAACGTGGAAGTGTGGAGTTTTACTGATGGAAGTCGGGAAGATGTTACACACACAACCTCATGCCAACGTGGAAGTTACTGTGAGCTGTCAGTTGTGTAATATGAGGTAATGCATGTTCTTTGTACTTTTGTCTGTTTACTGTATTGATTTCCCCCGTTTTGAACTATGAAATGGTGATTTCCTTGAGTCAAAATGAGAGTACCTCTAAAAATTTTTTAAGGGAAAAAAGCACTAAGCAAGAGAGTACCTGAATTTTCAAATCCATTCTGGTCACTTGTCCTCAGGATTTTGGGCCCAGGTTCACTGTTCTCTGACCACACAGCATAAGGGCAAGAATAGCGGTAGCACAATATGAAATCCAGTGCAATGTTTGCACTAATGGAAGCTCGTACAACAAGATCAAGAACAAGATCAAGGCCACAGCAACCTGTTGCACACCCAGCCACAAGAACCATGCTGGCTTCCAGAACCTTCTTTTGCACCAGTCCATTCCACTAGTGCAACTAGGATGCCACTAAAGGACTTTGATTCAGTGCTACATTGACTTCCTCCTCCCCACGTCTTTTTTCCTGAACCCATGAAGCAATGCCCCGTTGCGCATCCTGGCCGGTTCCTACTGTTTGGGATCAAACTGACCTTCAGGAATTATTGGAAGGGATGATTCGTCCGACTCAGCCTGCCCTGCCCACAGACAGAGCTTCTTGGGAGTCGATGCTGCTGATGAAACGAGAGGGATGCCCCCTGAGGCATCCTAGGAAGAGAAAAATAAGACACCGTATGCTTCTGATCATGATAATTACAAGAAGGGCTACGGAGGCAGCTTGCTTATTCCTAGAGAAAAGCTTGAGGCGCTGCATGTTCAGTAAGCCAGGTGAAACCTGAGCTCAACTTATGCTTGTCTCACGTTTTCCTTCAGGTAAGATAGAGAAGATAGACTCCTTCAGAAGACTGGCTTATCCAGCACCCACCCCAAGTTACCTGCACAAAGCTTACATTGTTATCATAAAGCACCAATGCTGCAGCAAGCAAAGGCTCTAGCAGCTCAGTCAGCTGCTTGTGGCTGGAAAGCCAGACAGGATGTTTGTGACTGTTGCCATGGGAACAAAGGGGCAGTCCATTCTGTACTGAGCACCGGATGTTAGCTCAGTGTGTGTGTCATATGACCCGTACTGGAAGTACATGGGTGGAGTTTCTTCTTACTGCTGTTGAGTGCAGACATGTTTCTCTGTACTGATATAAGAGACAGAAATAAAGGATGTAAATAGATTTCTGTCTGCTTCTTTCCCCTCCCTGGGGGACACCAAAGGGGAGAGAGGAAGAACGGTGTGTTCCTCTCACACATCTGAGAAGAATCGCCGAGACCTCGCCTGCTTATCAGCAGAGTGGAGAAGCGGGGAGGTCGACAAGGAATATCTGCTGGTGCCTACGCTGTGGCACATTCCTCTGACCCAGGCAGAATTCCAACATACATATGGTCTTTATTAAGCAGCTATTGAGCAATACCTCAAGGACTGCCTCTTTCCATATGAACCTACCCAGACCCTGAGATCATCTTCTGAGGCCCTCCTTTGTGTGCGTCCTCCTTGAGAGGTCCGGAGGGTGGCAACACGAGAACAGGGCCTTCTCTGCAGTGGCTCCCCGTCTGTGGAATGCTCTCTCCAGGGAAGTTTGGCTGGTGCCTTCATTGCACAGCTTTAGGCACCAGGCAAAAACGTTCCTTTTTAACCAGGCCTTGGGTTGATCTGATTTATAACTTATGCCCTTAAAAAATTTTTTTTTGGGTGGGGGAGCTATGGGGTTGTTGTTTTTATTTTTTATTATGTATTTTGTGGTTTTATATCTTTATTTTATTCTGTGAACTGCCCTGAGACCCCTGGGTATAGGACGGCATATAAATTCAATAAATAAAATAATAATAATAATAATAATAATAATAATAATAATAATAATAATAATAATTTGTTTGCCGGGAGGTTATATGACAGCGAACTTTTGCCTGCCATTCATCTCATTTTGTTGACGGGTTTTTTAAATATCTTCCCATTGTTAATATTGATTGACTGATTGTTAATAATGGTTTATTTGTTGCCTGCCCTTCACCTTAATGCCCCGGGGCGGGTTAGAACATCAAAAATGACAATAAAAAACTATTTAAAACAAATTTGTCCATCTCACACGTGTCAATCTCTTTCCAAACTGAAAAAATAAATAAATCTGGTTATTATAATTTAAACAACAACATGGAGGCAAACTTAAGAAACACCCATTAACTCCTCACCTGCTGGGCTGCCCGCAAAACATAGCGTAAGTCAGGGAAAGTACCCTTCCGATCACGTTCCTTCAAGGCTGTGCCACCTTTGACCACCTCATAGAGAGGCTGGGGCACACGGGCATCAGCCGGGAGAGACTGCCCTGCCTCCATCTTCTCCTTCACAGCGAGGCCATCCAAACCACCCCAAGGAACTTCCCCTGAAAAATACAGGTTGCTTGGCTTGTAGGGTCATAAAACACAAAGTTAGGCAGAGCCACTATAAGTCTAGAAGAGTCAGCGCTTTCTTTGTGATGGCACTTGCCACATTTTTTGCACCCCATTAAAAAGCTATGAGTACCTCATTTATTTATTTATTTATTTTACATCCCCCCCCAAAAAAGGGCCTGCCACGAAAAATATTGGGCAGGGATGTCTGAAATGGCACCCCCCCCGCTTCTTCTCCAAAGTAGCTCCTGCCATAGGTAGGTTACTGCATGGTGCCCCCATTGTTCTACCCGGACACTGAGGTCCAGCACCGAGGGCCTTCTGGCGGTTCCCTCACTGCGAGAAGCCAAGTTACAGGGAACCAGGCAGAGGGCCTTCTCGGTAGTGGCACCTGCCCTGTGGAATGCCCTCCCACCAGATGTCAAAGAGAACAACAACTACCAGACTTTTAGAAGACATCTGAAGGCAGCCCTGTTTAGGGAAGCTTTTAATGTTTGATGTACTACAGTATTTTAATATTTTTTTGGAAGCCGCCCAGAGTGGCTGGGGAAGCCCAGCCAGATGGGTGGGGTATAAATAATATATTATTATTATTATTATTATTATTATTATTATTATTATTATTATTATATATAAAAGTAAATGACCCCTGGACGGTTAAGTCCAGTCAAAGGTGACTATGGGGTTGCAGTGCTCATCTCGCTTTCAGGCCAAGGGAGCCGGCGTTTGTTCACAGACAGCTTTCCGGGTCATGTGGCCAGCATGACTAAACCGCTTCTGGTGCAACAGGCCACTATGACGGAAACCAGAGCGCACAGAAACGCCATTTACCTTCCCGCTGCAATGGTACCTATTTATCTACTTGCACTGGCGTGCTTTTGAACTGCTAGGTTGGCAGAAGCTGGGACAGAGCAACGGGAGCTCACCCGGTCGTGGTCACCCCGATCAACAAGCCCAAGAGGCTCAGTGGTTTAGACCACAGTGCCACCTGCATCCCTTGACCTTGCATGGTGCTGATAACACCAAGGTCGAAGGTTCGATCCTCATGTGGGACAGCTACATATTCCTGCTTTGCAGGAGCTGGACTAGATTATCCTAGGGATCCCAAATGGCTCTATGATACTATTATTCTATGCTTCCATACTTCCCTCTTTCCCAGAGGTCAGGGTGCAGGCACGACTGGATTTTGGATTGGGGTGACTGAGTTGCGTTGGCTGAGGGAAGTGAACAATCCCTCAGCCCACAGCAATCATAACAAATCTGTAACCAAAGCAGTTGCCTCAGAGCTGCAGGGAGGTTCCTTCATGGGGAGAAGGAAGTAAGAACCTAAGTGAGAGCCCTTCTAGATGAGAACATGGGTGTGTCCAGGCCAGCATTCAGTTTCCAAGTGAGGCAAACCAGGTGAGAAGTCAGCTGAGAGGACACGGGAGCCCCAGCTTCCTCCTCAGGAACTGGGATCCAGAGGAACATCAACTCAGAACCCAAGAGGACCTGCTTAACTTCCACAATTAAAACCCACTAATAGAGACACAATTCCATCCAATCCCATTTTGAAGCCCTCCGAGTTTACATTGTGCGGCATCAAATTCCAAAAGTTAATTGTACACTGTTTATACTTCCTTTTGTCTCTGCTGAACCTACTGTTAATCAACTTAAAATGTTCTTTTAAAATGTGGGTTTTTGGGGGAGGGTGTGTGTTATTGGGTTGTTGTTTTTATTTTGATTATATATTTTGTGGTTTTATATTTTGACTTTGTTCTGTGAACTTGCCCTGAGACCTCCGGGTATAGGGTGGTATATAAATTCCTTCCTTCCTTTCTTCAACCAACCAATTTCTCTGGATATCCCCCAGTTTTAGCTTTATGATAATGGAAGAAAAAGAGCAATCTAGCGCCACTGCCCACACCATGCCTCATTTTATAAACCTCTATCATATCCTCCCAGCTGCCTTTTTTCTAAGCCAAAGAGTACCAGACATTTCAACCATTCCTCATGTGGAAGGAACTCCTGTTCTTTCACCATCTGGTAGCCAATTTCTGCACCTTTGCATTAGTATTTTAAGTAATGACTTATGGTCAACCTATGCTATGTATTAGATACCTCCCTCTGTTAAAAGAGCCCCTTACCCAATTCTCCTTCTCACCAACTGTCTATTACCAAATCACCTCTCAGATCCTCTAAAAGATGGAATTATATGTAAACTTATTCTTCTTACCCTCAAGCCATCCTTGTAGATTAGCTTTGCACTCTTAAGGGAAAAACATATTCAAATAATGCAGGTATTGGAGCTCGACGCTGAAGCCTAAAAATGTTAATTCTAAAAATAAAGTCGTACCTCGGAAGTCGAACGGAATCCGTTCTGGAAGTCTGTTTGACTTCTAAAATGTTCGGAAACCAAAACACGGCTTCTGATTGGCTGCAGGAAGCTCCTGCAGCCAATCAGAAGCCCTGTTGGACATTTGGCTTCCAAAATTAGTTCGCAAACTGGAACACTCACTTCTGGGTTTGTGGCGTTTGGGAGCCATGACATTTGAGAACTCAGCTGTTCGAAAACCAAGGTACGACTGTGGCACCATTTTAAAGTGCTTGCTTGCTTCTCTTCTGCTAATACATTTATAGGCCAAGGCAAACCTTTCTGGCAACTGGAATTTCCCTGAGAACTTATGGTCAGCTGATGGGCTCCTTGAGACCTGCCAGTCTTGCCTACCGCTTCCCACCCTGACCAGAAACCAACCTGTAAAGATCTCCTGGATCACCGTACAGAAGCTGAAAAGGTCAGAGTTCACGGAAGCCGGGCGCTCTCTGATGACTTCCAAGGGCAGCCAGTTGTAGAGAGCAGGGGCTGGAGGAATAGGCTGGGCTAACCTGTTTTTCTCCGCCCTGCTGAAACAGAACTGAAACCAGTCAAATGTCCCGAGGAATCCTCCTGGAGTCTCCCAAAGACCGCACTCGCTCCAACCAACCTCTGTTGCATGTGCTCGAGGTTGCTGAGCTTGGCAAGCCCAGGTCTCACCAGCTGAACTGCATGGGAGGTCACAGCCCGGTGAATATAACCCCGAGAGTGCAGGAACAAGAGCGCTTCGGAGACTTGCAGCAGCAAACGCAGAGTCGCCGAGGGAGCTGGGGAGCTAGACTTCTGCAGTGGGGGAAGAGGGAGAGGGATAAGCTTAGGAAGGGAGGAAAGGAGCCGAGCTTCCCCGACCCTCTCACTTACCTCACAGTGCAAGGCGTAGTAGAGGGAACACATGCCCACCCTCTCAAAGACGAGCTGGAGGTTTTGCAGGTCCAGAGATGGGCTCACGGCCAAGAGAAGCAGAAGGTGGGGGTGGTGGAGCTGGCTGAAGGAAACACGGAAGCCATGCTGAACAGACAGCAGTGAGAGCCCTCATAACAACAGGGCTTATCCCTCCATGATCTGACTCCTGAAGCCCGCCAGCTGGAATTACCTGCAGTATTTTTGTTCAGTGAGGAGCAAGTCCAGGGCGCCACGCATTTTACTGCAGTGGGGATGGGCTTCGGGCTTTAAGCTTCGCACCGTGACAAACTGCCCATTCCACAGCAAGCTGGAAGCAAGAGGAAAAGGTGTCACAACCGGAGCTACTCTCTTCTGCAATATGAGGAGTTATAACTCACACGTGCATACTTCTTTGGTTCACTTAGCCTACAGCTCCTCCAAATCTCCACCACCGCTCATGTGTTCAAACCAACATCTTTCTTAACCTACACATTCCACTCTGGCTGCAAAGTTCCCCAAGCGCTATATCCTGTTCTTCCATGACTTATTTTAAACTTCTGTGTAACTTGAAAGCTTGCTGGGGGCACGTAAAATGCCAATTAGTCCAAAGACTGACTTATTACTCGTGTGTACGTCACACTGAGAGCCAGTGTGGTGTAGTGGTTAAGAGCGGTAGTCTCGTAATCTGGGGAACCGGGTTCGCGTCTCCGCTCCTCCACATGCAGCTGCTGGGTGACCTTGGGCCAGTCACACTTCTTTGAAGTCTCTCAGCCCCACTCACCTCACATTCGCGGAGGTATTACTGTAGTTGTTTATTTCCTTGACATCTGATGGGAGGGCGTTCCACAGGGCAGGTGCCACTACTGAGAAGGCCCTCTGCCTGGTTACCTGTAACTTGGCTTCTCGCAGTGAGGGAACCGCCAGAAGGCCCTCAGAGCTGGACCTTATTGTCTGGGCAGAACGATGGGGGTGGAGACGCTCCTTCAGGTATATTGGACCAAGGCCATTTAGAGCTTTAAAGGTCAGCACCAACACTTTGAATTGTGCTCGGAAACGTACTGAGAGCCAATGAAGATCTTTCAAGACCGGCGTTATGTGGTCTTGGTGGCCACTCCCAGTCACCAGTCTAGCTGCCACATTCTGGATTAGTTGAAGTTTCCACGTCACCTTCAAAGGTAGCCCCACATAGAGCGCATTGCAGTAGTTCAAGTGAGAGATAACCAGAGCATGCACCACACAGATTGGCAGCAGCTCTCCATGGTTTCAGACAGGAGTCCCGCCCAACCCTACCTGAACATGGGGCCTTCTGGTGCCAAGCACATCCTGCACTACTGAGCTGTGTCCCTTCCCGATTCGTTTCACTGTGATCAGTCTGCTTCCCTGCAATCAGGTATCTCCCTAGAACTGGGTCTTGCAAGAAAAGAACCTATTGCCACTATTGCTATTTTTTTTTTTTATCATAGATGGGAGGTGAGAACAGATAGGGCTGATAGATAATGCTGACAGCTTTACTTCTTCATAAGTGTGTGCGGTCCGTTCTGGTAACTCCAGTCTGGTTCTCCGTGACCTCGGAGCAACTCGCTGTCGTCTGCAATGAACGTGAAGGCAGCCACCCCAGGCTGCTGGCACTTGCCTGGGCACAGCTGAAAGAGAAGGGAGGAGTTATGATCCTAGAAACTATGGCCTCTCTACTACACTGAACCACACCCTTCCAGAGATGTTTACTTACTTGCCTGTATCCAATAGCTGTCTCCTTGCTGCTTCCCAACCTATTGGAGCCGTCCAAATGCCTGCAACAGGAGAGGTTGAAAACAAAGCCTTGTGAGACACATTTAGGTATCGGGAGCACTGGCGTTAAGCAACCCCAGTGATTTCTACGGGAGAATAAGTGGTCCGGAAATGCAGTCGAAGCACAAAAGATCGTATTTCCCCTGCAAACGTTCTACTGCTACTGTTGCTGTGAACCACTGCATGCTTATAAGTCTTATTTTTCAACTTGCTTTACAACTTGTTGCTCGATTCTCTGTTAAGTGGGGTGAGCAGGCAGAAGCCTGCTTACTTCATCGCCGGACTTGCTCAAACAAGGCTTTACGGTCTAATTCCTATGCTTTTAATTTTTGTAGTTGCCCAGGGGGGGATTTTAAAACACACGTGGGGGCCTGGAGGGATAGATTGCAATTAATATATCCTCTCCTACCTCTTTAAACCCATCCCCACAGTTTCAGTAGAAGGCGGCAATACTATAAATATTGTTTCACCAAGTTTTGCAACAACAACAAAAAAGGGAACCAGGCAGAGGGCTTTCTCGGTAGTGGCGGCTGCCCTGTCGAACGCCCTCCCATCAGATGTCAAGGAAATAAAGAACTAGAAGACATCTGAAGGCAATGCTGTTTAGGGAAGTTTTTAATGTGTGACATTTTAATGGATTTTTATCCCCTTAGAGGAAGGAGGAGAATTCTACAGATTCCCCTTTCGGCTCTAAGCACCACCCGACACTGTTCAGGAAAAACTTGCTGGAGCAGCTTTTCAGGGGGCACTTGAGGCAGAAGGAATCAGTGAAAATCACCCCCCTAACCGCTTTCTCCTTCCTCCAATGTGAATGGAACTCGACAAAGTCTGTATCCAACCCCACATGTTCAATGGGGACAATTACTGTAATTCCCCAAACTGCACCTTAACCTGCTCATGCCAAGATGTTTTATCATCATGATCACCACCACCATCCAGTTGTCTGTCTCAGCAGAGGGCTGGGTCCAAGCAGAGACCAGGCTATGGCTCCCGCAGCTTTAGAGAAGACAGGCAGCAGGTGGATCCTTACCAGAGGGAGGCAGATAAGAGCGAGGAGAGCGAGGAGCGCAGGCTGCGTGGTGATGCTGCTAGAGCTTTGGAATACATCAACAGGTCCCCGTGCTGCACCAGCATAGACATCTGGCCAAAGCACCGCTGGATGAAATCTAGGACCTTGAGGCAACGGAAAAGAGAGGAGCTAGACAGCGGAACAGCACTCCACAACAGCCATGATTTAAGTTGAGATTTCTACATTGCGGCGGGGGGACGGGACGGGACACTAAGTGTCAGGATTTAGGGAACTAGCTTTATACCCACTTGGCCGTAGATAAGCAGAACAACAGAAAAGGAGGCTTCTTACCAGTTAGAATCTTTAATAACCACAGCGAGAGACAACAGAACGCATCTCTCCTAGAATGGCGGTGCTCCCAACTAAGGCTTACTCCCCTTCCGTCCCTATTAATCTACGTCACTCCTATATCTTGTAACTTGAGCTCGTACCCTCTGTGCTTTCTGTTCTGCCACTTTCTCAGCTCGCCTTGACCTTGGGGAGAACAGATGGATGCTTTCCAGAGAGAATGAATCTGTTAACCCTCTCTCTTCCAGTGTTTCTTCTCCTAGCTGTTCCCCATCCAGTATTTCCCAGCTTCTGCCTTCTGTATTATGCCCCTCTGCAAACCACTGTTCTAAATCTATACTGTCCTCCTGCTCCTGGGAAGATTCAGGGTTGGGGGGAGGAGGTGGCTCCCACCATGCCTCCTCATTGTAGCCCTCCTCAGCACAGTCCCTGACACTTGGGGTCCCTTCCAACTCTATGGTTCTATGCAGCTGCCTGGTAGCCATAGACAACAAGGAATCGCACACTGGCAGCAGCAGGGTTATGGGGCGGCCCAGGGGATCCACGCCCTGGGATTCTCACACCAGGATGCCCTTACCTCAACCTTTTGTTTTAAACCCACAATCTTAATTTGCCCAAGGGCACCTCTCTATATGAATGAGCAAGTGCAAATATTATGCAAATTTGTGTTGTCATGGGTTGCGCCCTGACCTCACGTCTATTATCATTATTATTATGGTGCTTGGCGCATAAAGAGTCTCCAAGTGACTTGCAACTCTTTAAAAGAATAAAGCGTGCCACAGAATCAGAGGAAAACACAACGTGTTACAATAAAAGCCACGCAATAGCCTATAAAGCAAACCCAACGAAACAGCAGTAGAACCACACCATCGAAAAAAGACATCAAAATTATCCCCAATCTGTCAAAAAGGTAAGTTTTCACCTGGCACTGAAAGGATGTTAGTGAAGGCAGCAGCCAAACCTCACTGTGGAGAACATTCCACAGCAAACTTAAAAGGCCCCCTTTATGAAGGCTAATGAGTGGGCTGCTGGAGGAAAGGGGGAGCAAAATTTTGGTCCTTTCAACCTTGCATCGATACTAAAGAGGGCTGTCAGAGGAGGGACAGCCCTCTCCAGCCCTGCTTTGCCAGCCTCCAATAAGGAAGCAACCCCCCCCCCCACGTAACCTTGATGGTTTATTTCCATGACTGCTCTAAGACATGTCAACGTGAAGTTGTAAATACCTCAGTATTCTGCTCACTCCCAGCTAGCTGGGCCCAGTCTTTAGGGGTCTGCCCCTTTTGATCGTGGAATCTTAGATCACCTCCAGCTTTCAGGATGTGGCCTAGAAGTTTCTGGTGGCCTGAGATAGCAGCTGCATGGACTGGGGTGCTACCATCATAACAACGGCTTTGGGGTGGGGGGAGAGAAGGAGAAAGAGGCGTTAGGGTGCAAAGAACAGGGGACAAGTAAAGTTCTGCCAGCCATAGTTTTTGTAATCAGAAATGCCATTTTAGCTGATAGAGTTAATGCACACATCTCTGCTCAGATGGGGGTAACTCAGTTGTTTTCCCTGTTAACCAAATAACATGATTTATGCTTTGAAAGACAAGCCCTTGGCGGCTAGAGAAGAATTGATTCAGAGCATGACAATAAAATATTTTAAGGGCTTTTCCCCATAAGAGGCATCAATGTTTACCAATCTGAAACTTAAGGTTTATACAACCAATGGTAGCCAACACTCTTTGGGGTAAATATGAGGAGCTGGTATCATATATTGGAAATGTTGCTATGGGTGTCAGCACAAAATGTTAGCTAATAGCTGCGGGGGGGGGGGGGGAAGAGGTGATACTACTCCATAGCGGTGAGCAACATCCCCCAAAAAGCACTGTGAAGGAAACTTTTGCCATCTCTCCTAAATAAACATACAAATACCTAAGCCTGAGGGGAAATATATGTTGAGAAAAGACAGAAAGTTTTATGTTTTAAGAGGGACCGGACTCAAATGGAGACAGGCCTTCTCAAGAATAGCTAGTTTTCCAGACACTGTCTCTAAGAATTTTGTTATCGGGATGGCATGGGGATGAGGGACCAACTCCCTTCTCTTGCGGGGGCCCAATTAGTGCCATTGCCTTCCATTAAGAGTTTGGGTGTAATCCTTGACGCCTCTCTTTCCATGGAGGTGCAAGTTACAGCAACAGCCAAGGCAACATTTTTCCACCCTCGCCACATCAAGCAGTTGGTCCCTTACCTTTCCCGCCCCACCCTGGCCACAGTGATCCATGTGACGGTCACCTCCAGGCTTGACTACTGTAATTCGCTCTACGCGGGGCTGCCCTTGAATCTGTCCCAGAAACTCCAGCGGGTGCAGAATGCTGCAGCGAGGCTCCTCATGGGGTCTCTGCCTTGGGAGCATATTCACCCAGTGCTTTTCCAGCTGCACTGGCTCCCGGTGGAGTACAGGGTCAGATTTAAGGTGCTACTTTTGACCTTTAAAGCCCTTCACGGCCTAGGACCCTCGTACCTACGGGACCGCCTCTCCCGGTATGCCCCACGGAGAGCCTCAAGGTCCATAAATAGCAACACCCTAGTGGTCCCGGGCCCTAAGGAAGTTAGATTGGCTTCAACCAGAGCCAGGGCCTTTTCAACACTGGCTCCGGCCTGGTGGAACGCTCTGTCTCATGAGACCAGGGCCCTGCAGGATCTGATCTCTTTCCGCAGGGCCTGTAAGACAGAGCTGTTCCGCCTGGCCTTTGGCTTGGAGCCAATTTGATTCCCTCCCTCTCTTTCTTTTTTCTTTTCCTTCTCCTCTTGCGATGAGGCTACATTTTAATATTTTAATGTTTCAATATTTTAATGTTGTATTTTAATTTTGTTTTTAAGTTGTAATCATTCAAATTGTTTTTATTATTGCTTGTAAGCCGCTCTGAGCCCGGCCTTGGCTGGGGAGGGCGGGGTATAAATAAAAGATGTTGTTGTTGTTGTTGTTGTTATCACTCACTGGTTGGGGTTGGCGCCGAAGTGCAGAAATAGCCGGACTACCGGGACGTGTCTCAGTAGGGCAGCAAGATACAAACCCGTCTGCCCAGATGCATTGTGGCAGTCCACATCCACACCTGAAGAAGGAGACACAAACGATGTTCGTGAATAACGGCAAGAGGTTTTGCGAGATAAAGACTACCTGCATTGAGGGATTGGACTAGACAACCCTCGTAGTCCATCTACTATTCTACGAGTCTATGGTTCCAGAATGCACTGTTTCAATTTCAAATAGCAAAACCAAGTCTTGTCCCATGCCCTGAGTAGCATACCCATACAGAAGCACATCTGACTTCCCCTCATTTTGTAACCCAAGCAGACCCATGCAGTCCTCATAGTCTGTCAGGACTGTTTACCAGAGGGAAATTACCGTACCTACGCGGAGTTTGAAACAGATTGGCTTTACCTCTCTTCAGCAGTATCTTGGCTTTCTTGACCTTGCCCTCAATAGCATGCCTGAGTAACTGCCCCTGCAGAGATTCAGGGTCTGTAATGTAGCCTACGCTCACGGGACAGCTTGGTGGAAGCACTGGGGACTGTGGCATCACACTAGAGAGAGAGAAAGTGTTCATGGTTTAAAAAGAGCTAAGAGAGAAGTGAAGGTAGGAAGGAAGCCATGACTGAAAAAGAACTCAATTCTCAGGTGTGCTTGGCAAAACTATTATGACTATCACTGGATTAAAGAAATATTAGTAGGTTAATCACTATCTTTAAATGATTAAGCAATTGTATTTGCAAATGCCAAAAAAAAAATTGTGAAGAAGCCTGCTATGTTTTTGCAACATTAGCAAGCCATTATGTCCCTTTAGAAGCAATAGGAATACAGTGCTGCAATATTGATGTTCTGCAACCAAAAGTTCAAGACTAGTTTTTTCATTATTTGCTTTTTATCAGAATTGAAACCACGCTACACCAATTGTGCCGATCTTTTTAATTTATAAAGGGTATGTAATCAATTCATGTTATCAAGTTATTAAACCCTGAAGCCCCAAAAATATTTTTCAGTGTGTGTATTTAGTAAGCTTTTCTGTTCTGGCCAACGGTTGTGGGTAGGGCTTAATCTTTTTACAGGACAATCCTGAACATGTTTTCACAGAGGCATGTCTCATTGATTTGAACTGAACAAGTGTGGCAAATGTGCTAAAGATTGCACATACAAGCATCCTCACACCTCAATGTCTAATTATTAAAATGCCTCCCTTCCCATTGTTTCGTCAGGCTCTGATGAAAGGAATAGTAAATGAGGCTATTGTTTGTTCCAAGTTTTATCGTGTTTTTAATATTCTGTTGGGAGCCGCCCAGTGTGACTGGGGTAACCCAACCAGATGGGCTGGGTATAAATAAATTATTATTATTATTATTATACATACAAGTCAAATAATATGAGGTTGGATTTTTGGCTCCTAACACTCCAGAGAGGTGCCATTTGGAACTGCAAATTCTGTGTTGCAGTGTGCAAAGGTAACAGCAACATTCTGAAATAAGGGGCATACATAATTCTCTGAGATCTTTTGGAACAAACTGCATTCCTTCAAAATAAGGAATATCTGGTATTCTTTTGTATGTGGATTTCCAGAGAAAGTGGAATTGAAACTGAACCTGGCTTGGCCACCTGTGAAGAGACTGGGGAGAGGTATAGGAGATCTCAATAAAGCAAGGACCAGAGACAGGATTTCAGTTTTTTGAACTACCACTTGGATGCAAAGGGCAAAATTATTTTCTTATACTGGACAAACAGTACAATACGATACATATCTTACCAAAAGTAAGCCCCATTGGGTTAAAGGGGCCTTACTTACAGGTAAATGGACCCAGTGTTGCTGCAAATGTGGAGACAGGCCGGGAACCCCTATAGGAGAGAGTAGCTGGCAGGCAGAATCAGAAGGGAATTCTGTAAGGTTTTCTTTCTGCGAGAGGTCTGCTCACAATGAAACCATTTGTTCACCGGCTATTTATTGACCATTCATCCGGTTTGCAGGAAGATAACATGGCAACAACATCAAGCAGCTTTCACCCCACACTTTCCCAATGTGTATCCCCACCACTTCCCTTACTGCAAAAAGTCCAGTTTGGGAGGGGAAGTGGGTTTGATGCGTAAGGCTTCCAAACAAACTTTATTGGAGCAACCAGAATTTGCTGTTATGCGCTGAACCCCATTTGCGGAAGAGTGAGTCTGGAAGTGCCTTCTCCTTTTAAATTAAATGCTGCCATGTTAAAACAATCCCTGCATTGCAGGGGGTTGGACTAGGGACTAGACGACCCTCACGGTCCCTTTCCAACTCTACAATTCTATGGCTCAATTGCGCCCCTGGATCTGTCGACTGGTTCCATCAGGTTAAGCAGCCAACTGCATGAGCAACTGTTATATAAATGTGTCTCCTTGCTTTCTTCACAGCCCCAGAGAATGAGTGCAAATGCATCCAGCCTTATATTTCTAATGCAAATTTAAGCCTACCTGGAAATCCCAGCTGCAAACGCTCATGGATATGGGGAGCGCACTCTGCTTATGTTCAGAGGTCCTTTCATTGATTCTTAATTCCTAAATCCCAGACGGGGGAGGGATCAACCCTGGTTCTAATTATGAGCCAATTATGTCAAAATTGCAGGGAAGTTGTGAACTTCCAAAACAACTCAGCACGTAGAGAAAAACATCCATGCCAACTCTTCACTGCAATAAAACCCGAGTCCCGACTAAAATGGTAATTTTGAATCAACGTGCAAGTTCAGCACTTGTTTCAATTATTCTGACTCAAGCATACAAACTACAAGAGGCGAGGAATAAAATAATAAAGCTTTAACACTGAGCTGATGCGGTTAAAAGTAAATCCCTTTTCCACCCCTAGGGCTCAAAGTTAAATTGTGCGCGCGCGGGGGTGCGAAAGAGACAAGAGACTCAGAATAGGCTGAGAACGACTCAAGCGCCGCCTAGGAGACGGCGGCCTTAAAAGCCGCTCTTTCTCCGGATTGGCTGGCGAGGATGCGTAATGTGCGGACGGGCGGTTTGTTATTTTTAACGGCCGCGGTGCTGGAAGGAAACCGCCAAGTGAGGAGGGCAGGAATTCACAAAAACACGGACTGGGCAGCGCAGGCGCAGACGGAGGCACGCCAGGAGCCAAACAGCGCCTTTTAAGGCCGCGCTGCTCCAGTTAGTCGGTCACGGAAAGCTGAGGCGCTTGGACGGTCGCTGACCACCTCGGAGCATGTTAAAAGGGCAACGTGGGGATTTCCACCGGGAAATAGTCCGCAGCCCCGCCTCTCGCCCCGTTGCAGCAGGTTGCAACACGCTGAAGTTTCCCAAATGCCGCTCAAAAGGGACTTGCGCTTGACTCGTTCCTGGGGGTGGGATTCAAAGGATGCCTTTTGGGGTGGGGGGAATTTGCAACCTGTAAGACAAGCAGCAAATCTAGACCTTTGCTGAAGATAGGAATTTCCAGGCCGGTGCTTCAAATTCATGGTGGCGGGATGGAGGAAGGATGGAGATGAGAGTCGTGCAGAGCGAGACGTGGCGTGTGCGCGCCTCGGCGGAGAGCACAGCAGTCTCTGGATTGCACAGAACGCTTGGATGTCAGAACGCTCCATATAGAACACGTTTGTGATGAAACACTTCTCCCCTTATAACGCTCCCTCGATTTTGCAACGCCCCCTCCTAAGGTGCCTTCAGACGTGATGGGCACACGCAAACGCACAGAGGAAATGAAATACAGTGTTGTGATTTGGGGGGTGGGGAGGTTGACAGTGTGGGTCTGTATGATTCCTGAGCAGACTATGTTTAGGGCACCTTTTCCAGCCCCTCCCCCTTTTCGGGGTGAGCAGAGTGGATCCATTTACAGAGGGATCAGTTGTTAAACAGGTTGCGTTATCGCCCCAACTCTATTCATTATGCTTATTGCATGATCCTACACTTTGTTGAAGGGAAACTCCCCACTGGAGTAAAAATCATATATTGAACAGAAGGAAAGCTTTTTAATCTAGCAGGCTGAAAGCAAAGAGTAAGGTTACCATAACTTCCGTCATAGAGCTTCGGTATGCTGATGACAACGTAGTGTGTGCATACTCAGAGGTTGACCTCCAAACCATCCTAAATAGCTTCGCAGAAGCTTACGAAAAGCTTGGCCTATAGCTCAACATCCAAAAAACCAAAGTGCTGCACCAACAAGCACAAAACTACCCCTCTTCAGCGCAGTGGCGTAGCGTGGGTTGTCAGGACCCGGGGCAAGGCAAGTAATTTGCGCCCCCTAACCCGTGGATTTGCGCCCCCTAACCCTACAAATCTATGCCTATGAATGATGGTCCCTCTCTCTCTCTCTTTCTCATATTCCAATTGATTCCCATTTCCGCCGATCGATCCCCGAAGCTCTCACCCAGCGAAATTCGTGCGTAATTACGCTTCGCCATCCCTAATCCTGCCGCTTCCACCAGGAAATCATGACGGTGCGTTTCTCCTCTCCAAACTTTCCCCGGCCCTTTGCCGGCCGGCGCAGCCCTTTTGGCTACGAGCTCCCCTCCTTCTCTGCCCGCTTCCGACCCCACCTCCCCGTCCAGCCTCCCTACCTCCTGAAAAAAGGCGCCGGCGCCAAGCAGGACACCCCCCGCGGCCTTCAGAGAGAGGCAGGGCCGAGGGAGGCGAGCCAATGGGCAAGGCAGGGCGGGGTAGGTGGCCACGGGGGCGGGCGCTGCCGCAGTCCTCGGGTGGGCAAGGTAGGAGCAGGCGGAGGCTGGCCGGCCGCTCTGACAATAGGGGCGGGCCGAGGGCACGATGCGGCTGGGCCCTCTGGACTCGCGCCCCCCCAGATGTTGCGCCTGGTGCGGCCGGCACCCCTGGCACCCCCCACACTACGCCACTGCTTCAGCGTCACAAAAACAACTCAATAGTGTAACGTTGGAAAATGTCAATCATTTCTTCTACCTTTCCACACGGGCTGGACGTTGATGCCTATGTCTCTTCTAACTCCTGGGCTCTTGAGTCCAGAAAGGGTCAAAATCTAATGGTGGATCCCACTGTCAGCACCGGATTTAAGGCGGTGTGGAGGGTTGCCCCACACAGGGCACTAAGCGGAGGGGGTGCAAAATTGAGAAGACCCATAACTGAGCAAGATCAGGGGGAAGGGGAAGCAATTTTGGCCTTGCCATATTACCAAAGATTACCAAAGTTCGCTCCTGCCAATGTTGAACTAGCCAGGCAAGATTCTTGGTAAGTTAATGTCCCTAAGTACGGTTGTTAGTATTTCTGTGTGATTCCAAGGCACTGACGTTGGGAGAAGCAAGACGTTTCTGGTGTGTTAATGCTGTGAGTATGGTAGGCTCAGGTTGCATATATGTGTAAGTAAACCATACATCACAAAGACATGTCTGCCATCCCTCATTCCAAGGAAACCAAACCCTAGCCTGGAACCTCTGGTATCTCGCATTGCTTGGAGATTGGGGTGGCACATGGCAATATGTTTGCTTACTGATTCTCTGCATTTGCATCAATGCCCCAAAGCCCAGTTTAGAATTTCTCTGGAATCTGGTTGGCTCTGCCAACATTTGGAGCAACATTTTCTGTGTGTAGTTGTGCCAGCCAGTATGTTAGAAGAGAAATCTAGTTAGATGCATAAGTAAATACAGAGGATTAAGTGATCAATCCTGATCAGTCCTGTCCATTGCGTAGTGTGAAAGACAGGTCCAGTTTGTGGGCACTGCACTCTTACACGGCACAGAGGCTACCTATTAATCTCTGGCTTCCCTTAAAAGAGCTGCCATCTGTGTAAAGGAAATGTAGCAAAGTGGGTAAGAATAGGATCGGTCAGAGTTGAAATTCTTGAATGTTGTTCCTAGCTTCTGATTAGGATCTCGATTATTATCCCCTGAGTAAAAGGCTCCTATGGCTATGGCTGCTATTGACATCTATAATCCTTTCAATTTAATTTCTTTTAATGAGGCTCCTATAATTGGGACGGGACGCGGGTGGCGCTGTGGTCTAAACCACTGAGCCTAGAAATGTTCAGGATGGTGAGGCCTCCCATCTGCTCACAGGTATACTATGCTGCTTGCTGTTCAAGTTTCACTAAATTCAGGAGGGTGTTTTGCTTCAGAAAACCCATGTGACTGAGGAATGGAAGCTGTGATTTTTAAAAAAATCAACCATCCATCTATCTAGATAAAAATAGGAGCCTTCTATACCAGGATGAAATCATAGACCAGGGGTAGGCAACCTAGGGCCCGGGGGCCGGATCCAGCCAAATTGCCTTCTCAATCCGGCCCGCGGACAGTCTGGGAATCAGCGTGTTTTTGCATGAGTAGAATGTGTCCTTTTATTTAACATGCATCTCTGGGTTATTTGTGGGGCCTGCCTGGTGTTTTTACATGGGTAGAATGTGTGCTTTTATTTAAAATGCCTCTCTGGTTTATTTGTGGGGCACAGGAATTCGTTCATCCCCCCCCCCCCCAATATAGTCCAGCCCACCACATGGTCTGAGGGACGGTGGTCTTTCAGCCCACGGCTGAAAAAGGTTGCTGACCCCTGTCATAGACCCACAGTGTGGGAAGAAAGCTTTTTAGCACAGTGTCTTTTTCCATAGCCATTTATTCTCATTTAAAAACAATGACCGTTCCCCACACCAAATGGTCGTGCGCAGCCCTTTGGATCCCAGTGCGACTCCTGGTAGTTCGGGCTGGCTTCATCCTCCCCAGGCTGGATACCTGGAGGTCTCCCCCTACCTCAGCCAATCGCCCAATCCCCCCTGCGGAGGTGTTGCCAGGGCATTGGACAGGTAAGGGGAGGGACCATCCTGCCCACAAAACGGAAGGTGAATCTTACCTGCGAAGCGGCAGTTGGCTCCAGAGCTTCTTTAATTTATCCAGATATAACTCGAAAGCCTACATGCCACATTATGAATCTTGGGTGTTCCTAAAAATATATTACTTTACTATCCCCAAAGGCATAGGTGACTATCAACATACAACGTGATCTCTGGCTGCGGGGGTGGGTTATAATCCCATTGCTTGGCTTTTCTCCACTTTTCCCATAACCAGTTTAACCAGCAGAGTCAGTTACTTAGCATCTTTTGACTGCTTTTAGCCTATCAGTCACCACACACTCTGCTGTGATGTAAACCTGAAGAGGGGGCAAATCATGGTTAAACAACTGGAAATTGAAAAATCGTGTTTTTTGGCGTTTTTGTGTCCTGGAAATACGGCTTTGTGCTCTAATTTAAATAAAATACTGGTGCATTCTAGCCACAGCACAATACTTCTACGAACAACTTTTTTTTGGCTATTATTAAAAACATCATGTCACTTCTGCATGTCATGAATTGGATGGGCCTATAATAAATACATGTCAGGTTGTGTGTGTGTGTTATACTGAGGTTTAATAAGCCAAAGTTTCAGGCAAAGTGGTTGGTGATTTGGAGAGAGGGGTGGTAAGGATTTTCTGGCTGAGATTGTTTCCCCCCAACTTTCCAGTTCCCAGGATTTATGAGGAGAGGAAATGACCACCAAAGCAGTTTTCAGGGGTTGCATCCATGCATTTCAAGAGGATGTGCAACAGAACATTCTCTCCCTGTGGGCCCTGCAGGGCCCTCCAAATCTCTCCAAATAAACCTGGGGAAATAAAATACTAACAATAAACATAACATCTAACCCAGGTGTCTGCAACCCGCGGCTCCGGAGCTGCATGTGGCTCTTTTACACCTTTGCCGCGGCTCCGGGGCGGATACTAGCGAGGGGAGGAGGCGCATTGTGCGCCCCGACACTCCCCACTGTGGTGGGCACTGTACTGGCTGTGACGTCGCATGGGGGCGGTGCGTGCGTTAGTCACACACCATCCCGACGTCACCTTCCCGCCCGCTGTCAGATCGCGGCTCCGGAGATATATTTGTTTTAAATGTCGCAATGGTTTTGCGGCTCCCAGTTTTTTTCCCTCGGAAACGGGTCCAAGTGGCTCTTTTTTTCTTAAAGGTTGCAGACCTCTGATCTAACCAGTAATGTAGTGGCAGGACCTAGTCCAGTACTAATACTCTAAAAGGGCCTGTGTAATGAAATGTATTTAGCTCGCAGTAAAATCTCAGTAGAGGCAGCAGAAGTTAGGGTCACCAACCTTCTGGCAGTAGACGTATTTGGGATTCTGAGAAAGTGTTTTGAATGTCAGTAACAAAATGGGGGCCATGGGAGCATGCTATAAAACAAGATGGCTGCCTTAGGGGCATAGCTTTACACAAAATGTGTGGCATGGTGTAATGGCTGCCATATCTAAAAGAGAACAACTACGTGCGACAGAATCACAAATTGGTATGGGCAGCTCCCCACCTCAGCTGCCTCATCAATGGGAATAAAGGCACGTACATCAGCTACCACCATCCTTGCTCAGAGGGAAAAGCTCCCTGTACCTCTTCTTTGTTCAGAACAGGATGGAAGGATAGGTGTCCAATCCTGGCACCCAGTGAAATGTGGCGATATCTGAAGAGGCATGTTCAACACGGGAGGGGCTGATGCAGTGCTTAAGGCAAATGAGGAGGAAGAGCAAACAATGATGCATTTTTGGAGGGATATTTCCTAAGACCTTTCAAGGGCTTCAGAGGGAGAAGTGCCACCACAGAGAAGGAAGGCCCTTTACGAGATTGCCACTAGCAATGGTACAATGAAACTCTCACAAAAGTGTTTAGGACTGGGTTTTAAACATGTGAAAAGACTGTTGCAAACATGTGAAAACACTGTGATAAAAAAATATCAATTTTTTGTTGCTACACTCATAGTGGCGGCAAATATACAATGCAAAATCCAGTGTGGCTTTTCCAGAAGTTGGCCATTATTATATGCATCCACTTGAACAATCTTCATGGTGGTGTGTTCTGTCTATATGCCTAATTAGGAAGAGGGTAAGAGGGTTTTGGTTTTTTTTCCAGGATACAGGGATTGAGTTTGGGTGTGACAGCCTCCTGGGATCCACCTTTAGTCACGCCAGTTATGCTATTGTACACTTATGCAATGTCGAAAGAGCTTAATTATGCAAAAAGACAAGCAAGAGAGGACATTCCCTGTACTCACAAACTGGGAAAGAAAAGGAACAGAGAAACGTTTGTTTGCACTTGCGTAGGTGAAACCATTATGCTTGCTGGATTCCCACATATGTTTTTGAAATCCCCTGTTTCTAAGCCTTTGGTTCAATCTCCCAAAATGAAAACAGTCTGCAAATCTGAGTCATAATAAATCAAATCGGAGATAAGAACTAAAGGCAGGCACATAGCACAGTGAAACAAAAATGCCCCCCCCCCCCGTCTCCCCATGGCATGTCAGAACGCCAATAAAGAATGGGGACAATTCCTTCCCAGGCGAGGGAATTCCACAGTCTGCTTGTCAAAGGGCCCAGTATCCTGACAAGCAATGGTTCTTCAGGCTGTCATGTAGAGGCCCTTACCAGCCTTTAATCACAGTTGAGAGGAATTAAAACCTAGAACCTTATACATGCAAAGCACAATCCCATCACTGAGCTATGGCCACCCCCTGACCTCCAAGTTATTTGCAAATTCCCGCTGCTCTCGTTCAGCCTTCTCTTTCCAACTAAGGTAGTAGTTAACTGATATTAGACATTCAGGACCTCTGATCAGAGCTCGCTGATCACTGTTGGATTCTGGAGTCATAACATGTTTACGTAACTCCAGCAGGCAGCTTTGACATAAATCTTGCAGCGAGTCTCATTCCACGTAATCAAAAGCTTTGGCGGCATCAAGGGCTAAAATATGCTAATGGATTCCTTGTTTTGTTGCAAATATAAATAGTGTTTATAATTATCCGTGCAGAATCTGCAACCTGCCTACCTGCCTGCGGAGCTGTGTCCTAATCTTTTTACCATAGTGCTTGTCCAAAGGTCTGCATCCTGGTTAATTCAAATGAGTGACCTATAGGATTCCACAGCAATTGATACAGCAGTTTGGATCTCTATAATGTCTTTCTCAATACCCCATTTCCAAGTTGGGGACCTTTGAAGTTCCTCACCTATTGTGGACACTCTCAGCGTGAAAAGTTACTTCCAATATTTCCTCATGTTCTCCGTCTGCTAATTTATGATACCAGGGCTGTACGCATACACCATACATTTAAAGCACATTCTTTCCCTCAAAGAATTCTGGGCACTGTAGTTTGTTATGGGTTGCTGGAAATTGTAACTCTGTGAGGGCTAAACTACAGTGCCCATAATTCTTGGGGGGGGGGGAGGGACATACTCTGAATGTGCTTTAAAGATATAATATGTACACAGCCAAGGGCCTACTTGTTAGAAATAATTTGTTAGCATGCCGGGACATATACTGACTCTCCTGTACTTTCCTCATTCCTCTCGTTAGATGTTCTGGGAAGTTCTATTATCAGCCCGGCCTCCGAATCCTCTTTGGCAATCTCCACAATTATTGATAATGAGCTTTCACCTCTTTCTGTTTGCATGGAGCTTATATGCCTTCTCCTCAACTGGTCATTACCCCATACTGTACTTTTTAGTGCATTTCCTCATCACTTTCCTAACAGCAAAAAGTCACGTGTGTGCACACGTGTGTTTGTTGTGCTTAACCTGTTGCAATTAATCCACAAACCTCAATTTCCACTGCATACTTCATGGTGAAGGTGTAACTAATCTACATTAAGGGATCCAAAGTATGCAGTGAAGCGATCCATTGTGGAGTGATCCAAAGTGCTGTGGAGGAGACCAAGGCCCACCAGTTCAACATCTTTGGCATATAGTTAGCCAGTGGGTCCAGCCCCTACTTTCTGCAATTGGTCTTACCTGCAGTCCTGTATAGCCCATGATTGTGGCTGGGACCATTTTTTTGGTGGATTTGGGATCCCTCCTTGAAGCGGAAATGCCAGGGATTGTCCACCTGAGTCCTTGTGCATTCAAAACATATGCGTCAATACTTAGCTACGGCCCTTCCCTAGTAAGGACC
The DNA here is from genome assembly GCA_034642415.1 of Podarcis siculus. NCBI lineage: Eukaryota > Metazoa > Chordata > Lepidosauria > Squamata > Lacertidae > Podarcis > Podarcis siculus. The sequence continues at coordinate 4,460,953 of JAXCMG010000065.1, read as the reverse complement.
AGGTTTGTGAGCCCGCATGGCAAAGAGGAGGAAGGGAAGACACAACTCAATCCGTGTTGTAAAGGATCACGCAACACTTTCTTCCATGACGAGCAGATGCAAAGGAAGCAAATTCCACAAGAGGGAAGGGAAGGAAAACAAAACTGCCGTAGCCAAATACCTTTTGCATACAAAGCGATGGTGTGGCTGTGGTAGTTGTGGAACACCGTGTGCAGTTCTGTACCTCAGAAGAGATATGGAAGAGCTGGAAAAGTGCCTCGCCGAAAGGGGGAGGGCGCCAAAAATGATCAAGGAACTGGAGCAATCCCCATACGACAAAAGGTTGCTGGCTTTTTAGTTTAGGAAAAAAGTACACAAGGCAGAACATGATAGAGGTGTATGAAATTGTGAGCAGAAATATTAGCATGCAATGAAGTTTAGGATTACCAGAGATGAGGGAGATTTCCGCCCCCCCCCCAGCATGCCAGTGTGTGAACCTACTTTAATTTGCATTTCTCAAAATAATACACTGTAGCCTTATGAGGCTTTGCCCTCGGGTGGGAAAAAGTATTGCACCCAGGAGAGTGAGTGGGAGTCAAACAGACACTCAAGGAATAGTTTCAGAGAAAAAGCTTTATTTCTACCATCCATGTACTGGTAGAAGGAGCAAGTGTGATAACTCACAAACAAGCACGAGTTCACAGCCATTTGCACAGAGTATATATTCCCCTTTAGTTCCCTCCGCTTTCTCCTCCTCCTCAGGAGTCATGCCTCATGAGTTCCCCTGAGCATGAACAGAAAGCTCCTGTCTTGGGACTATTGCGACTCTTGGCACCCTTCCCAGGAAAGGAGGGTAGAGAAGCCAAGGGGGTCGAGCCTTGCGTTCAGCATGTCCAAGATGTTGCAACTGAATGAGATAAGAGTCAGTTCTCAGGCTTGCTCTGACGGAGCCTATTCATTAGCTTTTGGAAGCCCTCTCGTACTGATAAAAGTAACATTTTGCCTTTGCCACAGCATCTTGTGAGAAAGCAGAGGAAAACTTTAGCTGTGGACTTTTAGAAGAGAGAAAAGGAATTTTGGACAGTTTTGAGGCCTGGGGTGTGTGTGTGACTTACACAGGTTTTAGGGTATCCTAACCTGTCATCTCCTCCTTCAACACAAATTGAAATCCAGGCTATCCTTTGAAATTGGCACTTCTCTGAGGGATGTGATGCAGTTCTCCCAAGCGTCTTACAAGCGACTGTTGTACGTCCCTGCACTCAGGCCTACAAGTCGAAAACACACGACACAAAAGGAATGGGGTTTGGTGGGAAGGGAGGGGGGAGCAAACACAGGCACTATTTCTTAGTTATTGGTGAAAATAACATACAAAATATTTTGGGCATGGCGAGGGCAGAATGCTGGATTAGGTGGGCCTTTGGCTTGATCCAGCGCGGCTCTTACGTTCCAAAATGCTGGTGGGTTTTTGTGTCGACTAGCAAACTAACAAACAAAAGCAAACAAATGTGGAAATATGGTGAAGTGAAAACTGGAAAAATGAGAAAGTGAGAGAAGCTGACGTGGAAAGATTAGCTCAGCGCTATTTTCCCTTTGCTGCTGCTGCTGCTGCCACAACCACAACAACTAGTTGTGTCTGTTAAGTGGCCTAAGAGCAAGCTAGGTACCTGATACAGATTAAAACGACACAGCTCTGCCTAAGGGCTCACCACCTAATTAGTAATATTAGAGGGTGCAAACTGCACCGAGTGCCTGGAGGATGCTTTGGGCAGCCATTTTGTTTCTTCCTTAGTGTGGGCTTAGATCAGGCAAACTAGGTTAGATGGATAAAATAAAAATAAATAAAATACAAACATAAATAAAAACAAAGAAGCATTCAAAAATACATGAGGAAAATGCAAATTTGTGTATGTTAGGCAAAAAAATGAGCTATAAACAATACGGCCGATATGGGCTGCCACATTCCCAGACATTATGGTGATTTCCACCCAGACACTGTTGGCGACAACAGTATTCCGTATATCTCCAGGAAATTGTGGACGTGTGGCAACACTAGGTTTGTGAAACTTTTTCCAATACTGCCACTTGCTTTATGCCTTCTTGCACAGAGGAGGGAAAGCACCAGTAATTAAAATTTGCCTGTCCACCATGAGCATGACAACACTTCCATTTGGGAACTCTAGGGCTGCAACTATTCTGGCATCCTCTGGGCTGAGGCAATGGGAAATCATGGTTGGTCATTGAAGAGTCACCCACCTGTGGGAAATGAAAGCTCCTTACATTATTTCACAGCTCTGCAATTTAAAAGTTCAATATGAAAGGAGCCGCACTGTATCCATCTCAGCTTTGGAAAGAAGGGGAGGAGCAGGGGAGATGTAACTTGAGGCAGGATTTTGGAAGGTTTGGTGGTTGCTTGTTTATGAGGAAAGGTTATACGAAGAGGAGACATGTCAGAAGTGTTTAAATGTATGCAAGGTGTGGAAAAAGTAGATAGAGAAAAGTTTTTTCTACTTCTCTCATAATACCAGAACTCAGTGTCATCCAATTAAGCTGAATTTTGGAAGATTCAAGATAAACAAAAGAAAGTACTTGTTCATGCAGAGCACAAAGGCTGTGTTCATATTGCTGCCTTAGGGGGCAGTAAAGCCCCCCCCCCCACGTGTTTCACAGGTTTTCATTGATCACTGTTCACATCAGCACAGCTTCAATAGTGTCAGAGTCGTTTCCATTTTGGTGTACACACCAGGAGAACGCAGGGAATGCACAGTAAACAGGATTGCGATCACACCCATAGTTAAGCTATGGAATTCACTGCCGCTTTAAAAGAGGGCTGTTTTCGTTTGTTTGTTTGTTTATTAAATGTCTATCTTGCCCTTCTTGCCAATGAAGCCCAGGGCAGCAAACACAACTGCAGTACAAATGCAATTTTAAAACATATCTAAAAACAAAAATAATGCTGTAAGACGTGCAATAATAAAGCATGCTTTTTTAAAAAAATAACACAATAAAACACGTAAATATTGTGTCTGGATGGGCCCACCTAAATAGAAAGCTTTTCAGCTGGTGTCTAAAAGAATACAAAGATGGCACCTTCCTAATGAATGTCACTAGGCAGGGAGTTCCAAAGTGCAGATGCTCCCGCACAAAAGGCATGACCAAATGCAGACCAGACATTGTGAGTTACTCACAGAATTTCAGGTTCTGCAGATTGAAGCTTTGAGCCAATTTATGAAGGCTAAAACTATTGATGGTCAATAGCCATGATGCCTATCTTCGCCCTCTCAAGTATTCCTCTCAAAGCCAGTAGCTGAGAACCACAAGCAGAGAGAACGCTGCGGCACCTGGGTCATACTTGTGGATTTTCTTGGGCGGGGGCCACCTCAAATTTCAGTGGTGCCCTGTGCGATAACAAAATTTGGGTCCCCCCTCACCTCTTTTCTTCCATTCTACATAATAGTTGTGGCACCCCAGTGACCAAATTGGTTAGTAAAGGTAAAGGGACCCCTGACCATTAGGTCCATTCGTGACCGACTCTGGGGTTGCAGCGCTCATCTCGCTTTATTGGCTGAGGGTGCCGGCGTACAGCTTCTGGGTCATGTGGCCAGCATGACTAAGCCGCTTCTGGCGAACCAGAGCAGCGCATGGAAACGCCGTTTACCTTTCCGCCGGAGCGGTACCTATTTATCTACTTGCACTTTGATGTGCTTTCGAACTGCTAGGTTGGCAGGAGCAGGGACTGAGCAATGGGAGCTCACCCCGTCGCGGGGATTTGAACCGCCGACCTTCTGATCGGCAAGTCCTAGGCTCTGTGGTTTAACCCACAGCGCCACCCGCGTCCCGACCAAACTGGTTGGGCTCCCCTAAATCCGCCTCTGCTTGTGGACTTACGATGGGCATCTGGTTGGCCACCTGGAGAAGAGAATGCTGGACCAACCAGGGCTGGGCTCGACACGGCTGAGCTCTCCTTCACGTTCTTGCCAATGCATGCTGCTGTTCCACAATAATTCCATTCCCAAACAATTCCATCGGCCAGGCTCCTTTCGTCATTCCTGTCGCCTCTTGCCAAATTCCCGGTAGGAGGATGCTCTGCAAACATTGCGTCTGCTCTGTTGAAACACCAGGGAAGGCGCTTCCTTGCAGGTGATAGCAATGCACCACGCCCTGGCAGTCTGGGAAACCCAGCCCTTCATCCCATTAGCAAGGATATAAGCGGCACCCCCACTTTTCGAGAACGTCTGGAAAAAGTTTCTTTGCGTGGAGCCGGTCCTGACTTACGAAGCGGGGCCCTGAACTTGCCAAAACAGAAAGGATGAAGCTCAGTACGGGCAGGATGCCCCTGGGGGTGAAATCTGTCTTCGTCTTGGCAGTGGTTCTTCTTCTTCAAGGTAGGTAACTGACAGGGTGGTCCCAAGGGGGGGGGGGAGGACATAATAAAACAGGACTATGAAAAGTTTTGTAGCTCCTTAAACATTAGCACATTCATTGCAGTGTGTAGGAGCTTGTGAAATCTAATGGGCTGCGATTCTAGCTCCACTTACTTGAGATTCAGTAGTATTCAGTAGTATTTCCACAGTTAGGATCGTGTTGTTAGTCTTTTAAGGAGCCGTAAGACATCTTTCTTGCCAGGACGCGGGTGGCGCTGTGGGTTAAACCACAGAGCCTAGGACTTGCCGATCAGAAGGTCGGTGGTTCAAATCCCCGCGACAGGGTGAGCTCCCGTTGCTCGGTCCCTGCTCCTGCCAACCTAGCAGTTCAAAAGCACAAAGTGCAAGTAGATCAATAGGTACCGCTCCGGCGGGAAGGTAAACGCAGCTCTGGTTCGCCAGAAGTGGCTTAGTCATGCTGGCCACATGACCCGGAAGCTGTACGCCGGCTCCCTCGGCCAATAAAGCGAGATGAGCACCGCAACCACAGAGTCGGTCATGACTGGACCTAATGGTCAGGGGGTCCCTTTACCTTTACCTTTAAGACCCTTTCTTGGTTTTGCTGTAACAGATTATGGGAGAAAGTCGAGCTGCTTTCTGACTGCTTTTAGCTCCCAGCAACAAAGACTGTTCCTGTGGTCTTCTTTTGCTTCCGAGGATGATGTGGGATCTAGCCAGGTTGGGGGTGGGATGGGGGAGAAAAAGGCCACCAGCCCCACAATACCGTAACAATGCCACCAGCCCCACAATACCGTAACAATGGCCACTGGTGGATTTTGGGCAGTGCAGAGATTTCCCCCATACAAGGCACTGAACGGAGGGGGTATATCATCATCATCATCATCATCCTATACAGTGGTACCTAGGCTTAAGAACTAAATTCGTTCTGGAGGTCCGTTCTTAACCTGAAACGGTTCTTAACCTGAAGTACCACTTTAGCTAATGGGGCCTCCTGCTGCCGCCACACCGCCACGAGCGATTTCTGTTCTCATCCTGAAGCAAAGTTCTTAACCCGAGGTACTATTTCTGGGTTAGCGGAGTCTGTAACCTGAAGCGTATGTAACCTGAAGCATCTGTAACCCAAGGTACCACTGTATTTATGTGGGTATCTACTGAGAATGTCCATAAAAAGCAACAGTACCCAAAGCAATTATTGTGAAAAAAAGAAATATTTTTTTGGGGGGGGGCAGAAATGCAAATGTTGTCCTTGCTCAGAGTGCCATATTACCAAAGTCCGGCCCTTAGAGCAAGGGGATGGGCCTAAACTGTGCTCCCTAAATCTTTTTGGACTCCCAGTTCCCATCAGCTCCAGCCAGCCTGGCCCAATGGTCAGGGGTAAAGGGGAATTGTAGTTAAGCAGCATCTCTGAGAGCCACAGCTTAGGCCCCCAGTTTGGAGAGAGACTGAAGGAATTGTAGCCATTATTTCATGAGGCCAGGCAAGCAATCAGCATACCTGTTTGTTAGAGAAATGTTTTATTTTAAAGCAGCAAATGTGTAAAATAGATTTACGTAACTCATCCAGATGGGTGAAAAAGGATTTTAACAATGTAAATGAGAGAGAGAGATGCTTATTAACCTTTAGATGGAAATCAGTGAGGATTAGAAGTACTTGACTTCATCTACATCAGGCATGTCCAACAGGTAGATCGTGATCTACCAGTAGATCACTGGATGTCTGTGGTAGATCACTGGTAGATCACTGGCTCCCCCCCCAAAGAAGCTGAACAACTGTGGCTCCCCTAAAAAAAGCTCAACATTTTACCTCCTCCCTGAAAAAACTCAACAACTTTGACCCGAACCCCCAAAAAGGGGGTAGATCACTGCCAGTTTTTAACTGTGAGTAGATCGCAGTCTCTTGGGAGCTGGCCACCCCTGATCTAGGTCATGCAGTTGTGTGGTATAGTGGTTAGAGCACCAGACCTGGAAGACCAGGGTTCAAATTTCCACTCGGCCATGAGGCTCACTGGGTGATCTTTGGCCAGTCGCTGCATCTGTTCAGGGGGTTGCTGCTTCCGTCTGGACAGGGAGGGAGGGGAGGTTAATATCCAAATTCAATTATGATGCTCACTGGATAACTTGGGACAGCCTCCCTTGACCTAACCTAGAAGGTTGTCGTAAGAATTACATTTGTAAGAATTGTAAATAGTGATCGCATCAAGCATCAGTATCATTGGGCATTTGGTAGGGCCACTTCTCTGCACAGGGCCTGCTGCCAACTCCTGAAGTCTCTTGGATGTGCTCCTCTTCAATGCCTCTTCACCTGCCCACTCCTCGCATGCAAGCAGTGGCAAGAATGAGGACACTGAGCACCAGCCTCTCTTTCCCAGTGGGAGCAGGAAAGCAAAAACAGGCAATATTAAAGTGGGCCCACCTGGTACATCTTCCCCAAGACTTCTCCGAATCTAGAGATGATACTGATTGTAAAGAATGTTGTATATAGTTGGACTAAATGACCCTCGTGGTACCTTCCAACTCTACAATTCTAGGAAGTGCTGTGGAAAAAGTTCCCCCTGAGGTTTCTGTGGGGGGCGGGGGGGGAGTGGAATTCAGAAGAAGATCTCAGGTAGAGACCTTCTAGAGTCTGCTGAGCAACCAGGAAACATCTCTCCCAAGGAGGACGTGTGCAGGTACCAAACCTCCATGGCCACTGTCTGCTTCTCATCTGCTGTTGTCAAATCAGCCGGTCAACATGGTTGCCATTGCTTATTTATATCTTTCTTCCATGGCACCCGTACCATCAAACCGTCCCCATTTGCTCGGGACATTCATAGAATTACAGAAGCCATCCTGACTTCTAATTTGATCCCGGTATGTCCTTTTTGGTAGTGGCGCCCTCCTTGTGGAACCCGCTCCCTTCAGATGTCAAGGAAATAAACAACTATCTGACTTTTAGAAGACATCTGAAGGCAGCCCTGTTTAGGGAAGTTTTTCATGTCTGATGTTTTATTGTGTTTTTACTGTTCTGCTGGGAGCTGCCCAGAGTGGCTGCGGAAACCCAGCCAGCTAGGCAGGGTATAAATAATAACATTATTATTATTATAGGGATGAGGTGGTGCTGGCTCCCACAAGAGCGCCACACCAAAAGACAGGCATCCTGATTTTTGTTTGAGTCGTGTTGGAGGGTGCATAAAGAGGTCCCAAGTGGTCTCCTACTCAGGCACTGTCCTAACCCCAACCTTCTTAGCTTCAGCAAAGAAGTTGCATCAAAGAAGTTGTGGAGCCATATCTACCTGTGTCTGAGTTGGCTCTAGGCTTGCAGAGTTTCTGTCCCCAAAAAGGAGGAGAAGTACTAGCCGAGTTTGTTAGACTGGTGAAACTAGATTGCTTCTCCAGTGTGCCCGAGGTATCCTCCATCTCTAGTTCTAACCCATAATTACCCCTTTGAAGTTGGTGAGTTTGAAAGAGAGTGGCCAAGCTGAAGACATTTAACGAGTTTAATGCCTGCCAAGATGTTAGTAACCCATGTTCAAACACTATCAAATCCTCCTTCAAGAACCACTCGCTATGGGTCTTTATGAGCACTACAAATTTGGTACATGGGTGCTGCCACTCAGCCAACACTCTGTGGGATGCTCAGATGCTGGCATTCAGCCTATGTTGTGATCAAGGATAAGAGCTAGCTCAGGCCAGCATCCTGTCCTCACAGTGACCAACCAGATGCTTGTGGGAAACTCACAAAAATGCAATAAGGATCAACAGATTATTCTGTTTCCTGTCTGTGTTGGTTGGGTATGTGTTCATTCATTAGTCCATTCGGACCCCTTTCCTTTTTTGCATTAATCTACAGTCTGTCTGAAAAATTGAATTTTAAATATCTACAATGGAACCTCGGTTTTTGAGCGTCTCGGAAGCTGAACGATTTGGAACCTGAATGCCGTAAACCCAGAAATAATTGCTTCCAGTTTTGAACACACCTTGGAAGTACAGTGGTACTTCGGGTTACATACGCTTCAGGTTACAGACTCCGCAAACCCAGAAATAGTACCTCAGGTTAAGAACTTTGCTTCAGGATGAGAACAGAAATCGTGCTCCGGCAGCACGGCGGCAGCATTAGCTAAAGTGGTGCTTCAGGTTAAGAACAGTTGCAGGTTAAGAACGGACCTCCGGAATGAATTAAGTACTTAACCCGAGGTACCACTGTAGAACGGCTTCCGCTGCGTGTTTTTCCATTCCCCCCCCAATGGATTTTGCTGATTGCCCATCGACCTTCGCTTTCAAGTGTTTCGGAAGACGAATGGTCTTCTGGAATGGATTACGTTTGAAAACCGAGATTCCACTGTATTTTTGAAAGCATTTTTTCAGCGTGTATGCAGTTCTAAAAGCCCCGAACTGTGCTGCAAAATACAGAGAAGGGAAAAGTCCAAATCGTGTCTGTGCTCCAATGTTCACATTAGTCTGGGAGTTGCAGATCAAGTTCATTCACATCAAGATTCCTGAAGAATGGAATGCTCCTGCCTTCCTAGTTCTGACACATTCCAAGTAAGCGTTGGCCCATGGTTTTACTGAACTCGGTTCAGTTTCTTCTTCTGCTGTTATGATCAGGAGCCCTTAATTTTAATTTAAACAGTGATGTGGGCGAGGGGGACAGTCCTCCTGGATGAGAGACGACTGTTCTGTCCTGTGGCAATTCTGATATGAAGCATTCTGGGACCACAACCATCACCTTTCCCACCCTAGTAATTCAGATAGAGATTTTGTGTGTGTGTGACCCTTTCACAAAGCATAGGGTTGCATCTGAATAAATTCTACCCAGATTAACCCTACTGAAATTAAGTGGGCCACACTCAATAATTTCAGCGGGTCTACTCTTGAGTATGGCTAACGTTGGGTACAACCCATAATCCTTATATAAAAATCAACCTGCTTTGCTAAGCCATCACATGCTAAAATGACTGGTTATAATTTCTAACTAGACTAAGAAGAAACCAGCCAAATAAAAAACCAACTTTGCTAAAAGAGCCAAGAATGTATATGCAACTTTTTCTTTGAAGTCAATGGGGATTTAGGAGTGCCTGCCTTGGATGCATTATTTCTGGCTGATTTGCAGCGTCAGAAGAAAGCTCACATCACAGCCCTCAGCCACAGGGTGAACACTGCTTACACCTGAAATGACAAGCATGCCTACTAGCAAATACTAGCTCAGCCTTGCATCTCCTCATCATGCTTTTTTTAAAAATACGGTATGCTTCCTTTCAAAGCATAAGAAGAAATCTCCACCACTTTATCCACTTTTTCATCATTTCCCCCCCAAAAGGAATCTATTTTATTTTCTTAAGAAAGGAACACGACAAACAACAAACGGCAAACAAGAATACGACAACCCTTGTTGCAGAGAGTGTCTTCTTCATTGGCGATCACTTGTAGCCGCGTAAGAGTGTCTTCCATTAACGCGGCTTTAACAGCGAGTCCGTAAGTGACTGTGGAGGCCACAACCAACCAACTTGACTTGCGCTTCCAGGAACTTGTGCACAGATAGGAATGTACTTATCCTTTGGATTCTGCCGTTCTCTGAATATCGCAGTTCAGTTCTCAGCTCAAGCAATGCATGGGAACGCATTAAAATGTGTCGTTCGGGATAAAAATATGTTTAAAAATGCATATATTGGGAATAAATATGCACCAACAAACAATTTTGATTACATCTTTAAAAATGATTTTTGTGTGGAGATTTTAAAATTTGAGATTAAAGTGGGAATTGGAGCAGACTTTTGAAGAAACACACATGAAACAGACACAGACTTGAAGCAGGCTGATCAATCTATCATTATTGCAGAGGGGTCTCTGGGGCAACTTGATTCTCACATGCTCCCTAAACCCTTGCAACCTGGTTCAATATAGGCTAATTTTTGCTTTGATGAGAAGGTTGTATAATGCAAGGCAGGATTTAGGTTCCTTTACCCTCTGTTTTCTGCCTTGGGCTCCTTTGCGAGGGAAGATGGGGTATAAATTTATTCAACAAGCATTTCAAAATTATCTTTTTAAAGAATTAAAAAAATGGGGAGTTTTCTTTAAATAATAATAAAGCAAGCCTTCCATCTGAATCATCTTATTTTCTTGCATGTTGTAGTTCATGAGCAGAGAACTAGGTGCTGTTGCTCTCAAACCCTCCTCATCCCTTAAAAATATAATATTTATATTTCACTGAAAATTTTCAGTGGACAAATAAAGTAAACTCTCATCATCGCTAACCATTGGCCATGCTGGCTCTAGGGCTGATGGGAGTTGGAGTCTAGCCACACCTGGAGGACCCCAGGTCCCCCCAATCCTTCTATCTGAAGCAATAGCATCTTTCATCCCTCAGCTATGAATTCCGCATTCCAGCAAAGGTGTGCTGAAGGTGACAAACAATTTAATTGGTTTCAGGGCGGAGCTGGATCGTTTTGAGACATACATTTAAAATTATTGACGGCTGTGCTTCCTTCTATTAAGACCTGAATAAATAAGAGGTTTGGCTGGTCTGCGTCTTTGCCAAGGAGAGCTCTGCTGCCCTGCGTAACTGCTTGACAGTAGAAGTTTGGCAGAAATTATTCTTGCCTCTGTTTACATGGCTCTTAAAAGTATACTGCCCTACTTGTCATACGTCCGGGTTTTCCCGGGCATTTTGCTGATTCAGTGAAAATCCTATACATGTCTGGGAGAACCCGGACGTATGGCAGACCTATCTTAATGTAAAGAAGCTCGTTTATACAGTACTGCTATTTCCTAGTTGTGGATTTTGGGTTGTTCTGTTTCACGGGTGGGTGTGTTTTGTATTTTGTTATAAAGCTATGAATAAAAAAGCTTTAATAAACAACAACAAATGGTGTTGTTCAGTCAGGTCTTTTGTAATACCAACCAGTATTTATTGATGATTTTGTTATTATTGTACACCGAGGTACCACTGCACTGTAGTTTTATATGGTGTGGTATTATTAGGAAAGCGTGGTACGTAAAATATTTAAATAAACAAATAACTCATTAACAATTTAAAGATAAGTCAGATGTCGCCTTGATTTTTGGGAGGGGCTTCTGTGCATTTAATCTCTTGGGGCCAGGCCAATCCAACAGGTTAAACTTCAACTTCACCACTGAGAGAGTAATGGGGAAATTCTCAGCTGGTTGAATTTCTGCCTGATTTTGCTAGTAGTGCTCCTGTGCCTTTAGTATCCACATTTTAGGCAGATATTGAGCAGATGTAGCTTTCCCGGCAAGGAGGTGCAACTCTACCTGTTGATTTTCTACCTGCGAAACACTTAAGAGCCACTTCACTGGGATTATGCAGTGCTGTTACTCAGAGGGAACAATGCCAACACAACTTGATTTAGCATACTGGGAAGTTCTTTTTAACCCTGTTTATTTTCCTAAACAGCCCAAAATATTCCTGGATGTAGAAATCAGCCAATGAGAAGGACTCATGCACAGTATAACTGTGCTTGGACTTAGAGACAACACAATTCAAATCCAGCTCTGCTATAGATTTACTGAATGGGCATGTAAGACTTGCAGGCCTGTTTGTTTTGGAAGGACTATAGTTCAGTGTAGAACATCTGCTTTGCCTGCAGACGGCCCCAGCTTCATCCCTTAGCATCTCCAGGGAGGACCACGAAAGCCCCATATCAGAACACCTGAGATGGACCAGTGTCCTGACTTGGTATGTGGTCCAGCCAGTTAAATGGGAACTGAACGAAGTATCACAACACAATGGCCAATAACAATGGCACTAAACACTATTTATAGGCTAATACAAATGATCAGAAATTGCAACCAAAGTCTCTAAATCTTCTTCACCAACTGGAATAATTCAAAAGTTCGATAAATACATAATCTGTCTCCAAATATCACCGGAACAGAGTTCCCGGATAACCAATCTGTTTCGATCAATGCTTCATCAGCCAGACTTGTAAGAATTAATATAAGAAGTATACAGTTCAATTTCTTAACAAGCCAATCTTACATGTAAGTAAATATAAACACTGTAGAAAATATGCTCTGGATCAGTGGTCATATGATACTGTGATGAAGCATTGAACGAAACAGAATGGTTATCCAGGAACTCTGTTCCGGCAATATTTGTTGACAGATTATGCATTTATCGAACTTTTGAATTATTCCACCGCGACTGGTGAAGAAGATTTAGAGACTTTGGTTGCAATTTCTGATCATTTGTATTAGTCTATAAATAGTGTTTAGTGCCATTGTTATTGGCCACCGTGTTGTGTTATTTTGTTCAGCTTGTCTATATTGCAACACAGGAGTCTGTTTAGGAGTTACATGGGAACAACACCTGATCATAGTACTGATATGAAGATAGATGGATAAGGAAACATTGTCACCTGTCCTTTGCCATACAAGTAGGGTGAGGCCTGCACTTAAACTCTCAATCCCTTGGGAGTCATTGGTGTGTGGGCGGCTGCCTGAGGCAGCAACTGGAGCAACACCTTAGATGAAGCAAGAGGAAAGGAACCTGCATATTCAGAGAAATCACGTGGTACAGAGCAGATCTCTGGGAGTATACTGCTTGTTTGTTCTTTGGCTAATGGTGTTTCCTCATATGTCCCTAAAAAACCTCCGTAATGTACAAATTGGGCTTGGGCATGTGACATGGGAGTCTCAGTTTATAGGCCCACCATTTCACAATCTCTCCTCTTTGTGGTCCCTTCCCAGGTGTGACATGTATGAGCCTTCGAAGCACTGCTGCAACAAGCGCTCCTGTATCCCTCGGCGTGGCTAATCCATCAGTGGCCGGTACCCTTGAGAAGGAGGAGGCCCTGGATGAAAACGAGATCGATGCCAATGAGCCTAAAATGGATTATGACGAGGGCGACCGTGACGACTCCCTGGAATACGATGGGACCGTTTCACTTGACAAAGTAGGCGCAACCGAGTCCCCCAAAGACACCATGAAAGAAGACGCCAACGAGGAGGGAGCGAGTAACGTGGAAGTGTCCCCAAAGGAGAACAGGCGAGCAGAAACCAACATTTTGGAAGGGGTAGACCCAACTGACCTCGATGATGCCCTTAACTTTATCAGTCTCATTGCCAAGAGAGCTGCTGAGGAGCTGGAAGAGGAAGAGGAAATGATGTCGAGTGACGACGATGCTCTTAACTTCATTAGGCTGGTTGCCAAGAGAGCCGCTGAAGAGGAGGAGGCAGCTGAAGAAGGGAAGCCAGTCGACGAGGATTCCTTTTTGTTTACCGACCTGCCCAAAATCTTGGGGCCCTTGCTGAAAGCGTTTTCTAGCACGCCAGAAAATTCTGAGGCTCCCTCACCGGATGACTTCTTTTCTTGGTTTCCTGACCTGAAGAAACTGCTGGAGGATCCCAAGCCAACTGGCATGAGATCTTATCTGCCTACTTCTCCACAGCCAGCCCTACAAATATCCCCCGCCTCTCCCCAGCCCACTGGATCTGAAGTCCTTTCCTCCCCATCTCTGCCAGAAGCTTCAGCCTCTACTGCCCAACCAACCATACCTGAACCTCCTAAGACAAGCCAGCCTTCTCTCCCAGAAGTCCCAGACTCAGAAGAGAGATTTTATTAAGCGGGCACAGCCAAGCAGTCCTCACCTGTTTGGAGAATGAGGAAAACGAAAAAGGAAGGCTGGTCGGGAGTCTCATTCCCCCAACCTCCTCTTTCTCCTTGAGATCACCTCTGTTTCTTATTATTAACAAGGTATAAAAAGTAAGCACAATATATGCTTTTAAAAACACACAGTTTTTCATTTGGCAATTTAATACTGCATCTACACAAAGGTGTGTTGTACTTAGGGATCGGAGGAGAAATTCAATTTGGTTTGCATTTGAATTGGAGCCTGCCTAATTCGCACATCCCAAATCTGCGCGTGAACAGAAACGCTGCCTTATCTTAGTGGGCAGACTTATCTATCCCTAAATGTATTTGGGCATAGTGAATCAACTCTGCTTTGTTTCCTTAAGTACAGCCCAGCCTCCAGATTCTCCCCCATCTTCATTAAGCTAGGAATCTTCTGCAGGCTTGTATAAAGAGCACTGCCAAAAAGCTGCATATCACCTTGCTTAATAAACCTGTTTGGTTACTACTACCTGTGTGGAGCCTGAATCTGTAGTCAAGGTTCAAGAGACAAGAACAACCACCACTGGGATTTGGGGGTACTGTTGATAGCTCTGGTAGGATAAAGAGGGCGAAATAAATGGGGAGGAGAATAAGAGAGACAACATCATAGGTTGATGGGATGCTCTGATTCTGCACATAACTGTGGCCTGCTGGGAAGTCTTGCTTCTAGGCTTCGCTTCTGCACATTATACTGTACAAGCCATTCTCTCACTAAGACATTTCCTCACCACCTTAGAATGTCCAGTTCATATTGAGTTCAGGAAAAACATTGTACTCTGACCTGTTCTTAATGCATAGTTGATCACATCTACGGAACGTGATTACCATGCTCCTTTAAGTTTCCTATATCAATCATTAGTAATTGTTTTAAGTCCTATTATATTAATCATTGGTTATAATTTAATTAGGAGGTTTTCATGCCTGTCCAGTTCTGTACCTTCTTTCTCAGCCTTTAATCTATCGATGATTAATGTCTATATGCAACCCTTTGCTTTGTACTTGTGTTAACCAATCAGCAACGAGCACATATGTGCAATGCTGTAATATTCAATAAAAGGAACTCCCCGACTCATGTTCGGGAGATGCCTCCCTGATGACACTCGCTACCTGTCTGTCGTTATTTCAACCCAACAATAGGTTCTTTTGTCACGTGTGTGCGTGCGCAGACCCTCCAAGTTTCCCTGTTTTCCAGGGACAGTCCCAGATTTACAGAAGCTGTCCCAGTTTCTGATTTGATCCCAGAATGTCCCGCTTTTCCATAGGATGTCCCTATTTTCATTGGAGAAATGTTGGAGGGTGTAGAGTTATCTGACCCCCAAGCCATCCGAAGGCAGCCCTTTATAGAGTGGCTGGAGGAACCCAGTCAGATGGGCGGGGTATAAGTAGTAATACAACAGCAACAGCAGCAGCAGCAGCAGCAACAACAACAAGACGTCCCTATTTACATTGGAGAAATGTTGGAGGGTATGTGTGTGTGGGGGGGGGGGGGGAGAAATGTCCGAGATTCAAATCTCACCTTGGTCATGACCTCACTATTTTATTTATTTATTTTATATACACTAGCGGCCAAAATTGTGGAAACCTTTTGGGAAAAGTGTATTTCCGAGGTTTGATGGCTCATAACACCTGATTGGCTCTCTAAACACCCATGCTCATTGGCTACATTCAAATGAAGGAAAGCTATTGCATATCAACCTAAGCAAGTTGTGCTTCCTTTTTCTGGTTATTTGGCTATATGGCTATATCTTTTGATAGAATACAGATAATGGAACAAACTCTATTGCATTAAATTCTTCATTAAATTATCTTTGTGTGGTGTGTGTGTGTGTGTATATATATATATGGTATTATATTGATATATATATATGGTATTACTCCAAAAAAAGTGGTGTTATGAGCCATCAAACCTCAGAAATACACTTTTCCCAAAAGGTTTCCACAATTTTGGTCACTTGCGTACCTTACATTACTGTATAAAACAGTGCATAATAGGGATGCAATATAATAATAAAATCAGTCAAAATATAGTCAGGAAATCGGGGGCGGGGGGGGACTGTAAGGAAAATGACTGCTGAAATGAAAATTTAAAAAATATTCCCCAAGTGCTGGAATTTCACCAAGTCTGTCCTCAACTGGGAGGGAAATTCCACAGAATATTGAACACAGAAATGGCTCTTGGTGGATACAAGCCATGAATGTCTGAGCCGTGGGGTACCACTAACAGGGGGCTCCTCTGAAGACGTCAACGATTGCGTAAGGAATCAGGTGGTTCTTATTGGTACCAGACGATGAGCCTCTGGAATGCTAAGCAAGGTTTAGGAGGTGTTTGGGGTGTGTGTGGAGAGAGTGGGACGAGTTTCAAGAGGAATTGGCTTGCAGCAAGACGTAAGTAAGGGAGGTGGATCTAGAAACGTTACCACAGAAGCTAGATCTTGGTCCAGTAAGGGAGTGCTTGCAGTTTTCCTTCTCTCCTCATGATAAAACACATCCATTTCTCGAGCAAAGCTTCCAGAGTTATATTCAAGATGATCAGAACATTACATATATATGACATAAGCAGCACCTAGTTGTGGCATGGATGCATTTTGCTTATGTGTAGAAACCATAACCTGCTTGAAGAATGTAAGTGCATAATAATAATAATAATAGTAATAATAATAATAATAATTTATACCCTGCCCTTCCCGGTTCAGAAAACCAGGCTCAGGGTAGTTAACAACAAATTTAACACACTTAATTGATGCAACAAAAAACAGCATAAAATACAGTATAAAACGTGAATAACAATAACTTCAGAATTCAAAAATCAATTTAGGGGGGAAATCCATCCAATAAACATTAGATGATCACCAGGGCTAGCTGGCTAAATTAGTCCTATTTGGGCCAGTGAGGAGACCAGGGGAAAATTAGCTGTGGGATCCCAGAGCGGGTAATCTTCATAAAAAGGGGAGGGGGAAGGAAGGAAGGGGAATAAAAGATCAGGCTAAGTTCAAATTGAAAGCCAGGTGGGAAGTTAAATCCTGAAGGGCCCTGGTCTCATGGGACAGCATTCCACCAGGTCAGAGCCATCACTGAGAAGGCCCTGGTGGAGGATAATCTGACTTCCTTAGGGCCTGGGACCTCTAAACTGTGATTATTCATGGACCATAAGAAGGGAGTCCTGCTGGATCAGGCTGGTGACCCAGCCAGTTCAGCATCCTGTTTTCACAACGCCCAACTCCCATGGGAAGCCGGTAAGCAGGGCCCGAGAGGCTCTCAAAGCAGCTTGCAAAGGTTTCTTGCAATAAAAGTCGTGTCCAGAATCAGGAACCATAAATAACAGTTTGCATTCCTTTGTTGCCAGGATTGTCCAGGTGGCATTTCGACAATAGAGGCTGGTCCACTGGGGCGAATGGGCCCCTGCCCCCATCAACCTCTGTCTGCCTTCAGCTACCTCCCACCGGCTTTCCTTCCTGGCATGGCCTATCTGCTTTTTTATCCTCTTTAAGTCTCAGTGGTGCCATTGCAGAATTCTGCAGGGAAGAAGATGGGGATCAAACTCTGCCTGTCCTTGGCTCTGGCTCCCCCTACTGGGGGCTCCCTGCCTTTCTTTTTTTAATAATAATAATGTTTATTGGTTTTACAATTTGGTTTTACATTCACAGAAAAAAATAAAATCAAAAGATATATAATTCTCTGAATTCTCGGACTTCCCTCCTCCCTTTTCACCGAGTCTGCTAATAACCATTTTCACTGCATATCATGTTATCCTCCATTTGTCCATAAAACTTTATTTTCTCCTATAGTCCTTTTCACATTGCAAGTGTTATTTCAATCCTGCCAGTGTTTTTCACTGTTTGTAGTGCTCTGTCAAATATATTACAGATTATCCCCGGTCCTTATTACAGTTTTTATCGTCCTGATTCCTGATTTTTCCAGTCATTTTGGCCATCTCAGCATAGTCCACCAATTTTGCTGTCCAATCTTCTCTTGTAGGTGTTGTGTCTTCCTTCCATCTTCGGGCTAAGAGCATCCTGGCCATCATTGCATACATGAATAGTTTTCTGTACTCCCTTGGTACCTCAACACCTAAAACTCCTAATAAAAAAGGCTTCTGGTTTCTTAACAAAAGTTATTTAGAACATTTTTTAAAGCTCATTAGGAGTGCCTGGCGTGCTCTGGTCCATGGGGTCACGAAGAGTCAGACACCACTAAACGGCTAAACAACAACAATATATCATCTCCCAATATGTTTTTATTGCCTTACAGGTTCACTGCATATGATAAAAGGTGGGGGGCTCCGTGCCTTTCACTATACGGGTCTTAATGGGTACCAGTTACCACTGCAACTCATGCTGTTGTATTTTCTCAGTATTGCCCTTTTAGTCCTCTGCCTGCTAGGCAATAGCCTCTGCTGATGCTCTCTGAAGCAAGGGAGCGGGGCTGAGTGGTTAGATCTCGCTCAGCCGACGTGTGAGGGATACACAATGTATTGTGACCATAGGAGAGCAGCCTTCACTCAGAAGAGAATCACTCGGAGTAGATCCTTGCATAAGAAGGGCAACTATCTTGGAATTGGCAGCATTACATTGCTGGCCACGTGTTTCTTGGGAGTTCCTCATCCTTATTCCCTTGGCCTGTGGGTACCTCTAGATTGGTGGCCCCTGGTGCTACCAAATAATTGCACTCCCATGATAAGCTACATGTGGAATTGGAACTGTACACATTCATCCCTGTCATGTTCCAGACACTCTGAGAATATAAAATGAACCCTGCCGTGTTATGTATTGAAGTTCTCACCCTGGCCACCAGGGGTATTGTGTATATAGTTTTCACTCAGGTCCACGTCAGTTAATTTAGGCGGGAAACCCTGGGGTGTTGTTGTTACAATGTTGACAGCCGGCTGCCTATAAAAGCAGGACGGCTGAGCAGTTCAGTTCAGTTCAGTTCCAGCTTACTTATAAAGAACTACTTGGAGACATCTCTGTGTCGTCTGATATGTCCACCCACTATTTAATACTGGTGACGAAGATGGGATGGATGGACATCAGAGCACAGCCAGATTCGGTCACTCACTGAGTGGAATTCCTAATATGCCGGATCAGGCCAGTGGCTCATCTAGTCCAGCATTCTGTTCTCACAGTAGCCAGCCAGGTGTCTGTGGCAAACTCGCCAAGAAGACCTAAAGAGAAAGCTGATGGGGTGACACAATGGAGCAAAATGGGGAACCACCACACCAACCTCAGCCCGGACACTGAGGCCCAGCGCCGAGGGCCTTCTGGCAGTTCCCTCACTGCGAGGTTACAGGGAACCAGGTGAAGTTCCCTTTAAAGTGAGGGTGGCGCCTGCCCTGTGGAATGCCCTCTCAACAGATGTCAAGGAAATAAACAACCATCCGACTTTTAGAAGACATCTGAAGGCAGCCCTGTTTAGGGAAGTGTTTAATGTTTGATTTTTTATCTTTTTTATATATATTCTGTTCGGAGCTGCCCAGAGTGGCTGGGGAAACCCAACCAGATGGGCGGGGTATCAATATTAAATCATTATTATTATAATTAACCAGTCTCTGATTCAAGTAGGTAGATGTGTTGGTCTGCCGTAGTCGAAATAAATTAAAGCAATTCTTTTAGAAGATAGTTAAAAAGACTCTTCTTAAACACCTTAAAACTCCCTTAAAAGAATCAAGTCTTCAAAAAAGTTATATGATCTAAGAAAGTCTTCCAAAAGAGTTTAAAAATTATAATGTAGCACCTTAGAGACCAACTGAGTAGCTTTAGGTATGAGCTTTTGTGTTCATGCACACTTCTTCAGATACTGTTCTGATTTATAGACAAACTCCCATGAACTCCAGCCAGCATATTATCAGGTATAGTTACGAGTCCAACAACATCAGGAAGGCCACAGCTTCCCCCAGACCAGCAAATTCCCATCTTTTTAGACTGGGGACTAACTCTTAACCCAAACATGCATGCAGGGACCCATATCTTTTAATTGTTTTTCACCATATATTTGTATGGTCGTAGTGCAGCTGTTGTGACCTACCCTGGTTGTGGGTCTCGCTGGGCCACCCGTGAAAGACCAATGACTAGGGATGGGGGGTGGAGGTGGGATTCAATTCAGCACATATTTTAAGCGGAAGCTATCAAATCCACACATTTGGAAACAGTATGCAAACTGAAACACAGCTTGCCCTTTAGAATTCGCATTTTGCGATACAGTTCTCCAACCAGCCGGTTGGGAGATGATTGAACTAAAATGCTAAGGAGTTCTCAAGAGGATATTTTTAAAAAAATAAATAAAAAATTACTACTCAAATGTGGGGAACTGATTTTAAGACTGGAAAAATGAGAAACGGAGGGAACCAAGATTTGCAGAGCTTTCCATTCCTAAAATGACCTAGACAATACTGGGGCCCATCAACAGCTGAACAATAGTTTAGTTGAGTGTAAGGCTGCTCCCTGTGTTCCAGTCTTTTAACATCCCCCTTCCCATCTGCACATGGGTATAATAATGCTGTTCACACATTCATATCAATGTGCCTTGGCCTTGAACTGCCTTAAAAACAACTCTAGTCTCTGTTTTATTTTCTCCAGGAGGTGGCAATGGAGAGACACACAACCAGTAGATATGATACTCTCCACTAGAGGGCAGCAGACACTCACAAATACTATAACAATTTCCCTCTTGGTTGCAGAAGAAAATCAGACTTTTCTCTTGTGTGGAATTATGGTGGTCGTTTCCAGACTGTCACTATTTTGTAGGTGCACAGTGCATGCCAGCAAATTCAGGTTGTAGAGTCAAAGAGGGTTTGGTGCTTTGAAGCTGGAAATGTATGCACAAACGATCATATTCATAAATTGTGCATTAGAGCAGAGAAAATGCAGTTCATGTTAAAATATTTTATGGGGATCTTCTTGTACAATTCCCACTTCTTGGAACAGGTGATGCCCAGCACTATCAAAGTTGAGTGTCTCATAAGAACACATTTTGTGCGCTCAAGTTATCTTCTTTTCTTAGTTGTCACTCAAATTCCAAAACAGCCTGGACCTAAGCTGCATGTTGAAATAAAAGATCTCCCCATCTCTCCATCCTCTCCCCTCTTCAAATCTGGGAATTTCTCCCGTGGGCTTGCTTTCATTTCTCAGGAAAGAAGGGGAGATGGGGGAGGTTGTTTGTTGAACTTTTAGGGGGAAAACAAGGCAATGGAGCTACACAAATGCAGGGAACTGCCTAATTCACCTTGACATGCTTGTTAATGATGCAATCCAATTCAGGAGGAATTTGAGCAATCTGTCATGAATTAGCTGAATTCACTCTGTTAATCAGGCTGCACACAACCAATGCATGTTCCTAGTATTTGCAAATAGTCTTGATATTCTGCAAATATTTGATGCTCAGTTATCCACATCTGATATTCCAAGAGTTATGAAATTTCATTGCATTGCGTTGCATTTCAAAATTAGGGCTGATTTTTTTTAAAAGTTACACTCTGTTTTCTTATGTGCACCCATGAGATCAGCTTTTCTAGATGGTGCAAGGAGTAGCCAGTATACCATCAAAGTACAGTGCCGGGGATCATTGAAGAAACCAACTTTATTTTTTCGTTATTACAATCTGGGGAAAAAACCTCCATTAGAACCGTCAACAACAGCAACAAATGAACCATTAATTTTATCAAGTGAGCCATTTCTTCTTTTCTTAAAACAAAACCACAGTACAGTGGTACCTCTGGTTGCGAACGGGATCTGTACAGAGGCCAGTTCGCAACATAGAAAGTCCGCAACCTGAAGCGCTGTATCTGTGCAGGTGTGTGTGATTTGGCGCTTGTGCGCATGCGCGAAGTGCAATTTAGCGCTACTGCGTATGCGCGAGTGGCGAAACCCGGAAGTAGCCCTTTCTGGTACTTCCGGGTCGCCGCAGGATGCAACCTGAAAAAACGTAACATGAAGCAAATGTAACATGAGATATGACTGTATAAGATTTTAGAGGAGGGAAAGATAGCCTCAGGTTAAGTACTTAATTCGTTCTGGAGGTCTGTTCTTAACCTGAAACTGTTCTTAACCTGAAGCACCACTTTAGCTAATGGGGCCTCCTGCTGCCGCCGCACCGCCGGAGCACGATTTCTGTTCTTATCCTGAAGCAAAGTTCTTAACCCGAGGTAATATTTCTGGGTTAGCGGAGTGTGTAACCTGAAGTGTATGTAACCCAAGGTACCACTGTAGATCACTAATAAAGGAACTTCAGAAGGCAAATATAACTGCACCCTCTTATGCTGGCTAGCTTCATCCCCTGCTGTGCTAGTAGCTCAGCCTGGGCTTGGATCCCATCCCCATCTCCAGATCTCTCTAAGCATCCTACAATTGGTAGCAGAACCAGCTGGTTCCCAGGATGCAGAGCTCCATGGCAACCCAACATGGTAGCTGAAGCGTCTCCATGGTGACCAGCCAGAGGTAAGTGAATTGGCCCACCTAGGCCTCTGTATCAGTAAACACAGGGAGGCCTAGGCAATCTACATTTGGAATAAGGAAACTCAAAAAGTTCCTGGGAGGCTGAGGTGAGAGGGAGGAGATCCCAGGAGATCCACCTGCATGTTTAAAGAGACAAAAACAAAACCAAACCACTGCCCAACCTTACATCTGATCATCCTATTGAAACTTTGCCCTCATCCCATGTATAATCTCCTGGATGGAGGCTTTTTTGGGGGGTGGGGTAGGGTTCTAGCAAGTTACGGCTGGAAAAAAAGAGCCCTGGTTATACATGAATTTACAAATCAATCAAATAAAAGTAATCAGCGCCTTGAATTGAGCGCAGGAACGGAGTACGCATGCACAGTTTTGAGCATTGGCAAAAAGTCTACATTCAACAGTAATAGTGAAACCGGTGCCCTAATCGCTGACATCACTAAGCAAATGAAAACCTTCCTCTGATCTTTTCTTGCAGCACAATCAACAGCCAGAACCCAAATAATCAGATGATTCATTGTTAGCTTTGGTTTGCCGCCTTCAGTGATCTTACGGATCAGGGATCTCACAGCCTGCATTGTTGTCATCAAGTCAAAGTCTGGAGAACATCTGGCAACCAGTCCAGGAACCCTTGGGGTGAGCCCAAGAATGTGAGATTTCAGAAAGCAAAAGAGCATTTGCGGTTTTCACAGGAAAGCCTGAAAATATGTGAACCATATCTTATTTGAGCCTATAAGCAGGGTTGATGATGCATATACAACACAAAGACTCGCTCTTCCCCACATTTTCAGTGGCCTGTGACAATGCGTTCCGAATTATGAGCAAACTATTAGGTAGTGGGTGGACATAGCAGACGACACAGAGATTTCTCCAAGTAGTTCTTTATAAGTAAGCTGGAACTGAACTGAACAGCAAACAGCCCAGCCGGGCTGCTTTTATAGGCAGCCAGCTGTCAACATTGTAACAACAACAGCCCAGGGTTTCCCGTTTAAATTAACTGAAGTGGACCTGAGTGAAAACTATATACACAATCCCCCCTGGTGGCCAGGGTGAGAACTTCAATACATAACACAAACAAATGTTATATATTTGCTTATTGTGCCTGATAGATTCTCTTTCTGCTAGTCATAAGGAGGAGTAAGGAGCTATAGGGCACAAAAAGCTGAATAGGAATGATCTCTACACATCCGATCAATATTTTCTGTACTAAGAAATGCAAACTGACAGGATTCCACTCCAGTTGGTTTCTGCATGTGGAACCATTTTCTTCATGTGGAACCATTTTATCCTCATTAAATATGGATTTATTTATTTTTAGTGTTGCAGCACCCATACTTAGGAACTCCCTATTTTTTTAAAAACTTTTTGACATTTCATTAAATAGAGTTGTACAAGAGCAACTCTTTATTCATTCTCCTCACTGTGAAGTCTGGCAATTGGCTGGATAATTCTGAAAGCAAGCTGAGCTGCTCTTTCAACAATGACTTTCCAATTCTTGGATGAAACATTGTGAGAAATCTCTGCACTGTAGGACTTGTCACTCATCATCGGCACCCACTTTGACACTTTGGACAAAGAATTTTCTGAATCCTGAAGGCAACATGTGCTTTGTCTTCTTACTACTGCCATGCCCAATGTCGGGCCTCAAGATTTGGCCCTGGAACCTTCTGCAGACTCTGTTGTCAATACCTGCGAGCTTGTGCCAGTTACGCTGAATCATAGTGATCCGAGTGATGGCAGATGAACTTTGTTATGTACTGAAGTTCTCACCCTGGGCCAGCAGGGGGATACTGTAGATAGTTATGCAAATGAAGGATCGAAAGTGACGTTCAGTGATTGGATAGCTTTAGAAAATTGTTACAGTTACGTTGTACTGGAGCTCTATATAAGCAGGCTGACTGAACCCTTCAGTTCAGTTCTGTTCTGGCCTGTGAATAAACAAGAGCTGTTTGAAGAATCGCTGTGTCGTCTGATATGTTCACCCACAACTTAACAAACTTCTTGATCCTCTTCTTGCTTATTTTAGGCTTTGTGAGAGATCTGAGGGCCAGCATAGTGTCTGCTAGAGAATGGCAGCACCCACACAGGTAGAGAGCCCAGAGAGGAAGTGGAACTCCCTGCCTAATGATTTCAGGCATTATGTTTTATATATGCTGTAAGCCACTCAGAGTGTCTGGGGAAACCCAGCCAGATGGGCGGGGTATAAATAATAAAACTATTATTATTACTCTTTCCACACCTGCTGAAAGCAATTTAGTCTAGGCAAACCTATCTGAGCATGTGGAAACTGCCATGTGTCTGTATGTGTTTATCATTAATTGTTTTTGAGTGTTGTTGTTTTTAAGTGGTTTGTTGGTTTGTTCTTTTTGGGAACTGCTTTGAGGTTTTTGTGATAATCAAGCAGTATATAAATGTGGCATAAGTAAACTCCTTTACCTCAAGCTGCATAACAACAGCAACAACAGTTTTACTATTTGCACCCCGCTCATCTGACTGGGTTGCCCCAGCCACTATGGGCGTCTTCCAGCATATATAAAAACCATAACAAAACATGAAACATTAAAAGCTTCCCTATACAGGGCTGCCTTCAGATGTCTTCTAAAAGTCACAAGGTAACTTGGCCCAGCCCTGTTTTCTTCACACTCTTCAGACATTCAGGGCCAAGGAAAATGTATCTCATTAGCGAGAATTACAAACCTCTGCCCCAAAGCTGCTGTGGCCTCTTTGGGAGTTTTTCACTTGTGAGGCTTAAAGTCATTCTTGCTTCAATTGCTCTGTAAGTCGAAGATAAAAAAACTGCATTGCCTGGGATCCCCACTTGCATTACAAACGCATTTCCTTCACTTTGTAATCCTCATTGCAATCATCAGATATTAATATAAATGAAAATGTAAACCTTAAGTATAAAAGTGGCCGTGCAATGCAACCTAAGCCCGTTTAATTAGACATGAGCCCCGTTGGGTAAATTTGCTTTGGATTAAGAGACTGAGACATAATAGTGTGGACTTTGGGAGCAATCTGCTTAGTCAACTGCATGATGTTGACAGCGAAGCCAACAGATTTGCCATGCAAATACTCACAATCTAGTTTGTCTCCTAAGGTGCTGCAGAGCTCATCTTGGCAGTTGTCTGGCCAGGGCAACCCCATTCTGAGCCATAATACACAGTGCATGAATCAGCAAGGATCACCAGGGTTTTCCCCTTCACTAGTTTAAACTGGAGACAACCTTACTCCCGGTGTTGCACACCAGCACACACAAAAAAGTGCTTTGGACATGACGATGACATGATCTCATCAGTCTCTTAGCAAAATCCTTCTACGACCCCTCGACATTTCTAATGACGGCTTACAGGGGTGGAACTTTAACATTTGCTTCGAAATTGAAAATTTGACACTCGCCACTTTTGAGACATATCAAGCCAGTGTGGTGTACCGGTTAAGAGCAGTCGATTTGTAATCTGGTGAACCGGGTTCGCGTCTCCGCTCCTCCACATGCAGCTGCTGGGTGACCTTGGGCTAGTCACACTTCTCTGAAGTCTCTCAGCCCCACTCACCTAAGAGTGTTTGTTGTGGGGGAGGAAGGGAGAAGGAGAATGTTAGCCGCTTTGAGACTCCTTTGGGTAGTGATAAAGCGGGATATCAAATCCAAACTCCTCCTCTTCCTTCTCTTCCTCTTCTTCCCCTCCCCCCCCAATATTTCACTTCTTCACTAATCTTATCAATTTAGTTTCTCTGGAAATTTCAGATCTACTTCCAGTTCTGTTTTGGGCCAGGGGCAGCTCTTAACTGTAAGCTCCTTGGGGAGAGAACCTACAGGACTACTTCTTCTTCTTCTTCTTCTTCTTCTTCTTCTTCTTCTTCTTCTTCTTCTTCTGTTTTTATTGAGTTTTACAATTTTTACATTATACATATCAAATAACAAAAAAGAAATACAATTCTCCAATCCCAACCCCCCAACTTCCCTCTCTGGTTTTTTTTTTTTTACATATTAACTTCCCCTGCTTCCTATATTATATCTTCATTTTCAATTCTTTCTATCAATATTGTTATTCTCTTCTCGTTTTCACATCCTCTATGTAATTTCTATATTTATTTCATTAATTGTAAGTGTTTATTCAAACCCTGCTAGTCAGTTCATTTCTTTACACTGCCTCTGTAGATACATCATCAATGGTTCCCAGTCTTTTTAAAAGTCTCTATTGTCTTTGTCTCTGAGTCTTTCAGTTAGCTTCGCCATTTCAGCATATTCCGTCAGCTTTTCTTGCCATTGTTCTTTGGTATTTCATCACTTTCCCATCTTTGGGCTAGCATTATCCTAGCCACGGTTGTAGCATACATAAAAAGTTTCTTCTCTTTTGGCACATCTTGACCTGAAATGCCTAATAAAAAAAACTTCTGGTCTCTTACTTCTTGTTGTTGTTGTTGTTAACTATTAAATACCAAAAAACATTGAAGGCACTATATGCCCATATAATAAGAATGCAAATCAAAGAGCATCTCTACTACAGTGGTACCTCGGGTTAAGTACTTAATTCGTTCCGGAGGTCTGTTCTTAACCTGAAACTGTTCTTAACCTGAGGCACCACTTTACCTAATGGGGCCTCCTGCTGCTGCCGTGCCGCCGGAGCAAGATTTCTGTTCTCATCCTGAAGTTCTTAACCTGAAGCACTATTTCTGGGTTAGCGGAGTGTGTAACCTGAAGTGTATGTAACCTTAAGCTTATGTAACCTGAGGTACCACAGTAATAAGAATGCAAATCAAAGAGCTTCCAGGTTTCCAGGGACTCCTGTCTGAGCATCTTAGCCTAACTCCTTATCACTAGCCATGTCCTGTTGACAAACCTCTTCCCAGTGGCTATTATTGCCCTGGCTCACCTGGTTTTTCTCTGACTCAGCATCCTATGCCCTGTACAGGTCTGAGTGACTCCCCGATACGCTGACACACGTTTCCTGCCACCCCCTCCCCCAGTGGACTTTGTTAGGATGCCTGGAAAGTTGCTTCCACTGTGGGTGGAGATGGAGCTACTTGAGTAACTCCCACAACTCTGGTTTATCTGGTCCTTGAGGGTTTATAAGCCAGGCAGAGCCCTCAAAGCACCAAAGCCGTGAGCTTCCTAGAGGAGTGACTGCTGCTTTCCTGAGGGAGCCAAAGACAACATCTCTCAGCCTTTAGGTATAGCCATTATCACAGGTATCAGAGTGGGTTTGGGGGTGCTGTAGTGTGTTTGACAGTAAAGGTATTTAAATTTCTATAATATAAATGATTCAGTGGAACAGCTCTGAGCAGTTATATTTGCGGTTTTTATGGTTTTTAGATCTTTTAAAAATAATAATAATAGCAAAGATAAAGACTCCTAACAATATATTATGTTATTAATATAAGGAGGAGTTTAACAAGAAATAAATACATGGCTACGTTTTATCTTAGCGATTAATATTTCTAACAGTGATGAAGAGAGTTCATTTTTCCCCCTGCAAACATACTGGCTTGCAGTGACTTCTAGAGAAATATGTTAGCATGTACAGTTTAACTGCAGGGAGGTCATTTCTGAGTGTAAGATGGCTGCTTGTATAACTGGCTACTTGCAAAAATTAAAGGGCTTCCTTTTTCTTTTTGGAAATAAATTTTTGTTTGATTTTCAAGAATGTATGCATATAACAAAATCAATTCCAAATCCAAATATTGAGATTACTCTGACTCTCCTGACTTCTTCCCATCCATTCCATGGGTCCTATTGATACTGTTTTCCACTGCATATCAATACTTCTCCAATTTTTAGTCTTTCTAAATTAACCATACATTCTGTTACATTACAAGTGTGCTTAAAATCCTGCCCATGTTTTAACCTACTCACAATGGTCTTGTATATAAATTATACACTTTTCCCACATTTTTTCAAAGTTATTGTCTTCTTGGTTCCTGAGCTTCCCAGTTAGTTTCGCCATTTTGGCATAGTCCATCAACTTGATTTAATCCCCCGGGAAGGGGATTAGAGGTCTCCCTGACAGGTTTGAGTCTTTGCATATTGGAAATCAGGCATTGGTTTGAGTTCAGTCTGTTTGGAAAGTATATGGTACTACAAACTATTTTTAAACTCTTACATTTATGACTGCTTTGTGCTAGATTCTATCAGCGCATTTTATACTCTCAGATGTTGCAAAAGATCTTTACCTTCTCCCCTCCTGGATTCTTTAGCTCTGCACCCTCCTGTGGTGCCTCAACATGTCTTCAGGTCACCCAGGGCCTGGCCCTTCCGGATCAAGAGGAGTCCCTCCTGTGCCGAAACCTGACAATCCCTTGGTTCCCGTTCCAGAGAAACCTTGGCCTGTGGGACCACCCAAGCCTGAAGGTCCTCAACCACTGGGGCCTTTGGTGCCTGGGAAGCCGTGGCCAGAAGGCCCCCCTGAATCTCCTGATCCTGGACGCCCAAGGTCCCCACAACCACCAACACCTTTAGGCCCTAACAAACCACAACCGTTTCCTGGACCATCCAGTCCTCCTAAGCCACCGCTGCCTGATGACCCTTTTCTACCATCTCCTCTGATGCCTGTTGCGCCTTGGCCACCACTGCCAGAGTGGGATGATTCAGGGAAACTTCCTAAACAACCCTCTGATGAGGATTGATTTTTACACAGCCAGGTTCTCCAGGGTTCTCCTGCGGCTGATATAGAACCATACCTTCTATTTACCACACACATGTGCATTCCGGTGTCAGCAATGCATATTCCAAGTCCAGACTGGCTCCTGTTGTAAATCTTTCCTGAATAGCTCTTGGAAGTTGAGTGACAACTGGAAAAAGAAGATAACTCACCCTGTCATTGAAGATACAATTCAGCTTTGGTGAATTGCAGAGCAAATTCCAGCCACCGTTCAATCGAACCATCCTGTAATGTTGCACTTTTACCTGAAATGCAGTTATGTCTATTTGTTTATATGATCCATGTATATGTTATCTGTCTCTCTCTACCTACCTACCCAACTCTTCTGTCTATCAAGAACTATTTTCTGTAGTATGCCACCCACTTGATTACAAGCGGGAAGACAATTCTGACTGCTTCTAGCATGATAAAAGAAACTCCAAATAAAATATTTGCATTAGAAATATCTATTGTTTGCTCTCTAATGCAATCTTCTCTGCATGTTTGCACAGCCATAATAAAACATCTACCCAGCCCTTGCAACCATCCAAACAGTCCATTCTTCCTGGCCTGAATATTTATGGATGCACTCATGAAAGGTAGTAATTATCAAAAGGGAAGTTTTTAATGTCTGATGTTTTAATGTATTTTTAATCTTTTGTTGGAAGCCTCCCAGAGTGGCAAGGGAAACTCAGCCAGATGGGTGGAGTATAAATAAACTATTATTATTATTACTACTACTACTACTACTACTACCAGTTAACAGGGCAGGTTTAGTGGCTCAGAATCTGGGCTTGCAAACCCAGTGAGTGGAGGTGTACCAAACCCATTCCAGATTTATTAGCAAATGATGATATTCTATTATTCTATCATTTATAATCAGGCAAATGTCCTGTAAACCAGCATGGGTCAACTGCTAGCAGCTGCTCCTTAGGGAAGAGGGTTTATAAGCCCTCTGTTGTTTAAGATAAGAGATCCATTTGCTTGTAGTTTTCCAGTCTAATTAGAAAACATGTTGCCTAGATGCGTAAGCATGATAAAATAACAGAAAGAACCAGTCACTGGCAGTTGGAAGAAACATGTAAGAGGAAGTATTTGCATATTTCCCTCTGAATGAAGGAAAAGGGTCCCCCCCCCCACCTCGAGGGCATTGGCTAATGACTCCTTTGGGCACAGAAGGAATCTAACCAGACAGTCAAGCGGAAAGTGAGCTTCTTGTACCTACTAGTGGAGTAACTGCCACTTCCAGCCAGAGTTGCTTATGCACATAATAATTTTCTATTCATGTTAGCTGTGTGGAGCAATTCACACACGCAAAGGAACGTGTGCTCAAGGTCGGCCCTACTGTTAGGCAGAATGAGGCAACTGTCTCAGGCGGCTGGTCCTGAGGGGCTGTGGTGGAAGCCACCAGATGTTATTCCTTTATGTAGGAGGATAGAGCTCTGTGTGAGACATAGCACAGCTATAAGAGAAGAAGAGTTTGGATTTGATATCCCGCTTTATCACTACCCTAAGGAGTCTCAAGGGGATGCGGGTGGCGCTGTGGGTTAAACCACTGAGCCTAGGGTGTACCGATCGGAATGTCGGCGGTTCGAATCCCCGTGACAGGGTGAGCTCCTGTTGCTCAGTCCCTGCTCCTGCCAACCTAGCAGTTCGAAAGCACATCAATATGCAAGTAAATAAATAGGTACTGCTCCGGCGGGAAGGTAAATGGCGTTTCCATGCACTGCTCTGGTTCGCCAGAAGCGGCTTAGTCATGCTGGACACATGACCCAGAAGCTGTATGCCGGCTCCCTTGGCCAGTAAAGCGAGATGAGCGCTGCAACCCCAGAGTTGGCCACGACTGGACCTAATGGTCAGGAGTCCCTTTACCTTTACCTTTACCTTTAAGGAGTCTCAAAGCAGCTAACAATCTCCTTTCCTCTCCTCCCCCACAACAAACACTCTGTGTGATGAGTGAGGCTGAGAGACTTCAGAGAAGTGTGACTGGCCCAAGGTCACCCAGCAGCTGCATGTGGAGGAGCAGAGACGTGAACCCGGTTCACCAGATTACAAGTCCACCGCTCTTAACCACTGCACCATACTAGCTCCCTTCTAATCTACCCTTCGGCCCTCACATGTGAGATGCTATCACAGAGATGGCGAACCTTTTAGAGACCGAGTGCCCAAACTGCAACCCCAAACCCACTTGTTTATCTCAAAGTGGCAACACGGCAATTTAACCTGAATACTGAGGTTTTAGTTTAGAAGGGGAGGTTGGCGCATCCATGTGGAGAGAGAGTGGAGCAATACAGTGGGACCTCGGTTTTTGAACAGCTTAGTTCTCGAACTACTTGGAACCTGAACACTTCAAACCCGGAAATGAGTGTTCTGGTTTTCGAACTTTTTTCGGAAGCGGAACAGCAACACCCCCCTCCTGCTCCAGAGGTACTGAGTGAGGAAAGGCTGGGCCGGGGTGGCAAGCGAGCAGGCAAGGGATGTCACCCCCCCCAGCCTGCTCCTGCTTACAGGCAAGTAGGAGTGGGATCCGGCTGCTCTGCTAGGCTGTGTTGCCGCTTGCACGGGAACAGGAGCTGAATCGGGGCTGCTCAGCTGGGGAGGTGCAGGCTCCGTCACACTTTCCATGGAGGGGTTCACGGCTGCACTCCACCCAAGGGAGAAGTTTAAAGGAGCCCCCACCTCTGCATCAGATTCCCTGCAACCCCATGAAGGCAGTCAGGCTGAATAGTTGCTGAGGTTGGAGAAGGTGGAGGCAGCATCTGAGAGCCTCTGCTCCACCTGAAGGCAGCCAGGCGCTCCTCAGCTGAGCTGCCCGCTCCCGCTCCTACTTGCGAGCAAGCAGGAGAGGAGGTGGGATCTCTCAGAAGGGGAGGCTTCGTGCTTTCCAGCTGAGAGATCCCTGCCCTGCTCCTGCTTGCACGCAAGTAGGAGCAGGAGCAGGCAGCTCCGA
Organism: Podarcis siculus; assembly: GCA_034642415.1. Taxonomy (NCBI): domain Eukaryota; kingdom Metazoa; phylum Chordata; class Lepidosauria; order Squamata; family Lacertidae; genus Podarcis; species Podarcis siculus. Next base: position 4,428,954 of record JAXCMG010000065.1, on the reverse strand, counting down.
TGGGGAGCGCAAAGCCTCCACGCTACTTCTGAATCCACTCCCATTGTCCCCGGCCAGAAGGGGTGTAAAGCCTTAACCTCGCAGCAGCAGGAGGAGGAAGGCGACTGCTCAGAACTTTTGGCGGCCCACCAACGTGGCAGCGCGCTCCTGGGCGCGTGCATAGCGCTGCACCCTCCCCACCCACAGTGGAGGCTCCCTAAGGGAAAACCAATCTGGAGGTTGTGGCTTTTTGCACACACACACCATGACGCCCCATCCAAGGCACTTCTACTCAGACACAAGTTGAGTTGAGGACTCGACGCGCTGCTTTCGCCTTCTGCCGGCTCTGAGTGCCCCCTCTGGCACGCGTGCCATAGGTTTGCCACCACTGTGCTATCCTAATACTCATAATGAAGTAAAAGTCCAACGCCAGTCTGGCTGACTTCTGTATGAAGAATGAAAATGGGGGTGAAATGACTTGGGCTGGCTCTGTGTGTGTGCCCCATTGAAAGGACTGGGGGGGGGGGTGTATATTAAAGGCAGAGGAAATCTGAATGTCCATCAAACATCTTTGCCTGGTAGAGATGAGTGACACTGGAAATTCTGGGTTCTATCTGTTTTTCAGGACCTGTGGGATAGCTCATTTGGTAGAGCACGAGACTCTCTCAGTATGATTCAGGGTTGTGGGTTTGAGCCCTGCATTGCACAAAGAGATTTTCTGTAATAAAATGCAATTTTGGTATATTATTTTTACTAATATATGCAATTTTATGCATACTTTGCCCTAATATATGCATTTTTTGTATATGTTACTGGACTGAGGGACTGCAATACAAAATCCGAAGAAGCGTGAATTTCAAAGGGTGGGTGTGTTTTGGCATGTGCATTGTTTCTGATAGTGTGAATTAAGTAAGTTCCCCTTTAAATGGGAACTGAATTTCTCCCCCATCCCTAGTGCCCAGAGCAGGTGGCTCCCATTTCCATTTTTGGGGGGGGGTCAGAATTCTCTGCTGTAAAGAAAGCGCACTGAGCCAATAGCAGCACCTGTTGTGAGCATCGCTCACCAAACATTGGAGGGCTAAGATACACCCTGGTCACGGGGTGTCAGCGGTGTTGGGGTTTAATCAAACCTTTGTACCCAGCAGGCATAACTCACCTTGCATGCTGGCACAGAATGTCAAGACCAAGGCACCAGTGTGCTATTAAAACCCTGCCTATTTTATTAATTACATGACGCTGCCAGACACAGAACCTGCAATCCCTCAGCTAATCTTGTCAAATAAAAGTTCCCTTCCCTGGAGGATACAACTGAGGTGACAGCAGCAAATTACAGAACAAACAGCAGCTCGAGGCTTTGTGTGGGCCGGGAAGCGTGCTGTGCAGTCAGCAAGTCTGTGTAGCAATGAAGCACTGGGAATGAGAAGTGGTGGTGCTTACTATTAGACACATTATAGGTGCCTACTTTTGCATATGTCAGCGTTTGCAGAACAGGATAGCAGTGAGTCATAATTGCTTAATGAGTTTTCTTTATGATATATAGATAATCCCTACTGCCAGCTTCTGCAGTCAAAGAAGCGCAAGTTTCCCCATGGAATTGGATTCCACAATTGCACACCGAAGTCTCATGTTTGTGTTTGGTGATCCCCCAATGTTTTGCAGAATTTTGTGGCAAAGGAAATAGTACCCCAAGTGGTAACTGGAAGATCTCACCCATCAGGGGATCGTTAGCATGCAACTATGTAACTCCATTACATTTTTAGGCTGAGAAAACCAAGACAATGCAAAAGATATTTGATAGAAATAGCTTGTGTGTCTTATTTTTTCCCCACATTTGAAAACATTGGTGCTCCGCAACATTGCTCTAAAGTCTCTCTGTACTTGAGTTAAGGTCTGGTGGTTGAGTTAGGAGTTGGGAAGACTCAAGAGAGTTGTGGTTCCAGTTTAAGGATGCTCAAATGATGACGGATGGATCTTCTGGGGATCACACTTGCCACAGGATCTGGTTGCAACACCCCTGAGCAAGTGTAACAGCAGTTCCTTGTCTATTCTCTTGAATAAGGAAGGTACAAGGAAGAGGAGCTGAAACCTGGATTTTGGCTTAGAAATTATTTCTCTGCAATTAAAGAAAAAGAGGTATTTTTGTTAGCAAAGAGGAAGAAAGATAACAATAGTTCCAGAAAAAACAACAAGCCCAACTCAGGAAATAGTGCCCGCTTAAGCATTTTTAAAAATCATCAAGCATAATATATATTCATGAAGTCACTCATCAAATGAAGTCACTCATTCAAAGTGAGTAATTAATTGTTTCTACTCCCAACTCATCAAGGATTCATGGCTCACATTTCCTACACTGCCAAGTTTCAACTCAGACTGTTGAACCATTTTTCTAATTGCCAGTAAGTACAGTGGTACCTCTGGTTGCGAACAAGATCCGTTCCGGAGGCCCGTTCGCAACATGAAAAGAGCACAACCCGCAGTGGCGTGTCTGCGCACGTGCGGGTTGTGATTCGCCTCTTCTGCGCATGCGCGTGACATCATTTTGTGCGTCTGAGCATGCGCGAGTGGCGAAACCCAGAAGTAACCCTTTCTGGTACTTCTGGGTCGCTGTGGGATGTATCCTGAAAGAATGTAACATGAAGCGGACGTAACATGAGGTATGACTGTAAGTACATTTCTTCTCCAAAACTCTGAAATAAGTCAGGAATCCTGATCCTTCCAGCCAAATTACTGTAGATGCGTTGTTAAATACATTATATTTAATGTGCCATGTTAAATACATTGTATTTAATGAGCAAGTACAAATAGCAGCTTCTGGGAGGAGACCATAATTATAGCGTCAAACTGGGAGGGGCAGCCAGAGGCGGAGCTAGCTGCTCCGGCACCCGGAGCGGCACACATTCTGTGCACCTGGGGGCAGGGCCATGGGGGCAGGGCAAGTGTCCCAGGGGGCAAGATGCCCATGGGGGTGGAGCGAGCTGACAGGGGTGGTGATGGAGCCAGATGCCCATGGCGGGCTGCTTTCTGGGTGGTGGTGGGGAGGGAGCTATGCCGCTTTGCCAGTAGCCTTCCTCCCTTCCCTCTTCATTTTGACAGCTTGGGAGAGACTTCCCCCCAGGAAGCAACCCGTGAGGGGGTGGGGCAACGGCACACTGCCCGCCTGCCCGTGACTCCCAAGCCTCCCCTGAGCTGTCAAAACAAAGGAGGAAGGTGGGAAGGCCGCCGGCAAGGCAGCGCAGCTCTGCCCCTTCCCCCGACGGGTCGGGGTAGGCTTGGGAGCTGTGGGTGGGCGGTTCGCCAAATGTCACCCCCCTCAGTGATGACACCCGGGGCGCACCACCCCCACTGCCATCTTCCTCCACCCCCTGGGGGTAGCAAATGGGAGGGGCAGCTAATGCCACAGAAGATGATGGTGATGATGATAATTTATTATTTATACCCCACCCATCTGGCTCTGTTTCTCTAGCCACTCTGGGCAGCTCCCAACAGAATATTAAAAACAACACAGTCAGACATTAAAAACTTCCCTAAACAGGGCTGCCTTCAGTTGTCTTTTAAAAGTAAAATAGTTGTTTATTGCCTTGACATCTGTTGGGAGGGCGTTCCACAGGGCAGGCGCCACTATCGAGAAGGCCCTCTGCCTGGTTCCCTGTAACCTCACTTCTCGCATCAAGGGAACCGCCAGAAGGCCCTTGGCGCTGGACCTCAGTGTCTGGGCTGGATGATGGGGGTGGAGATGCTCCTTCAGGTATACAGGACCGAGGCCGTTCAGGGCTTTAAAGGTCAGCACCAACACTTTGAATTGTGCTCGGAAATGTACTGGGAGGCAATGAAGATAGAATTGGGATTCAATATGACCTTAACAGATTGGAGAACAGGGTCCAAACTAACAAAATGAATTTCAATAGGGACAAATGTAAGGTTCTGCACTAAGGCAGGATGAACCAGATGCACAAATATAAGATGGGGGACACCTAGATTGCCTCTAGTACATGTGAAAAGGATCTAGGGGTCTTGGTAGACCAAAAGCTTAACATGTGCTTAAGTATAGTGTCCAGATCAAGGGAAATAATAAAGGTAAAGGTACCCCTGCCCGTACAGGCCAGTCGTGCCCGACTCTAGGGTTGTGCGCCCATCTCACTTAAGAGGCTGGGGGCCAGCGCTGTCCGGAGACACTTCCGGGTCACGTGGCCAGTGTGACGAAGCTGCTCTGGCGAGCCAGCACCAGCGCAGCACACGGAAACGCCGTTTACCTTCCCGCTATAAAGTGGTACCTATTATTCTGCCTTGGAATAATGGAACACACATGGAACACTGTGTTCTGGGCACCACCATATAAGGATACTGACGAGCTGGAATGTGTGCAGAGGAAGGTGACCAAGATGATCAAAGATCTGGGAATCAAGAGGAGACTTAGAGGAGACTTTATAGCCACCTTCAGATATCTACAGGGCTGTCACATGGAAGAAGGAGCAAGCTTGTATTCTCCTGTTCTGGAGGGTAGGCCCCAACCAATGGATTCAAGTTACAAGAAAGGATAGTAAGAGCTGTTTAATGGTAAAAAGGACTCTGTTGTGAGGTTGTGGCCTCTCCTTCCTCAGAGGTTTATAAGCAGAGGTTGGATGGCCATTTGCCATGGATGCTTTAGCTGAAATTCCTGCATTGCAGGGGATTAGATAACCCTCAGAGTCCTTTCAAACTCTACAATTCTGTGATTCTGTGACTGGGATCACAGCAGAGGGAGAGAGCATTTAACCTCTTTCTTCCTTGCTTGTGTCCTGGTGAAGACGTTATTTGCACTGCATTAGGTGAGATGTACAAAATTATGACTGGGATCTCCTTTAAAAACAAGAACTCATTAGTGGCCTCGTGGATGATCAAGGAAGTGGCGTGGGGGGGGGGAGAGAGCGTGAGCATGTTTAACTCTTTCCTCTCATGCTCTTTCTCCAATATAATTTCTACACCTCTCCAATGCTGTTAACTTCCTCCTGCAGATGATAGATGCTCTGTGCCTCTTTCTCCAAAGTTGAACAAATGGCAGATTGTGTGAAGGGTGGGAGAGGAAAGGAAGAGGGGGAGGGATATAAAGGATGAATATCCTTTTCTTTAGTGCCGCTTCCCCAGTCTTTGTGGCTGCTAATAAGTAGGTGTTTTTTTAAAAAAAAATTCTATAAACAACTCACATCTGTTTTGCTCTGTGGGTGGCGCTGTGGGTTAAATCACAGAGCCTAGGACTTGCTGATCAGAAGGTCAGCAGTTCGAATCCACGCGATGGGGTGAGCTCCTGTTGCTCGGTCCCTGCTCCTGCCAACCTAGCAGTTCGAAAGCACGTCAAAGTGCAAGTAGATAAATAGGTACCGCTCTGGCGGGAAGGTAAACGGCATTTCCGTGCGCTGCTCTGTTTCCGCAGAAGCAGCTTAGTCATGCTGGCCACATGACCCGGAAGCTGTACACCAGCTCCCTCGGCTAATAAAGCGAGATGAGCTCCACAACCCCAGAGTTGGCCACGACTGGACCTAATAGTCAGGGGTCCCTTTACCTTTACCTTTATCTGCAAACAAAATGATATATGCTGCGACAATCTCGCCTTGTTGTCAGCGTACTCTATTTTAGTAAGCATCTAGCTGGCTTAGCACATGGCATTAGGACCAATCATAGAACTGCAGAGTTGGAAGGGACCCTGAGGATAATCTAGTCCAGAGGTGGCCAACTCCCAAGAGACTGCGATCTACTGTCAGAATTAAAATCTGGCAGTGATCTACCCCCCTTTTTAGGGGTTCAGCTCAAAGTTGTTGAGCTTTCTTTGGCAGGAGGAAAGCCCCATTTTTTGGGGGGGGGGTTAAGGTGCAGGCTTTTTTGGGGGGAGGGGAGTTCCATTTTGGGGTGGTGGAGGAAGGCAAGGCAAGTTGGGGTTAAGTCCCTCACAAAAACATTGCTGTGGATGAAAACAGCCACACAGAAGGAGCTCTGTCTTCCCTTCCTGAGTTCAAACAACAATGGAGGCCGGGACGAGGTCGGCGCAGGAGTCAGATTTACCAATGCAGAGGAAAGGGAGCCAGAGATTGACTGCCATCTACCAAAACATCATGGGGATCTACCAGTAGATCGCGATCGACCTGTTGGACATCCCTAATCTAGTCCAACAGTATCGAACCAACAACCTTGGCATGATCAGCACCTAACCAGCTGAGCTACCAGGGAGCCGCTGTGTTGAAAAGTGCCAGTGTCTTCCCAGCATCTTATTGACTTGAATCCTGGCTCTGATTATGTCATTGGCCCATCTCCCAGCGATATGATGAAAGCTGGAATGCCCGCCTTACTCTGCAGAAGAAGAAGCATCCAATGAAGCCTGCTGTGATAGTTGCAGTCACTGCTAAGGAGATCAGAATGATCCCCCAGAACGTCAACGGTTGATCTTCTGGACTCTGTGTCATCTCTGTTCCTGCGGTGAAAGAAGGCGACCGAGTGTTAGAAAGGGGCCGACAGGAGGTGGTCTTCAAAAGGTGAGCTTGGGAAGGAATTGAGGAACATAAGTTGAGTAGGCCTATCCATACCTGGCATGGCAATATCAGTTTCAACATGGGCTCCTGCTGATGTGGTGATGCTCATTAGCAGCACAGTGTCATCGCTTGTGTTTGATGGCTGGTTGCCATTAGTGACCGTGGATGAAGCTGTGGTAGCAAGAGATGTCCCGGTGGTGTTGGCAGTGTTAACTGGCAGAATGGTGCTGTTGGTCACTGGTGCAGCTGGTGTGCTCGTGGTTCCTGTGGTGATGTTGCCTGAGGTGCCAACACCAGTGGCTGGCAAGTGAGGAGAAAAACGAAACTGCTAAGAACATAAGGGGAGCTTACTGGATCAGCCCAATGACCTATCTAGTCCAGCATCTTGTTCTCCCAGTGGCCACCCAGAGACACATGGAAAACCCTCCGAGCACAAGAGCCCTCTCCCCTTCCATGGTTTCTAGCAGCTGCTGTTCAGGAGCATTAATCCCTTCTACTCCCCTGTTTAGGGAAGCTTTTAATGACTGATGTTTTAATGTATTTTTAATCTTTTGTTGGAAGCTCTCCAGAGTAGCTGGGGAAACCTAGCCAGATGGGCGGGGTAGAAATAATAAATTATTATTATTATTATTATAGTGGTACCTCGGGTTAAGTACTTAATTCATTCCGGGGGTCCGTTCTTAACCTGAAACTGTTCTTAACCTGAAGCACCACTTTAGCTAATGGGGCCTCCTGCTGCCGCCGTGCCGCCGGAGCCCAATTTCTGTTCTTATCCTGAAGCAAAGTTCTTATCCTGAAGCACTATTTCTGGGTTAGCGGAGTGTGTAACCTGAAGCGTATGTAACCCAAGGTACCACTGTATTATTATTATTATTATTATTAAGAAAGGAGAATCCAGGCAAATAATTATTAAGCCAGTAAATCACCCTACTCTTCTGTAAATATCCTCTCCTCTCCTTGCAAGGTCATGACGCAAAATATACTATTTACAACTAATTTTTGTGACCTCACAAGCACTGGTGGACCTACATTTTTGGGCGCCCTGAAGCTTCAACTGTTATTTCTTTGCAACCAGAAATGAGGTCTGGGTGACTCTTGTTATCTTCTTCAATTGGGTTGTTCTATTACAGATCACCAGACCTCTGCAACATCTGTGATTCTCAGACCTTGGGACTGTTGAAAGATAGACAACCAAAAATTAATCAATTTGACTCGCGCGACTCAAATTGGGTTTACTAGGCCCATTTTTTAAAAAGCAATGTGGACTAAATTCGCTTCTGGGTCTCTCCAAGATGAGGGGCCCTGGAAGCTTGAGCTTCACTAGTATCATAGCAGATTTGCTCCTGATAGCAAGATGTTAACAGAACCTGAGCTTATAGGAGCTTCTGGTTAATGCTGTAATCTTAGAACTTTAAACACTGGTTGAATTCAGAGGAGGGTATATGCTTAAGTCCAGTGGAGTCCATTTAATTGTTGCAGATGCTTGATCTTCTTCATGAAACACAGCAACATATTTCCCAGGAGCCCTAGCAGTTCACACTCGGCACCAGGTAAGTACAGTCCAGAAGGCACTCTGACCATAAGCCATCTCGAAGGTGGCAGGGGTGGTGAAACCTTAAGACCTCAGCAGGTTCAGACGTGCTGAGAGTCACACTTGCTGTTCCTCCACTCGAGTTGTGTTTCAACTGGGATGTGTTTTGGTAGGCCTCATCTTTTCAGCGGGTGCAATTGTGTTCTTGGCGGCTCCTGATGTGCTACCACTCCGAGCCACTAGGGGCAGCATAGTGCTGACAGATGTATTTGTACCCGTGGCTGATAATGGGAGAGAACTGTCAAACCCAATTCATACATTACACAGTACTCAAATAATGGGGTGCAGGGAGGTGTGAAATCATTCTGTGAAATCCACAAACCTTGGATTCTTTTTGGTGCCATTTTCTTCAGGTGAGAGTCACATACCAGCAAATTCAGGTTGCGGAATTAAAGCTGATTTTGAGATCTTGAGCAACAAACCAATTTCGCTCCCTAAAATGGCCTTTTTTAAGAGATATGAAATGTGACGGGGAAGATGCAATGGGAAGTATAGGACAGCACTTGCTTGACGCAGCATCGTGTAACCTTTCCACAAAACAAGCCATAAATAGTTGACATCATTATTCCTGTGGGATGTAACATAAGCAGTCAAGTACAACGCTTCCTGTTTGCCTAGAGTGGACACACAGGGGGATGTTACTCCAGCCGGGAGGACTTCCTGTCACACCTGGACATCCTCCCCCTGCGCGTGACCAGGTAGATGGGCGTGAGCCTGTGAGGCCCAATAAAAGGGCCAGTCATACAGCCATCTTTCCCCTTCTTCTTCACGTTATTCCATCTTGATGTACCATATTTTTCACTCTATAAGACGCACCAGACCATAAAACACAGCTAGTTTTTGGAGGAGGAAACAAGAAAAAATATATTCTGAATCTCAGAAGCCAGAACAGCAAGAGGGATCGCTGCGCAGTGAAAGCAGCAATCCCTCTTGCTGTTCTGGCTTCTGGGATAGCTGCGCAGCTTGCATTCGCTCCATAAGACGTACACACATTTCCCCTTACTTTTTAGGAGGGAAAAAGTGAGTCTTATAGAGGAAAAAATACGGTATTTGGCTGTCTGCTGGCTCTCAGCCAGCAGCACATGGGCTCATTTCCCAACATGGGATGAACCCACTCTCTTTTCTGTAACTACAAGCTAAAGCCTGCCTTCAGGGAACCTACTGTGAACTGAACGCAAGTAAACTTCTTATCATTACTTTAAGAAAAGACTGTTGCGTCTTTATTCTTTTCAAAAGGGATCACAGGGGAATTTACCAGGATCCAAACTGGACAAGCCAGATTGAATTGCTTAAGTAAACAGATTCAAACGAATCTACCAACTACGGTAGCTTCCTGCTGTATACTGGGGAATGTACTCACTTACTGACACTATCGTGAGTGAGGTAGTATAATATTTAAACAATATATCCTCTCCTACGATCCACAGCATTCCCACAATTCCTGCATTGCAGGGGGTTGGACTACAGGAGCCTTGGGGTCCCTTCAAACTCTAAAATTCTATGGTTTTATGGTCATTGGCTCTCTGCTTCTCTGCTTGGCAAGCCAGCCAGTGGTAGCAACCTTGTGATAATGGCAGTGGGGAGGTAGGCCAGCCCTCACCAACATGGTGCCCTCTAGATGTTCTGAACTACAGTACAACTCCCATCAATATCAATATTAGAGAGTATAATGTGGTGTAGTGGTTAAGAGCGGTGGACTCGTAATCTGGGGAACCGGGTTCACTTCCCTGCTCCTCCACATGCAGCTGCTGGGTGACCTTGGGCCAGTCCCACTTCTCTGAAGTCTCTCAGCCCCACTCACCTCACAGAGTGTTTGTTGTGGGGGAGGAAGGGAAAGGAGAATGTGAGCCGCTTCGAGACTCCTTCGGGTAGTGAAAGGCGGGATATCAAATCCAAACTCTTCTTCTTCTTATCTGGAGAGCACCACGTTGACAAAGCCTGAGGTGGACTCAGTGAGGGAAGAGAGGCAGCCCAAGGGCCCTTCAGAAGCCAGAGCAGATAGTGACTCTGATGGTGCAGACAAGTACTTTCTTCATCCCTGTGTCTCCCTTTTTCAGCTTGTTCTTCTTGGCCTTAGTCCTGGCTTTTAAAGCAGGCTTGAACTCTGTTTCAACTCTTGCCTTTATTCACGTCAGTCACCCTTCCCGTAAGAAAAGAATCTTATTGCAAGCACAAGGGCTTGTTTTTTTCGCAGTGACAGTTTCTCCTTGACAGATGAGTTTTCCCCCATCCCAACCCAAACAAACTGGTTTTCAATCTACCTCTGTAAAAAAAAATAGCAATACATGTGTTAGCATCGCCTCATACGACACTGACATCAAGTAGCCAACTCTTGCTGGCTCTTTGGGCTCAAACCCCGTGGTCATAGCTGTCAACTTTTCCCTTTTCTTGTGAGGAATCCTATTCGGAATAAGGGAATTTCCCTTAAAAAAAGGGAAACCTTGACAGCTATGCCAGTGGTTGGTCAGATTGTGTGCTGACATTTGGGGGACTGACATCTCAAACTCTAAGCTTCCCCAATTCTCATGCCACATATTAAGAATACCCAGTTCAGAGCACATTTAGTAGGGACACAGCCCTCTTACTGTTCTTGTTAAATTTATATCTGCCAAGACTACCTATCACCCTGAACAGCAGAGTTGATTAGAGTGTGGTGCTGATAATGCCAAGGTTGCAGGTTCGATCCCTGCCTGGGACAGCTGCATATTTCAGGGGGTTGGACTAGATGATCCTCAGGGTCCTGTCCAACTCTCTGATTCTACGATCTACTAACACAACTGGAGCTACTGGTACCACAAAGTGTGGTGTATCACTTTTATGAAGAAACTCCTCATTTAATCCCCACAAAGACCCTGTGGGGTTGGTTAGGCTGAGGGGCAGCGGCATAGCCTGCAAGTGTCCCATAAAACCGGGACACTCAATTTCCACCGCCCCAGAAGATTTTGTCCTAAAAAAGCTTTACTTTTCCAGATCTTGCATGGCGCCGCAAAATGTGTGGTCTGGGGCACTGTGAGAGCACGGCCCTGAATAGAAAGCATATGTTGGGAGTGCTGTGATGTCATCTGGGTCACATGACTCATGCGATATCACGGACGGGAAGATACCTGCATCCCAGTTTGGGGACTCAACATGTCGGAGGGGATGCAATGGCTGTCCCAAGGTCAGCTAGTGAGCTTCTTATCCGGGTGGGGATTGGAACCCTGTTCCCTCAGGCCCTAGTCCGACACTCTAACCACTACACCACACTGATTGAGCATCTTTGATGTTCGTCCATCCCTTCTTCTGTGTAAGCATTGGACAAGCAAACCAGGACCAATAAACAGGTCATCTGAAGAAGCAAATCCTCCAACCACCCTGGATGGACAGTGAGACACTTGAGAATAACCTCCACATTTTATGGCATCACAGGAGGAACAGGAGCAGTAGCAGGAGGAGGGACCCTGCTCGCCCCCTACTCCTTTCTTTTCTCCCTGACCGGTCAGATTGCTGACCACCGCTAAGACGGCTCCAGTGGCCTACCTGCTAAGAAGATGGAGAAGAGCAGGAGAATCAGGTAATTGATCCCTGATACCAGAATCCCCAGCAGTTTCATCTTGCCGCTTTGCAGGGTGGACAGGAGCGAAGCTGCATGAGCGTTTGGATCCAGATTCCTTGCTGAGGGAGGATAGCTGAGCTGCAGATCTCCTCCGTGCCTGTCTCTGCCTGCATACTTTCACCCTCTTGCCTTTCCCCAGGTGCGGCTCCCTTGATGGGAAATTGAAAATAAAGTGTCCGGAACGCATTGCATCACCTTTGTGCTGGAGAGGTATGCATTTGCGGGGAGAGGAACCTAAGAATAGCAGCAGGTTTTCAGCGCTGTGACGGCCGAGCGACACCGAGATATGCTCCTCTGGCTCACTTTGAATCTGCACGGAAGGTGGGCCGCAGTCAAGTTTCGGGAAGTCTGGAGCCAGGAGTGGCTTAAGGAGTGGAAAGTATGCCTTGAGCCCCATTCATTGCTAATGTCCCATTGAAAATGAGAACGGCATGTAATTTCTTCTATGCTTCCTCATGTTTATCCCCTTCGTTGTATGCGCACTCTCTCCCCACCCTTGCAGCGCATTGTTTTATTATTCCCCCTCTCTTCAATATCTGGTAATTGAGTATACTTGGAAATAACCTGGTGTTATCTTTAGGGATAGGGACGCGGGTGGCGCTGTGGGTTAAACCACAGAGCCTAGGACTTGCTGATCAGTAGGTCGGCAGTTCGAATCCCCACGACGGTGTGAGCTCCCGTTGCTCGGTCCCTGCTCCTGCCAACCTAGCGGTTTGAAAGCACATCAAAGTGCAAGTAGATAAATAGGTACCACTCTGGCGGGAAGGTAAACGGCATTTCCGTGCGCTGCTCAGGTTCGCCAGAAGCGGCTTAGTCATGCTGGCCACATGACCCGGAAGCTGTACGCTGGCTCCCTCGGCCAGTAAAGCGAGATGAGTGCCGCAACCCCAGAGTCAGTCACGACTGGACCTAATGGTCAGGGGTCCCTTTACCCTTTACCTATCTTTAGGGATAAATCCATTTTAAATGGGTTTATATACATGGAATTTGGCAGTTCTCACCTGATTGAGCTTTGCCTGCATCCAATCATCTCTTGCTTTCAGCACTTGCTCATTTTCAGCCAACTGTTCATTGCTGGGATTGTTTTATTATTAAAAAGAAGCCTGGCTAATTGCATGCAAAATTATACACAGAACTGTATTGAAAATGCATACTTTGTATGCATAATATGCATTAAAGGTCAAACTCTGTGCAGTACTCCATTTCTGCGGCATAATTTTATAAGCATATTAATACATTCACATTTTAATACTGTTATATGGATTTTGTATGAATCTGTTAACGTGCTCTTCACTTTAGGAAACCTGGGATGTAAATGCATATACATTGCTTATTTCTTGAACGTTTTAGCTCCTGAACGCCACAAACCTGGAAGTGAGTGTTCCGGTTTGCCAACTATTTTCGGATGCTGAACGTTCGACGGGTCTTCCACGGCTTCTGATTAGCTGCAGGAAGCTTCTGCAGCCAATCTGAAGCCACGCTTTGGCTTTCAAACATTTTGGAAGTTGAACGGACTTCCGGAACAGATTCTGTTCAACTTCCAAGGTACGACTGTATGTATATTAGTATTATTTAACTGCGATTCACCCTGAGGTCACATGGCAGGTCACAGCAATTTAAAACACAATGTTCAAACCCCTTTAAAATGAATTAAAAGAACAAGAGTAGTCTGGGTCCTAATACAGCTGTAGATTCCTTCCTTGCAGGAGATTGGACTAAATGTTCCTCAGGTTCCCTTCCAACTTTCTGATTTATGATTCTATAATATATATGCTGAAAGGAAGAATGGGTTGAATTTGGCAAGAGAGAACAGCTTGAGTTTTGTATGCAGCTGAGGAAAAAGGTTGCTAGCAGTTGCAAGTGGTTTGCACTCAGACACCTGGAGAGTTTCTTTAAGCCTGCTTCCCACCTACTCAGTCTGTATATTTGTGCAACAACATTTTCTTTGGTATATTTGTACAACAACGTGTGCTACAAACGCACTGCAAATATTCACTATCCTCCCTCCTCTCACATACCCCTACATCTCTCTCCCAAACTCCCTCTCTCCCCTGATCTGTCCCCCACCTCTCACACACAGGTGCCTGCAGAAATTTGAGGGTGGGGGGTTCGGGGGGGGGGAGATAGTAAAGGTGGAGCAGCCTAACTTCCACCGAAAAGAATGTTGTCCGTACATTTTGCGTCATATCTCGGGTTCCAAAAATGCTAGAAATTTGCTCTCTCTTTTTAAAGGGAAAGATAGGAATTTGGGGTCTATGGTTCACTCTGGGGCCATCAGAGAAGGAGCTGGGTTGGGAGTTCCTGAGCTATCCTTCCTAATCCTATTCCTCATAGTGAAGCAGATTCACCACATGGGAATTCAGTGAGTGTGAGAGATTCTTTCCCAGTGATAAGGCTGCTTCCCCCCAATTTACCCATGAGAGATCAGTGACCTGTACCTACTAACGGATTTAGGCTTGGAGAAAGGTCTGAGCAGTTTTTAGTGTGCCCCACTGCTTCCCCCAGGTGTCACCGGGAAATTGGAAGGGGGTGGGTGAGAGACACCCCCCCCCACGAGCCTTTCCTTTCCACACCACGAGGCAAAGACAAAGAGAATCTGCTGCACATTACCAAATGTAGCAATTCACTGATAAATGCATCTATGTACTGGCTCAATGGGAAAACTTTTGAAATTCTTAAGAAACCACTCTTCAATCTTCTCAGTTCCAGTGGCATTTAGAACCCAGGGGAGTGAGGTACAAGAGGAGAGGTTAGTGATCCCACCATAATCCCTGAGATCAGGACGATATCCTGCCCAAGAGTATCAGACTTGACTCAGGGACCAGCGAACTGTAAATGCTCTCCTTTGTACTGTGGTGGAGTAAGTGTGAAAGACTATATTTGAGTGACGGGGCATGTCTGGTGTTAGAATTCCTGCTCCATGATTGCAGTCATGGGATTTTTGTCTATCACATGACGGTGTATGTTTTGACTCCAAAGAGTGGGAAGTGATGGAGACAGGATGTTTGTGTTACTGTGTTCCATGAAGTGGGACTATTGTCCTTTGTTTCCCCCCCCCCCCTTTGCTGTCTGATGCTAGAGGGAGAAGGAGCCATGTTGCAGTGCTCTGTGTGTGTTTATACGTAAATAAAGTAGATTAGCCAAAATGCTGAGTTGTTGTAGTCTGTTACGCAAGCTGTGACGACTCTGCGGATCCCTAAGTGTGCCGATGTCTGTTGGCATTGGTCGCTGTGATGTGTGGGCTGAAGAAAGCTTTTGAAGCTCCCGAACGAATGACCAGAAGGGAGGGAACATGCCAGTCGGGCATGTGACTCTACCGGGGTCCTACTCGAGTGTAGGACGAGCTCCTGACATCTGGATCTCAGGTTCTACCTGAGACCACACATTTTTCTGTGACATATCTATGCTGTCTTGATGATGCATCCTGAGATGTATTATGGGAAACTTTGAAATACGGGTGTAAACATTGTTTGGGGCTCCTGGCTGCTTCATCTTTGTACTAGTGGGGAGCCTTGTTGTAACAATAAAGATCAGGCCTACAGGCTACTGTTTTGCTTCTATCTCCTGGGTGAAGTCTCTTGCTTGTGACCCCCAACCTGAACCTATGGGAGCCAAGGTTAGGCGATTGTGGGGTGCTCCAAGTAGTCCCTTATACACAGGAAACCTGCTCTTTACCTCTGATTTGGAGCAAATGTTGGTCTGCAGAAAACCCGGTGAACATTTGCTCCAATTCAGCAGTAAAGAGCGGGTTTTCCCCAGGAGGGAAATGTGGACAAGCCCAAGGCTGTTAATCTATAATATAGATTATTGTATTTAATATTAGATTATTGTATTTTAATATTCTGTTGGAAGCCATCCAGAGTGGCAGGGGAAGCCCAGCCAGATGGGTGGGGTATAAATATATTATTATTATTATTATTATTATTATTATTATTATTATTATTATTA
>JAXCMG010000065.1:4393551-4409527 GCA_034642415.1 Podarcis siculus | reverse complement strand
TTCTGGAGGTGATGTGGGTGCGCCAGAGGTTTCTGGAGGTGATGTGGCTGCGCCAGAGGTTTCTGGAGGTGATGTGGGTGCACCAGAGGTTGCTGGGGCTGGAGTGGTTGCGCCAGAGGCTGCTGGAACTGGAGTGGTTGCGCCAGAGGCTGCTGGAGCTGGAGTGGGTGCGCCAGAGGCTGCTGGAGCTGCTGTGGCTGCGCCAGAGGCTGCTGGAGCCAAAGTGCTTGCTCCAGAGGCGGCATCTATAAAATACGATTAAACTTTATTAAAACGTTTTAGAGGCATAATTCTTGTCCTGTTGAGAAGTTTGGCTATGCGAGTGCCTTTACATCTCCCTTTACATGACACCTCTGCATTGCAGGAATTTTAGGCTTTCCATACGTCAGGAAAATTCCTGGCATGTCCTGGTTTTCAGGTGTGAAAGTGGTATCAGGAGCTGCTGAATTCCGAAACCCGACTGTCATGCAAATTATACAAAATGTAGTGGCTTTAGCTGCTAGTCGACAGCCGAAAAGTGACACTAGAGTAGAACACGGATGAAGATCCTGCTCGCCTTCCTTAATGGCTTTAAAGTCCTTCCAACAAAAGTGGCCACTATGTCTTCATCACATGTCAACATGCCAGACATTGGCCTGATCCTAGCAAGGCGTTCCTGGCTTGGAAGTAAACCAGATAGGGCAGATACCGTATTTTTCCATGTATAAGACTATACTAGTATTTTTTCAAGTTTAAAATTGGGGGTCGTCTTATACATGGATAGTGCATATGGGGGATTTCTTTATTTGGAGTCCCAAAAAATAGGGGTCGTGTTACACAGTGTGTGTGTGTGTGTGTGTGTGAGAGAGAGAGAGAGAGAGAGAGAGAGAGGGAGGAGTGTTATACATGGAAAAATGTGGTAATTTCCAGGCTGAAATCGAGGGAGTTTATCAAGACAAGGCAAGATTTTTGCCATTGTGGGCTGAGCGAGATGCGGATTGCTTTTGGAGAGCAGCTTAATTCTCCAAATGTATCACTGAGATATGATTACAGTGGTACCTCGGGTTACATACGCTTCAGGTTACATACGCTTCAGGTTACAGACTCCGCTAACCCAGAAATATTACCTCAGGTTAAGAACTTTACCTCAGGATGAGAACAGAAATTGTGTTCCGGCGGTGCGGCAGCAGCAGGAGGCCCCATTAGCTAAAGTGGTGCTTCAGGTTAAGAACAGTTTCAGGTTAAGAACAGAGCTCCGGAACGAATTAAGAACGTAACCTGAGGCACCACTGTACTGCCAGAAAGGTTGAATAGGCATTAAATTGGATGGGGGAAATAAAGGCTGGCATTTTTATGTCAACAAAATGCTGGGCAAATAGAAAGAAAGGATGAGACCAGCGTTCACAAGCAGTACCATTCCCATGTTAAACACTGATCTGGAAGCATCCTAACAAATTCCTTATGGCATGAGCTTTTTGGGGCTATAGTCGGGGTGCCAACTTCAATAAAAAATGGGGTGGTGGTGGTGGCAGGTAAGTCCCACGCCACATAATCAATCACACAATTTGAATGGCACTTCCCATCAACATTGAGGGATCCCGGCCTCCTCAAATATTTTACTGGGGAGGGGCAAAGGGACTTCGGACCCTAGGAGTTGGCTCCTATGGTTGCAGTAAACTTGCTCTTGATTTGAGTGAGGTTTTTTATTTGTAAGTCAGTTTGAAGAACTCCTTGGGGCTACAAAACAGGATCCTAAATAAATATTATTATTCTTTAAAACACACACACCATTTTGAATACGGGGTTATATACGGTGCCCACAAATAACTCCCCCCCCCCCAAAATACACATAATAGATTATTTTAAGCTGCTCCTCCAGCTTCTCATATTTCAAAAGAAAGAATACTTGCTTCATGAGGGCTAGAAACCTTTAAAAAACCACATATTTGTTCTGGAAACTGGTGATTTCTGCAGGACGTTCTGGGATCAAATCAGAAACTGGAACGGCTTCTATAAATCTGGGACTGTCACTGGAAAATAGGGACACTTGGAGGGTCTGCTAGGTACCCCATCCTCCCACTGATTCTCCCTCGCTAGTACCCTCCTCATTTGCCATAGGAGAGAAGCAGGGAGCTGCAAGTTTGGTGCTTCTCTTGTAAGATCTGTTTTCCAACCCACCTCTATTTTTAGGTAGGATTCAACTGCACGCTGGCAAATTCAGATTGTGCAATTATAGTCGATTGGGAGGTCTTGCACAACACCTCCGCTTCTCCAGAAGAACCTGAGGTTTGCAATAAAAAAAGCGACGGGGGGAAATGCGCTAGGAAGTGTGGATTAATGCTTGCTTTGATTCAAATTCATCTAAGCTCCCTTGGAAACAAATCAGAATGAATGCTGAACAAAACAGCTTGTCTGGAAGCTCCGTGGAACCTGGGAATCTAGCATGAAGAAGATCTAGAGGCAAAAAAAAAAAATCCTTACCTGTTAAGTTAAGGAACAACAGCAAAATAATCCACAAGGAACGCTTGGAGAATTTCGGCAGGTGGTCCATTGCGGCTTTAGCAGTGTGAGAGTCTGAATAAGCTCTTCCTAAAGCTGTTGCATTTATACCAGGTGGGCCAGACTAAATGTGCCACATTTGATTGAGAAGGTGTGGCACACCTTATTCATCTTAATGGACGGTCTCTCCACGAAGGGCAGGGCTCAGAATGAGTCTTTGAAAGAGCTGATATGATTAATCTTGCCCTTTGTTTGTTTTGTGACGAAAATAGGAAATATCTCTCTCGACAAGATGAGTGGAAGAGTTTGTGAATGCTTCCCTCCCCCCTGCCCCCTGCGATGCAAAAAATAAATAAATCCTCAGATCAGGTTTCTATAAAAAGTGAGCGTGCGTCAAGCGATTGTTAAGAGGGTGAACAGGAAAAAATTCACTTCCAAATGAGCAAGAAATGACGACTCACACATCTCAACACGCCTCCCCTCAAAATTGCTTACATACCAGGAGAATGGCAGCACACAGAGAGAGAGAGAGAGTCAGAAACCACTTGTTACAGAAGAGGAGGAGAGTGAGAATTTAGTGATGGGAGAAACTGGACAGGGGTAGGGAAGCAATTTTGTTCTAAGGGCTACGTTGCCAAAAATATTTTATAGGGATGCTTGCTGCCCTCCCTTGTGCAAGCATGTATGAACACACACAAATGCAGGCACATGCACAAGACTGGTTAAAATGTCACAAGAGCAGATATAGAGGCTGACATATGCCTAGACATAGCTGGGATTCGTTTGCCAGACATAGCACCCGGGAAAACCTGGGCATATGGCAACCATGGAAGTGTTGCTTTTTGGGGGGCAATTAAAAAAACAACAACACCAACTCAAAAACTTTTCACTTTTTGAAATATCGCAATCCTAAGATAATGTTGTTGTTGTTTAGTTGTTTAGTCATGTCCGACCCTTCGTGACCCCATGGACCAGAGCACGCCAGGCACCCCTGTCTTCCACTGCCTCCCGCAGTTTGGTCAAACTCATGCTGGTAGCTTCGAGAACACTATCCAACCATCTCGTCCTCTGTCGCCCCTTTCTCCTTCTGCCCCCCAACTTTCCCAACATCAGGGTCCTTCCCAGGGAGTCTTCTCTTCTCATGAGGTGGCCAAAGTATTGGAGCCTCAGCTTTAGGATCTGCCCTTCCAGTGAGCACTCAGGGCATAGAATTGTAGAGTTGGAAGGAACCCAATGGTCACCTAGTCCAATCCCCTGGAATGTAGGGATCACTTCTGAAGAACCCCTGGCAGATGGCCATCCTACCTCTGCCATGAAGCCTCCAAGGAAGGAGAATCACCACCTTCTGAGGTAGCCTGTTTCACAGCCAAACAGCTCTTACCGTCAGGAAGTTCTTCCCAATGTTTAGTTGGAATCTCCTTCTAATTTGAATCCATTGGTTCGGGTCCTACCCACCAGAGCAGCAGAAAACAAACTTGCTCCGTCTTCCACGTGACAACCCTCCAGATATTTGAAGATGGCTTTCATATCACCTCTCAGTCGATTCTTCCCCAGCCAACTTGATTCCTAGACCCTTTATCATCTTGGTCACCTTCCTCTGCATGATTTCCAGCATGCGTTCCTTCTTTAAACTATGGCACCGAGAACCTGGCACAGCACTCCAGGTGTGGTCTGACCAAGGCTGAACAGAGCAGTACCATTGCAGACCCTCCAAGTGTCCCTATTTAGAGAAGCCATCCTGGTTTCTGATTTGTCCTGAAATGTCCCACTTTTCCTTAAAAAGATAAAGGGATCTCTGACCGTTAGGTCCAGTCGTGGCTGACTCTGGAGTTGTGGCACTCATCTCGCTTTACTGGCCAAGAGACCCGGCCTACAGCTTCCGGGTCATGTGGCCAGCATGACTAAGCCGCTTCTGGTGAACCATAGCAGCGCACAGAAACGCCGTTTACCTTCCCGCTGGAGCGGTACCTATTTATCTACTTGCACTTTGATGTGCTTTCGAACTGCTAGGTTGGCAGGAGCAGGGACTGAGCAATGGGAGCTCACCCCGTCACGGGGATTCGAACCGCCAACTTTCTGACCGGCAAGTCCTAGGCTCTGTGGTTTAACCCACAGCGCCACCTGCGTCTCTTAGGACGCACTTTTCCTTAGGATGTTCTTATTTTCACTGGAGAAATGTTGGAGTAAGACGACCCCCTGAGCTGTCTGAAGGCAATCTTGTATAGGAAAGCTTTTTTATGTTTAATGTTGTATTTATATATGTTGGAAGCTGCCCAGAGTGGCTGGGGCAACCCAGTTAGATGTATGGGGTATAAAGAGTAAAATTATCATTCTGGAATGGGGCGTCCCTATTTTCATCGGAAAAATGTTGGAGGCTATGCTATTGCTTCCCTTAATCTGGACACTCCACTTCTGCCTATATTCTGAATGTATTGAACATTTCACATTTTCCTCTTCTTATTTTCCTGTTTTATGTTTATAATTTGTGTGTTGACTTTATGTAGCTTTTCCTTAAAAAAAAAGCACCTGGAAAATTAAGTTGAAAACATAGACTCATGAGAATGCAGGATATTATTGATGGAAACAGGCCAATAGCAAGCACTTTCTGTATCAGGAGGATTGATGAAATGCAGGTATAACCAGGACATTTTGCTCTATGAGATGTCATAGGATATGTCCCAATCTTCCCAATCAAGCCGGCCATGTTATTTTTGGCTCCTGTGGAATGGCAAACATCTCCATCTTGACTCCCTGCAATGGCTGGCCAGGTTATGCTATAACCTGAGTCAGAAAATCCTTCAAGCATCTCTCTCTAGGACTAAGACTATAACAACAGCAGCAGCAGTAGTAGTGATAATGGTAATGACAACAGCAAGAATAACAAAAAATTCGAAACAGACCATTTGCTGCCCTGTCATGACACCCAAAATCAGTTGCCTGAGGCAGCTGCCTCACTTAACCTCTTAGAAGCAAAACGTTTAGGTATAATTTGCTATAATTTTTGGAGGATTTGTTGTGGCTGAAACTGCCATTTCCAAACAGAACTGCTTCTTTGAAGTTTGGGAGCATTTGTTCTCAAGGTTTCTGGATACGATAATAACTGAGACGTATGCGGAGTCATTGCAGAGCCGACGAGGAGAGATGTAGAGTTGCAATCTGCCTTTCCTGTTAACTCTGGAAAATAATTAACACTAATTGGGCAGTTGAGGAAAAGTCTCAGGGTTGTCCATCAGGAAGCGTGAAATGAGGGTTTCTGAAAGTTGTTACCCCTACATTTTGAAGGCCTTGGAGATGCTATGTTATCTCACCTCATTTTGTACACCCAGTGCCTTTTTTATTTTTAAGAAAAAGGGGTGCTGGTACTCACCATGAAGGCACTTAAAAAATTTTTTTTGGGGGGGGGGAGTGCAGGTACTACATATCCTTGAATACCCCCCAGAAAACCCCCACTGTGTATACATCAAGAAG
This sequence comes from Podarcis siculus, assembly GCA_034642415.1. Classification (NCBI taxonomy): domain Eukaryota; kingdom Metazoa; phylum Chordata; class Lepidosauria; order Squamata; family Lacertidae; genus Podarcis; species Podarcis siculus. Next base: position 4,403,581 of record JAXCMG010000065.1, on the reverse strand, counting down.
ATACTATGAGAGCAGAATATGAGATCAGAAATTTCTTCCCAGAGAGCTAATGGGAGTTAAACACAGACAGAATTTGGAGCCAAACAGAGTGGTGGTGAATTTACTTGAAATTCTGGTTTATCAACTTCAGTGGGAGAAAGGCAGGCAGGATGTGATAATTCTTCCCCAGAAATAATATATTACCTATAGGACAATTAATCAAGCTTGCAGAAAATGAGCCAGCGGCAGAGACAAGATCCAGTCACCTTTGCCAACTTCTGATATTGCTTCTTTGTCGGAACAGGAAACAAAAGATGACTAGGGAATATCCACCTTTGTGGGGTGAAGCACAGCGCGTGAACCCAGGTCACCAGAGGTAAACATGGATCCAGCATGGACAGATGGAAGACACCACATGAATCCACAGATTCAAAAATGGTTTATTTAACACAGACGTGTGAGTTGGGCAGCAGGGCAAGGAGGTCAGGGGACCCAACTCTGTTGCTCCTTTCCTTGACATAAAGAAACCTCAAACTCTCAATAAAGAAATTTAAACTCCAAATGAGGACACATGAATGACGAGGGAGTCAAATGGGTCTAATGGAAGATAAGGAGACAGCAGAGAAGTTGAATGAATTATTTGTATCTGTCTTCCCAATGGAAGATATAGGGCAGACTCCAGTGCTTGAGGTGACTTTTGTAGGAGAGGAATCTGAGGAGCTGAGGCACATGGTGGTGATCAGAGATAAATGGAGAAAATAAAAACTTGACAGACAGCATCCGAACAAGCATAATGAAAGAACTCAGCTGTGCAATTGATGTTCTAACAAAAATATAGAAAAATATAGAAAATATAGAACTTGTTCCTCAAATCAGCCTCCATAACTAAGGAGTGGAAAGAAGACATTGTAACACCAATTTTTAAGAAGGGGTCAAGAGAGGATCCTGGAAATCACAAGCCAGTTATCTTAACATCTATCCTGGGGAAACTGGTGGAAAGTATTGTTAAGGATGGAATAACCAAGCATATAGAAGATAAAGCCTTGCTGAAGAACAACCAGCATGGCTTCTGCAAGGGCAAGTCATAGAATAATAGAATTACCATATTTTTCGCCCTATAGGACGCACTTTTCCCCCTCCAAAAATGAAGGGGAAATGTGTGTGCGTCCTATGGGGCGAATGCAGGCTTTCACTGAAGCCTGGAGAGCGAGAGGGGTCGGTGCGCACCAACCCCTCTCGCTCTCCAGGATTCAGGAAGCTATCCGCAACCCTCGGGAGACCGGCTCCGAGGGTTGCGCAGAGCTGCCTGCAGTCCCGGGCTCAGTGCACTTCTTCCCATCGCCAGCCCCACAAGCTCGGGGGACAGCGGGGAGGCGGAGCGCGCCTTCCCGCTGTTCGCCGACCTGGTTCTTCCAGCCCCGCACCTGGGGGGGGGAAATAATTTTTTTTCTTTACTTCCCCCACAAAAAACTAGGTGCATCCTATGGGCCGGTGTGTCCTATCGGGTGCAAAATACGGTATAGAGTCTTAGAGTTGGGACCCCAAGGGTCATCTAGTCCAATCCCCTGAAATGCCGAAATTACAGCTAAAGCATCCATGACAGATGGCCATCCAACCTCTGTGTGAAAACCTACAAGGAAGGAGAGTCCACAACCTCTCATGGGAGTCTGTTCCACTGCTGAACAGCTCTGTCAGAATTTTTTTTGGAATGTTTAGTCGCAATCTCCTTTCTTGCAACTTGAAGCCATTAAGTCCTACCCTCCAGAGCAAGAGAAAACAAGCAAGCTCCCTCCTCCATGTGACAGCCTTTAAGATATTTGAAGTAATCATCATCATCATCATCATCATAATTTATTATTTATACGCCACCCATTTGGCTGGGTTTCCCCAGCCACTCTGGGTGGCTTCCAACAAAAGATTAAAAAGATTATCTTCTCTCAGTCTCCTCTTTCCCAGGCTAAATATGCCCAGCTCCTTCAAGCGCTCCTCATAAGGCTTAGTTTCCAGACCCTTCATCATCTCGGTTGCCCTCCTCTGCACACGTTCCAGCTTGTCAACATCCTTCTTAAGTTGTGGTGCCCAGAACTGGACACAGTATTTCCAAGTGTGGTATGATCAAGGCAGAATAGAGTGGTACTATGACTTCCCTTGATCTGGACACTAGACTTCTGTCCTTGCATCCTAGAATAGCATTAGCTTTTTTGCTGCTGCTGCATCACACTGTTCACTCATGTTAAGCTTGTGGTCCACCAAGACCCCTAAGATCAGATTTTATAGTTTGAAGGGATTTTTAAAAAACAATTTTTGCATTGTATTTCTTGTAGAGACCATTGTAGTTTAGTGGTATATAAATTGTTCAGTTAAATAAATACATGGGGGGAGCAAGATGTGGGGGAAACAATGTCCATATTCCATGTTTTATGGGAAAAGTACAAACTAGTGTGTAAGCTTTTGAGTTCTCCAGGATTCTCCTTTGTTTCTCTTTATTCCTGCTGTCAAGGAAGCTGTGCATTTTTGCTGCAGATAGCACACCCTCCAACATTCTTCCAATGAAAATAGGGGTGTCCTATTCAACAACAACAACAGTTTTATTGTTTATACCCTACCCATCTAACCTGGTTGCCCCCCACTACTCTGGGAAGCTTCCAACATATCTAAAAACAAAAGCCCTCTCTACACAGGGCTGCCTTCAGCTGTGTTCTAAAGGTTGTATAGTTACTTATCTCCTTGGCTTGGGGAGGTGGGTTGTACAACTCCATACCCTCCAACGTCTCTCCCATGAAAATAGGGGCATCCTAAGGAAAAACCACACATTCTGGGATCAAATCAGAAACTGGGATGGCTTCTGTAAATCCAGGACTGTCCCTGGGAAATAGGGACACTTGGTGGGTCTGAGATAGAGGCAAGCCTAAGTCACAGATGGATTTAGAATGCTGGACTTTGGCCTGACCCCACAAGACTCTTTTTATGTTCTTAACCACCATTATGTTCATCCTTCCCAGAAGCCCTCAGTGCAACCTAAAGCCTTTGCAGCACCCAAGAGAGCCTCCTTTGAATGTCTGTTGCTTCCTCTCGCATTCCAGCTCAAGACCGTGACCAGATGCAGACGCCTTGACTTCAGCGTCATTCGACTCCTTTCACACCTTCCCACACATTACCGAATTGTGTGAAAGCTTGCACAATATTGTGTTGACATTTTGGTTGGTTCAAGAAAGGTGGATTTTGGAATGTTCTTTGTGGTTGCTTCTTGAAATCATTGCTGTTACTTGGGCAGCTGGCTAGGACGTCATCCAACTTCAAAATGGTGGCTGGGAGATGGAGAAGAGAATAACTATTTAAATATGGAGCCAAAGGAGCCAGCCCTATGAGTCCATGGTCTAACTTTCCAAGAGAGGGGATACAGATCTTGAGGGGGTTGGAGAATGTAGAGAGAGTTTTGAGACAGTTGCTGAGGTGTTACTCTCGTCTGATGATTTAGTCCTAGTTATGTTTGATGACAGCTCCTTTTCTTCAGTAATTATGTGTTTTTTAAGTACCTGACTCTGCCATTTCTATTCCTCTGGAACAGAATTAACACTTACTCAATAGTGAAAGTACAATGCACAAACAAAGACTCTGTTGGCTGATGGGTACCTGCCACATTCCAGACATTGTGTGGTTCCAGTAACATTACCTTATCTACCAACTTCAGTAGCTCTTGGACACTCCAAATGCCACCTGAAAGGAATGATGCAGTTTTTCATTTTTGTCCTGGGGTTGCTATTATGAGATATGGGTGGGTGGGTATGTACCAGGCAATATAACTGTATGCATTATATATGTATATATAATCAGATTTTTTAAAAAATTAAATCGGATTTTTTTATTTATTCAAATTGGATTTTTTAAATTTAAATTGGATTTTTAAAATAAAATGCTTTAGGAGGAAAAAATCTTTCTAAAGATAGTTTTTTATTTCAGTTAGATTATAGTCCAAAGGCTATTCATCAAGAAATAAGGATTTGTTTAAGTTTCTCATGTGTGCTAAAACTCAGTCTAAGTTTTTTTTAATTGTTTAACCACATCAGTTAACAAACATGGATACATGTGCTATAATGTTATTGTTTTAGTTAAATAAATTGTTTAAATTGTTATTAAGGAAATGATTATTTTTCTCCTTCCAATAAAGTACAGCAGAAAAGTTGTCCAAATACAAACAGTTAACTTATTAAACCTCACAACAGTTTCATAATTATCCATCTGTTTATTTCTAATTGTATAACCAAATCAGTAATTTTTTTATATAACTGTAAAAACTACTCTGAAATTCTTTTATTCCAAAAATGAAACCTTCATCTGGTTGTAAATATTAAGATTATACCAGCAAGAATGAGGCTTTCTGGGGGGGGGGGGGGATGATTTAAATCAAGTCCCGACTTTATGCATATTGAAATAGTTCAAAAGAAGAATCAACATTTACTGACACTGGTGTCTGTGTGGGAGGGCAAGAGAGGACATTCCATGCCACCTCCCCATAATCTTGGATATATTTATTTTAATGTACGCACGCACGCACACACACAAGCAGCTAGTCAACGAGAGGTTTAAAGTGATCTCCAAGTTAAAGTTTAAAGTGATCTCCAAGACCACTCCTATGGAGAGTGGCTGCCAGACTCGAACTCTTTGCATTTTTATGGAGGTGAGCAGGCAGCTCAGGGGAATGCTTCTGGCTTTGATCTAGGCTGCATTCAGATGGCATTTTATTCTGTGCATGTAGCACTCAATGTGTGTGCATTGAAAGAGATAGAAAATAGCCAGGTACCAGAAGAGGAAGGCATGCAAATATTCCAACTAGAGATACTGAGGCAGCTACCAGTACAGGACAAGCTAAACGGCAGCTGAAGTACACACTGAAAGCACATCCTTTATCAGATGAGTGAAAAATTGAGCTCCTTACATAGTGCTGGATGCAGACAGAAAGTTATGGCTTCAGGCATGCTAGTACAGGACCAAGAACATTTTGGCCTGCATGGTTTTCTAAATATTTCCGGTGGTTAGCATACTCTTCTGTTTTGAAAGGTCTTGTATCTCACTATTGCATTTTATTTCCCCAGCCAGCAGTACAAAGGATGCAGGGCACATTCATTACCAAGGTTTGTACCAAGTACAAAGATTTCAATGACGCTGCAAGAAAGCATTCACAAAGTTTGTGTCAGAGGGGTTCACATGAAGATGCTTCTCATTTCCTTTCTGGCACGAGCAGGAAAAAGGTTTCAACTGAATAGCATCTTAATAAGTCATACACAGCAGCATATCAAGGTAAATAAACAGAAGCTGTGGTAGTATCAGTCACAACTTGCTCTCCGTGATGAGACCAGTTTCACAGGTAACATGGTAGACCTTTTAGAGTTTCATGTTTGTGCAGGGGGTGAAATGTTTTTTGTTCGTTTTTTAAGTTTGATAGCTGGGGCACATCTGCAAGAATGCAGAATGCATGAGTAAAGTTGTGTGGCGAAACTTCAAGGGAAGAGGTTATTGTGAGGGCATGTGCTTCCATGAGAGTCTCAGTTTTAGCAGATGAAACGGCAGGTGCCATATTTCTGGCCCAGAACCATCTCAAGGTATAAGATTCGTCGACGGAAATGATGGAAATGCATCTCTACAAAAGGAATTCCTTGGGTTCATTTCAATTTCAGAACAAACTGCAGTAGGCACAGCCAGCACAATCTTACCTGTTTGTTCTGATTTTGGACCGGATCTCAATGTTTGTTAGACAAGGATTTAATGCTTGTTCAACCATGGCAGTCAGTGTCAGGATGGCCGAGTGGTCTAAGGCGCCAGACTCAAGGCTCATATCCTTCCCAGGCTCTGGGTGTTCTGGTCTCCGAATGGAGGCGTGGATTCAAATCCCACTTCTGACACATCCTTTGGGTGGCACTGTGGGTTAAACCACAGAGCCTAGGACTTGCTGATCGAAAGGTCGGCGGTTCGAATCCCCGCAACGGGGTGAGCTCCCATTGCTCAGTCCCAACTCCTGCCCACCTAGCAGTTCGAAAGCACCTCAAAGTGCGAGTAGATAAATAGGGACTGCTCTCCAGCGGGAAGGTAAATGGCGTTTCCGTGTGCGGCGCTGGTGCTGGCTCGCCAGCTGCAGCTTAGTCATGCTGGCCATGTGACCCGGAAGCTGTCTTCGGACAAGCGCCAGCTCCCGGCCTCTTGAGCAAGATGAGCGCGCAACCCTAGAGTCGGTCACGACTGGACCTGTTGGTCAGGGGTACCTTTACCTTTACCAACCATGGCAAGAAATGAAGCACAAATCTGCTCATCCTAAAGACTTAGGATTTATACACACTTAACCTTTAGACTCACTTTTTGCAGACCCACAAGCAGTGTGCCCCTTGGGGGCTGAAGAATATGGAATTGGCAGGTGGAACAAAAAGACACAACAGCTTCCCGGAATTGAAAATTGGCCACAACTTTATTAAGTACAGGCGTAGGTAGGCTTTGGCTCAGGCACTGGGTGTGAATCCGACATCAGCCTTTTGCATAGACAGGAGGAGTCCCCCCAGCCCCAGGTGACCCCCCAAGCGGAATAATGACTCAAGACAACGTGCTAAGGGATTAAAATTGGCCACAACTTTATTAAGTTTCAGATATAGGGAGACCTTGTCTCAGGCATTGGGTGTTTATCCTTCCCAGTCCCCAGCCAGGGAGACATTAGGGTTATCCAGAATGTGTGGGGATTGGGCTGGTTCTGGAGAACTTATGTTGAAGCAGAGAGCCCGCCCCCCGTTTCGCCACCGTCGCATGGGAGAGCAATGACAACCTCTCGGTGTATTGCCGATGTCTCCCCTCAAGACCCCTTTAACAGGGAACCGTGGGATCACTGCCACAAGAGGGGTGTGGGTCACTGCTTCACCCCCCCCCCATTTAGGAAGCTAGACTAAAGGATTCTGCCGAAGGCCTGAAACCACCAAAGTTGTGACGTTGAGGAATTGAGGAAAATTCCTTTCTGGCCCTTCAACAGCGACCATGACGTAGCAGCGCCCATGTACCTGTGGAGAGGAGGTTAATCTGCAAAAGGCAGCTTAACTGAGGGAGGGCAGGGTGGGAGAAGCTCTGGAGCCAACTGACTCTTCACAAGTAAGATTCACCTTCTGTTGTGTGGGCAGGCCGGTCCCTCCCCCTACCTGGCCAATGCCCTGGCAACACCTCCCCAGGCGGGATTGGACGATGGGCTGAGGTAGGCAGAGACCTCCAGGTATCCAGCCTGGGGAGGGCAAAGTCAGCCCATACTACTGGGAGCTGCCCTGGGATCTGGGGGGCTGCGCATGACCACGCAAAAGGCGCCCCCTATTTGATGTGGGGAGCTGTCATTGCCTAATGGCTGAAATTTGAACAGGGCGCTGCCTGGTTATGGGCCCCCCTGACAGGCAGGTCAACTAAGCCAGCCCTCCCCTGGCAGCCATTGGAAGTTCTATGGCCTGTCTGCTTTCCATATGGCTTCAAGACAGAAACTCCCACTCAGACCCCTTTACCAGGGTTCCCTGAGATATCACATCTGCCTGAGGCCAGGGTGATGCTGGCCTCAAAGGCAGCCAGCTGAAATCCTCCAGCGGTGGACCAGAGGGGAGACTTCTTCACTCAGGTCCATCACCGAGGCCCCGCCCCCACTATCTGCCCCAATTGGCTGGCTACAATTTGAATGTTGGCAGGCTATCCCACCATTCCCTGCAGTCCGGCTGAGGTCAAGTCCAATGGCCAGCCATGTAGTGAGGAGGCTGTTTTCCTCTGCCCAGGGGTCCTCATGCTGAGCTGCCACCATTGCCCACCCTGGAGTCGGCTAAGTGATTTTTCCATGGATGCTTTAGTTGAGGTTCCTGCATTGCAGGGGGTTGGACTAGATGGCATTTGGGGTCCCTTCCAACTCTACAATTCTGTGATTCTATGATTCCAGGCATTGGTCCATGCTTGTTGGTGTCTGAGTGTGGTGTTTGTTTTTGTCCTGAGCTTTAGCCCCTGAAAACCTGCTCTTTAAAGCTGAACCAGAGCAAATGCCAATTCAAAAAAGGGCACTCGGACACGGAGCTTTAAATTGTGAGCCCTGCCTGGAAAGAGTGGAGGAAAGCTAAATGTGGATAAGCCCTTAATCTCAGTGCAAATGACCTGAACAATGTAAGTGATGTGCAGTTTATACAATTAAAGCCACCGGAACATTTTCCCATGACATGGTGGGACAAAGGGAAAACCTCTTGGATCCATGCCTAGAAGTTACGGACCCGAGCGAAGTGTGGAGGAGCCCACACTCCGTTATCACAATGGGCATTTTTACAACACTTTCCCTCCCAGTGACAACATACACAACTGAATAATCTTTTTGCCACTTTGTGTAGGGTGAAGACATGGCTGCATTCCACAATAAGTGAAGTTTAGTTGCTTGGCTTGTGCTTGTTGACTGCTCAGGGAGAAAAATCAAAGGACAAATTTATAAGAGGTGTCACTGACTGCTTTGACCGAGCCCCTGAAAGACTCCAGTTTTTATCTAGGGAATGACCGACTTTGTATCATATTTTGCTTTAAGTGAATGGGAGACAAGCATTGACAAAGAAGTCTGGCTGGTTTCAGACTTCTGGCATTCACCACAGCCCAGGCAGTTTCTGTATAAATGTTTAGCTTTACGTTGTTGTTTTAAATTTGGCTTAGAGTCTTACAGTCTTGTTGTTCAATGAACAGACTGAAGCTTTATGTCTTTCCAGGGCCCAGCTCTGTCAATTGTTAAACGGACAAATAAAGCCATTTGTTAAGAGATAGTTCTGAAATGTATAATCCCATACAGTACCAACAGGCACAGCCCAACATTGTATCTTGTTGCTTCCTTTCAACACCACGGATTGGTGTGTGGGGTTTAGTCGTATAAAGGCAACAAGCTGTAGTTACACGTCATAGACCTTGCCCATCCCCTAAAAACATCATTTCTGCAGACACCTATACTTACTGGGTAGCTGAGGAAGAGATGTACAGCAGCTGCTCCCTACCAGGAAGTGACATCTTGTAAGGGTTTGGAAAATGTTCCGGATTTCTATTCTTACCAGGCTTTGTTCTAGATCCCAGAGTTTGCTGTGATCACAGCCCCATGCCGAAATATCCATGAATAAATGAAACAGAATTATTGATGCAATGGTTCTCTGAAATCAGAGTAATGCGAGATGTGGTGGTGGTTCTGTTTGTTCTGAGCATTGTGTACACACATAGTTTTTTAAAAAATCCCTTGGCCTTAAGGAACATATTTATTTACTTATTTTCTTATGTTTATGCCATGGAACCCAAGGCACTGTACACGTGGTTCCCAGGTGGCCTCCCAGGTGGGCACTGACCAGATACAGGAGGCTTAGATGCAGCAAAGTGGTAGCCTTGTGGGTCTTCACAAGGAATTCCATAGTCAGGGTGCCGCTACAGAGAAGGCTGTGTGTCTTCAGACCGCACCATGGAAATGGATGGCATCTTGGGAATTGACAGGACCTAAACGGAGGAAACAGAGGGGACGGGAAGAGGCCAATCACACTGGTAACCAATGTGGTCTCTTCCAGCTGTTGTGGGACTTTAGCTACTATCAGCATAGCTAATAGTCAGGGCTTACGTATGTTGTAAAAGGGATGCAGGTGGCACTGTGGGTTAAACCACATAACCTAGGACTTGCTGAAGGTCGGCTGTTCGAATCCCCGCGACGGGGTGAGCTCCGGTTGCTTGGTCCCTGCTCCTGCCAACCTAGCAGTTCGAAAGCACGTCAAAGTGCAAGTAGATAAATAGATACCACTCCGTCGGGAAGGTAAACGGCGTTTCCGTGTGCTGCTCTGGTTTGCCAGAAGCGGCTTAGTCATGCTGGCCACATGACCCAGAAGCTGTACGCCGGCTCCCTCGGCCAGTAAAGCGAGATGAGCGCTGCAACCCCAGAGTCGGTCACAACTGGACCTAATGGTCAGGGGTCCCTTTACCTTTAAGAACATTATTGTTTAGACAAGCCTACCCAGATGGTTAGAAATGCTGATGTGAATTTTAATCTGCTTCAGCATTT
>JAXCMG010000065.1:4332759-4386401 GCA_034642415.1 Podarcis siculus | reverse complement strand
ACATAATCCCCTTTTTGTGATAAAGATAAGGGATGCTATCTGGACCTATTTCAATATCTCCCTTCTGACATCTTGTATAAATTCTGAATTGATATCTTGCCCAGTCACCTTATCCTTCAGTAGGGCACTTTCTACCACACTGGAAGCCCTTTCCCCAGTCAGGGATCTTAAGTGAACCAAAAGTGGCTCTGCACCTCCTGTTCCAAACTCTTCCCTTTTCTTTTCTGCAAAAGTAGTGGGGGCACAAAGTCAAGGGGCTGCTGTTCAGCCTCAGGATTCTCTTCTTTCTAATCTCCTCCCATCACTTGCCGCAATCTAAAAGCAGCAGTAGCTGCTTTCCTTTAGCTGACTTCGTCCAGCACTTACCACCACAAGTTATTAACACAAGAGGGGAACTTGGCATCAATGCATCATTGTCGAGTGTGTTGTATGCAGCTTCAAGAGGAAATTCCCATGACTCCTGAGGCTATTTCTCAGCAAAATCTCCCTGGGGAATGGGGAAGGAAGACTACACAACACCCTGTATATTCTTTGAGTTAATGCCTACATTTATATGCACACTTTACCTGGTATATGTTCATTTTTAGCAATGACAAACCTAGACAGCATCTTAAAAAGCAGAGACATCACCTTGCCAACAAAGGTCCGTATAGTGAAAGCTATGGTTTTCCCAGTAGTGATGTATGGAAGTGAGAGCTGGACCATAAAGAAGGCTGATCGCCGAAGAATTGATGCTTTTGAATTATGGTGCTGGAGGAGACTCTTGAGAGTCCCATGGACTGTAAGAAGATCAAACCTATCCATTCTTAAGGAAATCAGCCCTGAGTGCTCACTGGAAGGACAGATCCTGAAGCTGAGGCTCCAATACTTTGGCCACCTCATGAGAAGAGAAGACTCCCTGGAAAAGACCCTGATGTTGGGAAAGATGGAGGGCACAAGGAGAAGGGGACGACAGAGGACGAGATGGTTGGATAGTGTTCTCGAAGCTACCAGCATGAGTTTGACCAAACTGCAGGAGGCAGTGGAAGACAGGAGTGCCTGGCATGCTCTGGTCCATGGGGTCATGAAGAATCGGACACGACTAAAAGACTAAACAACAACAACATGTGCTTTTTTGTGCACAGGACATCGCTGGAGAACTGCACTGCAAAATTTGGAGCAGTGGGAATTTTGAAGAATGGCTGTGCTTCGGTTTGCATAGTGTTTCGGGAAATGCAGATTAGGTGAGTTTGCTGTTAAAGGTGGGCTGAATCGAAGTTCTTCCCAGTCCTCAGCTCTACCTCTGAGACACTACTGGGGATAAAAGAAGGGTGTGTAGGGCCGGGAAAAAGCAGATTGAGAAGGCCAATACACATAAGAAAGAGATGAAAGGATGAACAAGAAATAAAGGTTAAAGGATGAACACACCTCAGAGTAAATAACTTTGAATGAGAGATGAAAAAGGAAGCCTATGCAATCAAAAGCAGCTAAATAAAATAGAAATAATAGATAATTATATAGAGACAAATATATAATGTTTGCCATATAAGAGAAATCTGAGTCAACAGCTTGATGCAACAGCAAAAAAAGCTTATGCGATTCTAGGCTGCAAGAACAGAAGTCTGGTGTCCAGATCAAGGGAAGTAATAGTACCACTCTATTCTGCCTTGGTCAGACCACACCTGGAATACTGTGTCCAGTTCCGGGCACCACAATTTAAGAAGGATGTTGACAAGTGGGAACGTGTGCAGAGGAGGGCAACCGAGATGATCAAGGGTCTGGAAACTAAGCCTTACGGGGGAACGCTTGAAGGAGCTGGGTATGTTTAGCCTGGAAAAGAGGAGACTGAGAGGAGATAGGATAGCTGTCTTCCAATATCTTAAGGGCTGTCACATGATGTAGGATGGAGCAAGCTTGTTTTCTCCTGCTCTGGAAGGTAGGACTCAAACCAATGGCTTCAAGTTACAAGAAAGGTGATTCCGAATAAACATTAGGAGGATTTTTCTGATGGTGAAAGCTATTCAACTGTGGAACATTCCACCTTGTAAGCTGGTGGACTTCTTTTCAATGGATGTTTTTAAACAGAGATGGGGTGTCCATCTGTCAGAGATTCTTTAGCTACAATCCTTTCATTGCAGGAGGTTGGACCAGTTGACCCTTGTGTGTGTGGGGGGGGGGGTCCCTTCCGACTCTACAACTCTCCAATTCTATTATTCTATATTTTTTACATGAACCATGGGCTCACCAGAGGTTTATAGCCATCGACTCTTTTGAACAGGCCAGAGGAATGCTCACATTATAATCTTAAAAGCTTTGAGAAAAGTCCACCATACACAGTAGAGAGCCATAGAGAACCCATGATCAATCCAGCTTCTCTTTCCCAGCAGGCCCAGGCCAGCAGTGCAAATAGTTTAAGGGTCGCCCAACAGCTTCCATCCAACGAAGCTGCTTGTTGGAAGATTGAGGGCAGACAAAAGAAAGGACTTCTTCACACAACACACAGTTAAACCATGGGAGTCCCTCCCACACGATGCTGTGAGGGCCAACAAATTTTTAAAAAGGGTTCGATAAATTTAAGGAATTATAAAGCTATCAACACCTACTAGCCACAGTTGCTATGTTCTGCCCTGGCCCTCCTTAGCCAAGGAAGCCACATGTTTGATAGCTACCTCTTTACTGACAAGAAAAGCACTTATAGCAGCTTCCACAGTTCTCTGGATGTGTACACACACTTCTAACTCAAGGCAGCTGTCCACAGTTCTGGGCCCTACAGAGCAGTTGCAACAACAGGGAGACCGTGCCCCACTGCTGGCTTAAAAGGGAAAGGTAAAGGGACCCCTGACCATTAGGTCCAGTTGTGGCCGACTCTGGGGTTGCGGCGCTCATCTCGCTTTATTGGCCGAGGGAGCCGGCGTACAGCTTCCGGGTCATGTGGCCAGCATGACTAAGCGAACCAGAGCAGCGCACAGAAACGCCATTTACCTTCCCGCCAGAGTGGTACCTGTTTATCTACTTGCACTTTGACGTGCTTTCGAACTGCTAGGTTGGCAGGAACAGGGACCGAGCAACGGGAGCTCACCCCGTTGCGGGGATTCGAACTGCTGACCTTCTGATTGGCAAGTCCTAGGCTCTGTGGTTTAACCCACAGCGCCACCCGCGTCCCACTGCTGGCTTATGATGGGTTGTGCGCCCACAAGCTGAGACTTCTCCTGCACGGATGCCACTACTGCTTTTCGCACTTGATGCTCCTCTTGGTTCTAGGAGTCAGTGGGGCAGGGGAAGGTGGGAAGTCCACTGCCCCGTCTGTCAGCTGAAAAGCCTCTTCTTCTTCTGTCACATCTGGCGCACTTTCCTTCATCTCGGATTGTCCTGACTCTCCCGCCTTCCTTGGCTCCTGCCTTGCAAACTGCGTCCAACCCCATGAATCACTGATCCCCTCTCCTGGGTCCCTCTCTGTCAGGGGAAGAGGTTTATCAACAGGTCAGAAGGGAGACTCAGAGACTCAAAGTCTAGTCAGCTATTTTATTTAGGAAATTAGTAGACAACAGAGATCACTTTCAAAACCAATAATACAACACAGAAATGATAGGCTCCAGATAGGGCAGTGGGATAAATTTGATTCAGATTGCCATATCTATCAAGTCTGCATTTCCTGAAACAATATGAGAACCGTAATACAGTCATCCTTCGAAATTCACACTTATCTGAATTTTGCGATGCAGTTCTCCATCTAACCTGTGCTTACAAAAGTGCATATATTATGGGGAAAGTGTGTAAAAATGAATTACACACACAAATGCATTATATTAGGGGAAATTGCTAGCAGAAATGTGTGCATTAGTCAAAAACTGCGCACTAGAAAAGCACACTAGAATGCTGATGAATTTTCAAATGGTTTTTAAAAAATATATTGTAAATTGCTGCAGAAATATGGAGAACCAAACTTAATGTTTGAAAAATCAGAACTGAAATTCACAGACCCTTGCACCCTTAGCCCAGAATCATGGTGGTGGTGGGGAATAAAGCTCCTTACCTCCTTCTGTCACATGCATGCTCAGAGCAAATATAATCCACAATGCAACCCTGGATGCTTTTTGTATTCCGTTCATTGTGCTTGCTGCAGCTGGATGCCAAGTGCTTTGAGAACACTCCTCTGCCTTATATAGCTTCTGAAGCACTTGAAGTATGCCTCATTTGGGGCTTACAGGTGTTGCTCCAAAGCTGTAACATCGCCTTTTGATCAGAAGGTGTGGCCTGCTGAGCTCATGTCATGTATTTTCGGGCCTAATGAAGTGTACACAAAAGACTGGGCTGGGAAAGAACGATTAATATACCTTGGATTGTTTATCTGCCTCATCACAGGCCCTGTATCTGATTATTTTTAGACTTGTTGTCCTTGGCAATCAATTGAGGGGAAGTTGATTTAGTGACTTTCATGAGTCCTAAATGATGGGGCAAGAGCTCTTGCCAATACTGAACGTTGTCTACGTAAGTAGGCTTTGAAAGGTGGTAACAGAGGATGGTTTGTAGCAGAAGTCAGAGGGGTGGAGGACTGGATGTGGCAGGTACAAGGTATTGAAGAGGTGATTGGATGGAGGGGTGTACCAATGAAAAGAGGATAGAGGAATGGTGAAGGTTACATGTCCTATATATATTATATGAGCCTGTGTGATATTTGAGATCATCATAACGTTCTTGTTGTCCTCATGTGAGGGTCCCGTGGATGGCAACATGTCAGGGACCGTGAGGAGGAGGACTACACTGAGGAAGAATGGTGGGAGCCACCACCTCCTCCTCCTCCTGATCCTGAATCTTCTCAGGAGCAGGCAGTATAGATTTGGAACAGTGGTTTGCAGAGGGGCATAGTTCAGAAGGCAGAAGCTGGGAAATACTGGACAGGGAACAGCTAGGAGAAGAAACACTGGAAGAGAGCGGGTGAACAGATTCACAGTCTCTGGATGGCTCTCACCCCCCCTTCCCCAAAGACACGGAGAGCTCAGAAACTGTTAGAACAGAAAGTACAGAGGGTACAAGTGGGAGTGATGTAGATTAATAGGGATGGAGGGAGGAGTGACTCTTAATTGGGAGCACCACCATTCTAGGAAGACATGTTCTTTTGTCTCTCGCTGTGATTATTAAAGAACCTAACTGGTAAGATGTTTCTTTCATTTGATCTTCTTATTTACTGCTGGGGGGGGGGGGAGCTGATTCCCCGAAGCCTGACACAACTGGGGAAAGGGCCTTGGGGGGGGGGCTTACACCCCAACTGTCGAACACCCTCCCAAGAGTGGTCCACCTAGCACCTTCATTGTTATCTTTCAACAGATGGTGCCAGAGAGGGGGGCACACACAAGATTTCCCAGTGCAGACTCTGTGTTGACGCTGCTCAGCCTCTACATACCTTGTATCGCAGAAAAGGCCACTAGTCTCCAGTGAAAATCTCAGTTCAAGCATCCATGACAGACGACCATCCAGCCTCTGCTCTGAAGCCTCCAAGGAAGGAGAGTCCGTCACATTCCACTGCTGAACAGCTCTTACCGACAGAAAGTTCTTCCTAATGTTCAGTTGGAATCTTCTTTCTTGTAATTTGACTCCAATGTTTTATGAAGGGTTAGTTCGATGTTCTATTTTACTCTTAGATTTTATGACTATGTACAGTTCTGTACTCTTATTCCTTGCATCTGTTGTGAAACCGGTGTGTGAGTGGTCCTTTGTACTGTACCCAGGACAATTACAAAGTGAACTTCTTTGTCCTGGGGGAATTTATGACCAGATTCACATACATTAACCCAGAGTGTAGCTTACGATGTCTGCACTATTGTGCCAGCTCACACCTGCTTTGCTTCTTCCTTCCAGGAGTTTTCGATCAGTACAGGTCAGCAGTAAGGCCATGGTTTGCTATCCGATGTATGCTATCCGAACCATGGGTTGTGATTAATATCCCTCCTCTTTCACCAAGGTCTCTAACTATCAGCTGAACCTTGGTTAAGGAGCAAAGACTTTAATCGTGATCCCAACTTTGAATAACATGCTAAGCCAAACCTTGGTTTAGATGCCATGACACACAGAGCTAACAAGCCCAGGGAGGGGGGAAGTGGCTGTAATCGCCTCCCTGAGAACCAGCACATTCTTACTGAACCGTGGTTGAGCTTAGCATGACGTGCAAACATGGTCAATGAGTCCTGATAGAAGTAGAGAGAAAGGAGGTCCTTCCTACTGAGATCTTGTCCAACAGGTCTGCTCACCTTCCCCGGTGGGCGGTGTTGCGGCTGGGCATCTGGGACTTCTCAGTGATCCGGCTGGGGGGGCAGATGGATGCTGCCCTCTTTGCACTCCCAGGTGCGTCACATGCCCAGCTGTCCAATCAGCTGGGGACTTAGTTGTGGGCTGTTGTAACCACAGCACGGCTGGAGGGCTTCCTCCATTCGCCTTCTCGCTGGATCTCCCAGCCCACCCGCGCTGCTTTTATGTGTTGCTATAACAGTGACTTTGCTATGGAAAAATGTTGGCCGCCATATTGGTGGGGCCAGGTAGGAATTTTTCCACTTGACAAATTGGCACCAGCCATTTGATTTTCACAACTTTCACAACTAAGGTTAGGCATTGGGAAAGCCTTTGTTTAATGGACGGGAGGTTGTAGCCTCCGCCTACCCTTCCTCAATAAGAGTATCCTGTAAAAGGGATCAGGGTGTGTGGCTCCTGTCCAAAGCTTGGACGTGGGCTAGGGCCATACCACAAACCCAACGGGGACCCTGCAGGGTGCCCCTATTTGACATACGTTATAGGGCAGCCCTGTTTAGGGAAGCTTTTAATATTTGATGAGTTATTGTATTTTTATATTTTGCTAGAAGCTGCCCAGAGTGGCTGGGGAAACCCAGCCAGATGGGCGGGGTATAAATAATAAATTATTATTATCATTCTTACTACTTGGCACACATCTCTGAAAGCCTTGGCACACATCTCTGAAAGCAGCCCTGGGAGCTATAAAGACTCTAGAGGGGAGTAACCAGAATCTGGTGACAGATTCTAAACAAGCAAAATATTGCTGTCCCAACTCATTACTTGTTTTAAAAAGTGATGGGTACCCAAAACAAGTTTTCCTTAATCATAAAATGGTAGATTCCAGTGACACGCTCACCCAAATAAATTATTCTCTCTGCCCAACACTCCCAGCGCACTGGCCAGCAATGTAAACTGAAACCAATTTCTGGAAGACAACTAACACTAGGCCCAAACTGAAATTAAGGTGCTTAAGAAAGCTGCTGACTGAAGACCAATTTTATTCACATTTGTTTATTTTAGACAATTATAGTGAAGCCTTAATTACTTGGGATCCATTTGCCCTCTCACCCAGGACATAGAGGTGACAAAGAAGCACCAGGGATTCAGTTCCTTCGGAGAAAAAAAGTTTATTGTGATCTGCGCAGAGGCAACCAGCGGAATTACTTCCAAAGGCTGGCAGCCCCTAATACACGTATACAAGCAGTTTTTATACCCTTGCCGCACCTCCCGACCACCTCACCACCAGTAACTCATCGTATCGTATCCCCCAATCTGCCTTCTTGCCTCATTGGGTGTTGCTAAAGCATTTTGGCAGTGCACTCCCTTCGCTTATCGGCCAACCCTGCGTATCTTGCTTGCTCCAGATGTATTTTTCCTCCTGCTCTCCGGGCGTTGCCTTCAAACTGCCATTATACTCCCTGCCCACTCTCTTCAATAGATTGTTCATTAAAAGACTGAAGTAGGCTAAAGCAGAGGTTAGGAACCTGAAGCTCTCTAGGCGTTGCTGGATAGCAGCTCCCAACATCCCTGAACATTGGCTCTTCTCCTGCCTGTCAGCTGTTGTGATGCTGGTGAAAGGAGGTCAGGTAAGCGTTGCCTCCTTGCCCTACCACACGAATCCTGGACCCACACATTTCAGCTATACCCATTTCATTGACAGTCAACCCACTACCTCCGTAAGTTGTGATTCCTCAAACACTGTTATGTTTGGCTTCTCCAGGTTAAAAAAAATCTCCCTCCGCAAGACTCCTTACAAACATAGATAACCTTTACAGTAAAACTAGCTGACACTGCTGCACACTGCCCCATTCTCCAGGGGTGCAAGTTTCCAAGGGTTCCAGGCGCTGACCCAGGGTTTGTGTGCCCTTTTGGAGACTGTGGTGTCTTTATGATATATGGAATATTTACACAGGTATACAACCTGAGCATACAAACAGAGGGGTTTGCAGCATCAGCACCCCAAAAGGGTCTTCGTTCTCCCATAGCTGTAGCCTTGGATCCAGAGAGAAATCAAACATCTGGCCCTCTTTCCAGATTACTTCTAGTTCACATCTCAGCCCCTTTTCAACTCTAAACTCAGGCTTTGTCCTTCTAACTATCTCTGAGTTGTCATATTGCACAGATCCCCCTTCCCTTCCCTTCCCTTCCCTTCCCTTCCCTAATGGCCCATCGCCCAGGTGATCACTTCATCAGGAAGCTAAGCCTGGTTTATATTTTAACACTTGCTGGGGTTAGTGGGGTCTGGCACCTGAACTCACATGACAATACATTCACTCCCTATTTGTTCCCCATTTGTTGTTATTTTCATTTACACAACTTGTTACAATGGTGGGTGTGTTCCTTATCAGCAATAGCATGGGAGAGGAGTTAGTGGGATTTAACCCTTTGCCACTCATTCACTGTGGTCCTGATCCAGATCCCTTTTCGCATACCTGCAATTTACATGCCAGGAGGGGGAGGGAATCCCATTTGCTTTAAAGGGGTCCCCCCATGTATATTGCAAGTATTGGAGAGGGTGGGAAACAAAGTGAATCAGAACCACAGTGGGGGGAGGCAAAGGGTTGAAACTCACTACATCCCATGGAGCTGATCCTAATCTCTTTTTCCGCTGTGGTGGCAATTTGTATAAAATAAGGGCTCGGATCAGTAGCTAATTTATCATCTACTTTGGCACTTAAAGGAGCCCTGACCATTAGGTCCAGTCGTGGCCGACTCTGGGGTTGCGGCGCTCATCTTGCTTTATTGGCCGAGGGAGCCGGCGTACAGCTTCCGGGTCATGTGGCCAGCATGACAAAGCTGCTTCTGGCAAACCAGAGAAGCACATGGAAATGCCGTTTACCTTCCCCTATTTATCTACTTGCACTTTGACGTGCTTTCGAACTGCTAGGTTGGCAGGAGCAGGGACCAAGCAGCGGGAGCTCACCCCGTCACGGGGATTCGAACCACCGACCGTCTGATCGGCAAGTCCTAGGCTCTGTGGTTTAACCCACAGCGCCACCCGCGTCTTAGGTGGCTTCAAAAGAGTTATACATATTCATTGAGGGGAGGCTATTTTCTTATAATGGCTATAAGCCCATAAGAAAATAATGGAACCAATCTGTGACCAAGGAAGAGAGACGGTGGATGAAGATTGGAAGAAATTTAAAACTTATCTTAAAAACTATTATAAGATTAATGAATGCTAAAATGCCAAGGGTAATGTAAAAACCTAGATTACAGCTGTAAATGATTGGGTAAAATAAGAAGAAACAGAAAAAAGTTTAAAAATTAGCAGAGGTGAGGGGTTGCTGGAAAAATTACTAACTAGAGATGCAGAAAAGGGAGGCATGGGGAAGTCGGTGAAAGAGGGTAAATGAAAAGAAGGTTACGAACTTATACGTGTTTTATATGTTTTGTTTGTTTATGTATTGTGTTGTGTATGTTTAAAATTTATGTTGGAAAATTAATAAAAATTTATTTAAAAAAGAAAAGAAAAGAAAAGAATGGAACCTCCATATTCAGGAACAGTATGCTGCCAAATACCAACTGATGGGGTGGCACATGGGTTCGGCAATTGAATTCTGATATACGCAACCGAATGTATGGTTTATTCATATTCCAGACAGTGACTTGAAACATCCCCTTTTCAACTTCTCCTGTTCTCCAGGGACTTTCTATGGACCGCATTTTGCCCTCCAAACAATCCATGGACTATTGTATACTCAAAGAATAGCCGTTCAATCAAAGTTCATTTCAAGCTGAGGCTGAATTAAAGGCCAGGCACTTCCTTGTCATTAAATCCCACTGACAATCACTTTAGCGCTTGCCTGTGTCTCTGGTACATTTAGATAAAGCCCTTTATTCCCTCCCTTTGTTTCCTTTTCTAGCCATTGCATGACACCAACAAAAGGTGCGTTCCATAATATGGTAGCTGTGTTTGGTTTGATTTAGATATTGTTCTCTTTGCTTAACCTGTTTTAATGTCTTTCTGCAGCTGTTTGTGGTATTAGTTCCATCGCTTCTGTGGTGGTGCTGATGTTACATAAATCCAATCTGTCCTCTTTGCTTTCATACTGGGCCGGGTTCAATGTTCTTGCATTAGTTCACAAAGCCTGAAACATGTTCAAAGTCCCTTGAGGGATGTCAGATTCCTTATGGAGAGCCAGTGTGGTGTAGTGGTTAAGAGCGGTAGTCTCGTAATCTGGTGAACCAGGTTCGCGTCTCCACTCCTCCACATGCAGCTGCTGGGTGACCTTGGGCCAGTCACACTTCTCTGAAGTCTCTCAGCCCCACTCACCTCACAGAGTGTTTGTTGTGGGGGAGGAAAGGAAAGGAGAATGTTGGCCGCTTTGAGACTCCTTCGGGTAGTGATAGAGCGGGATATCAAATCCAAACTCTTCTTCTTCTTTATGCTCCACCTCAGTTGCTGAGATCTTCCAATGGAGCACTTTTGGTGGTCCCCCACGGCCCTGAAGTTTGGCTGGCCTTTACCAGGAACTAGAGATGCAGAGATTTCCCATTCAGCCCTGTAGTCCTCACATGCATCAATGTTTCTGCTCTGCTGCAGTTTGCCTTCTGCCAAAATCCGCCTCATTCATCTCTGTGCCCACTGTGGCGAAATTACTTAGCCCATGTAACTCACGTGATTTGCACAAATAATTACATCAGCGTCAAGTTATTCCATTCCATTGATTTCAGTGCAAAGGAAACACAAAGCAAATGGTGTGTATGTGAAACATAAATCAATTACATACTGTTTGTAGACTCGAAGCAACAACAGCAAATATTGTTCATATTTGATGGAATGATTTCTGTTCCAGACATCGGACGTATAAGCGAATATTGGCAATTTCTACTTCCTTACCCATTGGAATTCTTCAACATCTGCTCAAGAGATCAAGCTATTGGTATGACAGACTCTGCCTTATGGAACTCCTTGCCAACAGAGGTTTGGCCAGAATCATCGCTGCTTTCAGACTTTTAAAAGAACATGCATTGTTCACATAGAGCTTTTGAACCTGAGATACTTTGCCAACTAGCTTTTATTGATGTGTTTGGCCTTTTTGTTGTTTTAACTGTTGTAAACCAGGGCCTTTTCAACACTGGCTCCGGCCTGGTGAAATGCTCTATCTCATGAGACCAGGGCCCTGCGGGATCCGATTTCTTTCCACAGGGTCTGCAAGACAGAGTTGTTCTGCCTGGCCTTTGGCTTGGAACCAGCCTGATCCCCTCCCTTCTTTCCCTTTCCCTCTGTGATGGAACCACTATTTGGGGACTTCCCTGGCTTTTCTGGCCCATGTAGGACCAGTCTGGATAGCTGGCCTTGGTGAAGATTTGACGTTTCCTCCCCACAAACAGTTTTTGATCTGGGCTTCCACTGAAATGAGGCTGCATTTTAAGTAGTATTTTAATCTTGTTTTTAAGTTGTATTTTAATCAATTGCTTTTATACCTGGTGTTAGCCGCCCTGAGCCTGCTCTTGGCCAGGGAGGGCGGAGTATAAATAAAATTAAATAAGAAATAATAATAATATTGTGTTTATGGAAGACAATCTTACTCGGCTACGAGCGATCGCCAAAGAAAGAAAATGTGTACAGGGGTTGTATAGTGGCTTGCAATGTTTAGTTTGCGGTCTATAACTATCTAAATAAAATAAATAAAAGATAGTGTTTACTGCTTGCCTAGAAAAGCCTTTTTATTCATGTTGAGGATGATGGCTGTCTTACTCATTTCCAATACATTGTTTCATGTTTCCCAACCTTTGATAGGAGCGTCTGCTCACGAGGAAAGACTGCTGAGATGTATATGGTTTTGTAGTATCTGTTTAACAGCCCCCACCCAAGCAGGTGGGGTGAGTCACAAAAATCTGAAGAGCTAGTAGCTACAAGGAATCAAAAACCATTAAGGGAGCATCCTCTGCAAGCAAGCTGTACGTGCGCATTGACAGGAGGCTGTTGTTTGCAATACCAAAGCAAAACCAAACCATGGTTTAGTGAAACATGAACAAGCAAGAATTAGTTGCAGCGAGTCTGGGCTTGCACACTCCCCCTTCCTCTGTGTTCAACGGATTTTGCTTTTGCGAACCACAGTTTGTTGTGTTGTCTGGAGCAATGTATTGCAAATAACATAACTATGGTTAGTTTCAAACAAGCTGATTTCAAACCGTGGCTTGCTTAACCATGGTTACTGTTAACTGCAATTCCTGGTCCAGATGGCAGTGCAAAATGATGGTTAACTAAAAGCAGAAGTGAAAGCTTCTGAACTCTTCTCGGCTGTGCGAGAGGGGGAGATGGGAGGGGAGTGTATGACCCTGAAGGCTACTGTGGCTCACCCATCATCTGGCGCCAGGAATGACGGCTGGCAATCTAATGGCCACATGTGGCCTAAATTCTAATTTCATGTGGCCTCGGCCTAATTTCTTGCAGCTGGCAGGTGGCATGATATGTGCTGACAGAAAAAGACAGTACACACCAGCCCAGCATGCAGCTCCAACAGATCACTCACCCCTTGAAGAACCGGGGGTGGGGAGCCCAAAAGTGATGTGTTCCCGCTTTCCTATCTGTGGGATAACCAGCCCCCCCCTGCTTCCACAGCTAATAAGGTCTCTGGAAGTGAGAGGAGAATTTGGATTTCACCGTGGCCCTGATTCAAATTGCTCCCCCGGATTGCTCCCCCTGAAATTCATTGCAGATTAAATGCTGAATATGCATTCATACACTTTCTGTGCAACATCTAGTTTGGCCTTCCACAAATTGGACCAGCCAGGCCACCGTGTTGGCTCAACTCTGTTTCCCTTTTGTACCAACTATCCCTCTGCATCTTCCTCACTCCACTAAGTCCCAAAGCTCAATAACTTTGGCCAACTTGGGCTGGATTTTTACTTTTTGAAATATGGCAACCCTACATCGACCCTACCATGCCCTTGTTGAGTTTGATCCTACAGTGGTACCTCGGGTTACAGATGCTTCAGGTTACAGACTCTGCTAACCCAGAAATAGTACTTCGGGTTAAGAACTTTGCTTCAGGATGAGGACAGAAATCACACCGCAGCAGCGTGGTGGCAGTGGGAGGCCCCATTAGCTAAAGTGGTACCTCAGGTTAAGAACAGTTTCAGGTTAAGAATGGACCTCCGGAATGAATTAAGTTCTTAACCTGAGGTACCACTGTATTTAGGCACAAGATTTTGGCTAATGAATTTCATGCAGAGTCAACGTAAGTCTATTCCTCATTTACCTGACCCTTTTGCTCTATACCAGAGAGTCACAGATTGCTAGCTAGGGCAGGTGACCTCTTGCAAGGGATCACATGGGCATGGCGGATGTTCATGCCTGTTGGAGACCAGCCTCAGTTTTGACAATTTCATTAGGAGGGATTCTTTGCTATTGCATTGCCCCGTCCGAGGATCATTAGCAGTCAGACTTGTTCCTTAATCCCGTTAAGCTCTTTTCAAAATATAATCTGCAAAAGGAGTATGTCTTGCCACCTCAAACAGGGTGCAAGAATCACACACAGGGATGTGAGTGCCATGTTAAAAGAATAACTGCGTGTCACCGCACCCTCCAAATATTTAATTAGGGCACAGGGATTTTATTAAGAATTATATAAAGTGGCAGAAAAGAGAGAAAATACAAAAATACCTTTTGGGTTAAATTAAATGGTTCGGGGAGCAAAGAAGCACAGGTAACACCTTTTACAAGCCAGACTCTTGGTATTGTCTTAGTATTGTCTTACACACAGGGATAGAAAACCTCTGATCTTCCAGATGTTGTTGGACTCCAAGTCCCATCAGTTCCAGACAGCATGGACATGGCCTTTGCATCCCATTTTGCTGCTAGAGGCTAAACAGGAAGCGCTACCCCACTTTGAAGTGCAGCCTACCCACCTGTAATGATATCTTTCAGACAAGCAAGCCCCGATAAGAAGTAATTGACTCTCTGGCAGTTTTATGTATGTTTATTTACAAAAAGACACATCCAGAGCCCAGCTTCTTGCTTGCTCGCATTTACGTTTGTTGGTCAGTCTGAAATTTCGCCCCTCCCGCAACAGGAAGGATGCCAGGCTCCCGCCTTCCCTCTCTTGCCCTTCCGTTGCCTTCTGATTTTATCCAATCGTCTGAATCGGAGAAAGAGAGGCTGCCCTTCCCCCTCCTCATCACTCAACCCAGACTCAGACCTCTGCTTCTCTGCTGATTGCCTAGCAACGCTCTGGCTGCCTTCCAACTCTTCCTCTCCTTGAGAGCTAATAGAGTCTTCTCCAAAAAGGGGGGTCGAACTGCCCTCTCTCGCTTCTGACAGGCAGTTCTCATCTGCAGAGTTGACCCCTAGTTCAGTCTCTGAGTCTAACTCATCCCCTGCACTCTGGGGGGGGGGGCACGTCCCTGACACCACCTGCCCATGCGATTCGCCTATACATCATAGCACGCTTTGCGTTTGGGAGGAAAAGCAACATACCTGTATTTCAGGGAGCTCTTTGGCGTCTGTCAAAGTGGCAGGACGAGAGGCCCTGCTGCATAATGCATGAAGCAAAGCAGAGGGCTAGTAACTGCAGCCTAATTCATCTGGGCCAGCCCTGTCATTAGGCAAAGTGAGGCAACTTTCTCAGGCAACAGATGCTGGAGGAACAGCCACCACCATCCCAGCTGTTTCTTTGGATCCCACACACTCCAGCCGTTCCTCTCTGCTGGAGTGCAGCAGTGTGTACCAGGCAGGATTCTCTTCACCCCTTTAGCTAGCCTGCTGCCATGAGGTGATGAGTTATACTGCCCCATGGAGCTATCTGTAGTATGCATTTAAAGCAGGATCATGCCACTTTGAACAGTCATGGCTCCCCCCACCCACCCAATGAATCCTGGGAACTGTAGTTTGTAAAGGTGCTGAGAGTTGTTAGGAGACCCCTATTCCCCTCACAGAGCTAGAGTTCCCAGAGTGGTTTAACAACCAATCCCCCTTCCCAAAGAACTCTGGGAATTGCAGATTCTTCGGGGGTGGGGGAGGAGCCATGTGCAATAAACATATTTGTAACCAGTTGTCAGGCAGCAGAGGAACCAACCCCTACGGCAGGTTGCCAGGAACGGATAAGACAAGGAAAAGTCCTTACCATCTGCTTTTTATTCAATATTTACAGTGAAAGCTTGGGAACGCAGCCTCTTAGAATAATGGCGTTGTCCCGAATAAATCTCCACGCCCCCTTCTCTCTCACTTCCTCATTCGTCAACAGCACACATACACATACCCTTTATGGTTGCTGCTTAGGGCCCTCTGTCTCAGAGCTCTTTGCTCTCCTACTTTTAAGGCTTGCTGGGTTCTGGGAGATGGTGGGTCTGGAATGCTTTCTAGTGATAGCATGTCAGCCAGCTGCTCCAGCTCTGCCTCCTTCTCTTCTCCCATTATTTCCCAGCTTTCCCCCTCATCTGCCTCTGAGCTGTGATCTCCCTCCAATCCCTGTTGTAATTCTGAACTGTCTTCTTCTTCTTCTATGGAAGGGTCAGGCTGGGGAGGTGGTCTCCACCATTCCTCCTCTGCCCAGTCCCTGACAGCAGTGCAACTCACTTGAGGATCGCAGCACACATCAGCAGTGGATCGGAGAAATGATTCTTCCTCCTCCTCCTTTAGCTCAATATTAGCAACAACAACAACAACAATTTGTTATTTATACCCCGCCCATCTGGCTGGGTTTCCCCAGCCACTCTGGGCGGCTTCCAACAAAGTATTAAAATACAGTAGTCTGTTAAACATTAAAAGCTTCCCTAAAGAGGGCTGCCTTCAGTTGTCTTTTAAAAGTAAAAAATTGTTTACTGCTGTGACATCTGCTGGGAGGGCATTCCACAGGGCAGGCGCCACTACCGAGAAGGCCCTCTGCCTGGTTCTCTGTAACTTGGCTTCTCGCAGTAAGGGAACCACCAGAAGGCCCTTGGCGCTAGACCTCAGTGTCCAGACAGAACGATGGGGGTGGAGACGCTCCTTCAGGTATACTGGACCGAGGCCGTTTAGGGCTTTAAAGGTCAGCATCAACACAATGCAAGTTTATAGCTCTGAGCATGCTAATATGCAGAGCAGGGGCTGGGTTCTAAGTTACAGTGAGTGGAACTCGGCTCATGGAATGGTCTCCCTAGTGAAATCAGGGATGGTTCTCACCAGTTCTGTCTGCAGCCTCATTTCCCCCCTGAAAATCTGCAGCAGACCTAATACGCATTCAAAGGAGGAAGGAGGGGAGGATCCTGGCAACTGAAATACACTCCCATCTCGTTCCTGTTGTGGAGGGAGATGACAGCTTACAGCCTTGGAGAATTCAAACAGAGCGAGCGTGTATCATATAATTTTGAGGCACATAATTAGTTAATTGCCCAGATTATTTTTGTAACTCATGTGGCCAGACAGAGCTTGGGACAACGGTGATTTTGCTGGTTTGGGCTACTTTAAGCAGGTGACATTTTAAGAAATCTGAAATCACGGCTGGGGGTGAGGCAGATGTCGCTTTTAGCCTTCCTGTGTTTTGAAATGAGTACTTTACTTGCTCTGACATTGTTGCGGTTAAAAGCACACACCCCAGTGATATGTTGTTGACAGTGACTCCAATTAAATGCGAGAGAGAGAGAGAGAGAGAGAGAGAGAGAGAGAGAGAGAGGCTGCATTGGACATTGTTTCAAACGAAGACTTGGATGGTGCTTTACTAGAACAGATTGCCAAACATTCAAAAAGGAGAGATATAGTAGTCCTGGGAGACTTCCCCGATTTCTGTTGGACCTCAAACTCTACGAAGAACGTAAGGTCCAACAAATTCCTCCATTGCCTTGCTAACAACTTCATTTCCCAGAAGGTGGAAGAACAAACAAGGGGATCATCTATTTTGGACCTGGTCCTCACCAATAGGGAGGAACTGATTGGTGAAGTAGAAGTGCTCGGAAACTTGGGAAGAAGTGATCATGTTCTCTGGGGTTTCGTGATACAAGGGAAAGCTGAATGTAGTTGGACACACACTCTGGACTTTAAGGAGGCCAATTTCCAAAAGCTTAGGTAGCTGCTGGGTGAGATTCCATGTTCAGAAACGGTCAAAGAGAAGGGATTCCTAACTGCAGCCTGTTGTGATGTCTTAACCAGGGCAAACTGTGGTTAGTCTTAACTGTGGTAAGCAGTAACTGTAGTGGATGAGAATATCCTACTTTTACTAATCATAACAGTTTTGGGTTTATGGTTCAGATGTCCTGCTAAACTGTGGGTTAACCTAAAATGGAAGTAGAAGCTTCTGATTACTTCTTAATTATGGTGAAGCCAGGGTGTGAGCCTGAGGCTTACGTCAGCTCATGTTCGTTACAGTAAACCGTGGTTTTGCTTGCCATGTGAAAAGGGACAAATCAGCCAATGGGGTGTATAAGGAGATTTGGATCAGGGCCATGGTGCAAGGGAGAGGGAGGCACTGCCCAGATCCAATGACCCACTGAAGCTGTAGTTGGCTGTAGAAGAGGAACTCTGCTGTTCATTGGAGGGGCTAAATGCAAAGCAATGAAGCACTCTGACCACTCATCTTCTAACTCTTGAGGCATCACCTGGTGTTTTAGGGGAGGGACCTAAAACATTGAGTGGCAGAGCACACACCTTGTATGGAGAACCTCCCAAGTTCACTCCATCCCGCCTCCAGAAAAAACAGATCTGGTATCTGGCCATTTCACTCCATCCCACCTCCAGAAAAAAAAGATCTGGTATCTGGCCATTTGGACTCGATGCCATTTGGACTTGATAAGACGGGGCTGGATTATAGGGTTGCCATATTTCAAACAGCTGAGCTTTTTTTTTTTTTTTAGTTTTGCCCAAAGTTGTTGAACTTTTTGGGCGATAAGTGACACTAGCGATAAAGGAGGCTCCCTGGGGGGGGGGGAGGAGGTAAAAGCACATAGATCCTCAGGATTTTTGTATTGGGTCACCCCAAATTCACCATCAGATCACATAGCATGTCCATGGCTACAGCCTCACCAAAAAAAATCACACATCCACCGTTTCATGGGGCCGCAATGGCGCAAAAATGTGGTTACAAAGCACGGATCCACATGGATTCTCAGGATTTTTGCATTGGGCTACCCCAAACTCACCGTCAAATCACATATCATGTCTGTGGCCACAGCATGAACCACAAAAATCATACATCCACTGTTTCGTTCAGAATATCTTTTTTCTTGTTTTCCTCCTCTGAAAACTAGGTGCATCTTATGGTCAGGTGCATCGTATGGGGCGAAAAATATGGGGTGCATGTATACACACACACACACAATTTTTCTTGCTTATTAGATTGCTGGTTGTCTTGAAAACCGGTACATGAAGCTGTAGAGCTGTCTTGTAAATAAACAAATATGACCCTTCAGATTATTAAGGCTGCAAACGAAATGGCCTGGCAATGAGCCCCACTGAGCAGAAACCTCTGCCTCTTTCAGGTTAGGAATATATCCCAGGTTCAATCCCTGGTTTGTCCAGGAAGGTTGGGGAAAGCCTCCCTGCCTGAAACTTTGGAGAGCTGCTGCCAGTCAGTGTAGGACAGAACCAAGGTAGATGGGCCAGTGCTCTGAGTAGCAGTAGCGGCCTGCTGGGACAGAGTGAGGATGGCACTTGCTGACCTCCCTGCTGCCTCAGCATTGAGAAGCCAGCTAAGAAATGCCATCACATCCTGCTCCACCCTGCAAACCACTCCTGGTTAGGGATCAGGCAGTTTAGCATGTTTCTAGGTCAGTGCCAGAAACTAGTCATTTCCAACAAAATCACCCGTTTCCTAATTATAGGATTGAGGATAATGCTGGCTGGTGAGCCTCACAGGAAGCCGCTTTTTCTTTGAAATTATGGACGGGGAAGGAACACCTCTCCTCCCTTGTGGACCTTTCCTCCTTGTGCCCTGTCGTCCTAATGAAAGCCAGCCACTCCCTCTGCCTAATGATAGGGCCGGTACTGTTTGTAAGCTGCTTCTAGATGGCCTGCTTATTGAGCAAATCCATCCTGATTTGTTCGCAGGGAGATTAGACGGCGTCGACTATTTAAGGAACTTCCCTTCTGATTGGTGGAGAGGTTGGATGACGCGTCTCGCGTTTCCCAGTGCATCTTCCCACCCAGTTCTTTATTTGCAAAAAGTCCGGTCCTTCAGATAAGTGGGTTTGTTGCGTGAGACTATAATGTTGCAATCTGAATTGGTCTAAACCACAGAGCCTAGGGCTTGCCGATCAGAAGGTCGGTGGTTCGAATCCCCACAACGGGGTGAGCTCCTGTTCTTTGGTCCCTGCTCCTGCCAACCTAGCAGTTCGAAAGCACGTCAAAGTGCAAGTAGATAAATAGCTACCGCTCAGGCAGGAAGGTAAACGGCGTTTCCGTGCACTGCTCTGGTTCACCAGAAGTGGTGAAGTGGCTTAGTCATGCTGGCCACATGACCCGGAAGCTTTCTGCAGACAAATGCCGGCTCCCTCGGCCTATAGAGTGAGATGAGCACGCAACCCCAGAGTCGTCTGCGACTGGACCTAACGGTCAGGGGTACCTTTACCTTTACCTTTTATATATTTATTATTATATATTTTATATATTTATTATATATATATATGGGTAATCATAATATGCACAAACTCTTTAAATGTTCCTGTTCAGTCAGGCCTTTGACATCCAATGTCTTTTTAAATGTTACAATGTCTGTTTTAAATGATTACAAATCCATTTGTGTACTATTGTTTTTCAAGACTCAGTCAATAGAAGTTTTGTCAGGTTTCCTTATACATTTGAGTAACCCGTCTTGAGGATTTGGGGATGGAATTTGAAGCATGAATACACACCAACATTCCACAATGCATTTTCAACCTCAGGGTTTTGTCTAAATACCGATCAGATTTGGTTTCGCTCTGTGGCCTTTCTTGATGAATACGGGTTTTGGTGTGCTTCCTCAAGGGCAATTAGTAATAAGGTAGCCATGCCAAGATCAAACAATGGCAGACATATCATAGGCAGGAGAGAGGGAATGAATATCATACCAAAGAGCTTAAAGAGATGACTAGTTCAGAAGAGTAGGAGATATCGCACTGTATTTTTTATTTTTATTTAATATTCCTTCCAGTGCCCAACTATAGCTGCTGCATACCAGCTTGGCTTGTGACCACAAGAGAGCTATAAAGCAACAGAGGAGGAGAGACAGGAATCTGGAAGTTCCTTTGGTTCTGATCTGAGTTTGGTGGTGGCGCCATCTGCCTTATGTGTTTCAGCACATTGTTTGGTCTTCCTATCTCTCTCTCTCTATATATATGTCTTGTGCCTGACTTTGCAGAACTTCCATTTGCTTTATTCAATGGTATATTGATTCCTCTTCTCTAAGGGTATCCTGTATATATCTGTTTCATCCTACTTGTGCGAACTTTTTACCATCAGATATTGTTTACCATACATTGATAAATGTTTCCTGCAAAATAATAATAATATTTTCTTGCATTTCATATTGTTAAGGGCTCTGTGCTTCCAACAAATAATGAGGACTCCAGAGGTCGTACAACAGAATTTATTTTCCTTTGGATGAAAGAGCACTGAAATATTATGATGCTTTTGTAATATCTGTTTATTTACAAATATACAAATAATAGCACAGCAGAAGCAAATAAGCACTAGTATAGCGTGCAGCAAATCCACTAGCTTGCATCAGAATCCTGGAAAGACTCCCTGCATCCAAGGCGATTCACCTTCAGCCAACTTGCAGCTCCAAAATTCTCTTTCTCGTTCTCTCTGATTCTTTCTAAATCCAAATTGCATGCTACATCCAGATTGTGTTCTTCGCACAGCTCCTGGAAGGAGTCACCATCCCACAATCTGTTGACTATTACATTCCAATGGCTGGAGAGAGATTCCCAGCTATCAGGTGAAAATCTCTTGTCATTAGTTCCCATTAATGAAACATCAAGCAATCATTCTGGACTCCTAGCAAGCTATCAGTCTAATAAAGGATGGCTTCACAGCATCTGTGACACCATGTTCTGCAGATTTATTTCCATGTCTACCATTACCAGTATATTATTAGACAAATGCCCCTCCTATTTAGTTTAATCTCTTTGTCTACTATTGGTTGCATCCTCTATACATATATCAAACAGCATGGGGAATAGGGAGCTCTTTGTTCAATATCATTTGCTTGCTGTTCTCTTGGTTGCATATTTATTAAAGGTTTGTTCCCTTGCCTGGGCAAGGGCCAGTGGTATACAGTAGTAAGGCAATAGTAAGGGTTAGACAAGGTGTGGTCCCTCCAGATGTTGATGAGCTACAATTTCCATCGTCCCTGGACATTGGCCATGCTTGCTGGGGCTGATGGGAGTTGTAGTTCCACAACATCCAGAGGGACAAAGATTCTCCACACCATATCAAGTTATTTGAATGGATATTAGCTAAGAATAGAACCTTAAGAGGCAGTCTGCACACCAGACTCTGGAGAAAGAACCACAGCAGATGTCCAGCAAGGGTAAAGATGTCCTGGCCTGGTTGTAAGCAAATGCATGGTCCTTATTCCAAAATATTTGTAATCTGAGCCCTGCGAAGTGTAGGAAGCAGAATGTCCTGAGTATATGTTAATTCAAGCAGCAGCAACTGAGCAGGTCGGTTACTTGGCGCATTCCCATCTGATTCTACCATCTCCATTGCGTGGCTTCTCAAAATTTCCCGCACGGCATAGCATGCGGAACATAGCTTCCTCCTGAGCCACATGTGTTCTGTTGTTGAGATTTTCTCATTTTCAGACAGTAGCAGACCTTAGAAAAATGAAAAAGGAGTTAATACATTAGGTTATGTTCACCTAGCGACAGCCAAATCTGTCAGTTTCAGTTTCTTGTTTTCCCACCTCTTTCATTCATTTCTCCATATGTCCATGTCAGTTTGTGATTTTTTTTTTAAAAAAACAAACTCATGAAAATTCACCTGCATTTTTGCATACAATTTTGCCTCCTATGCACATTTTTGCAAAGCAATTTCCCTTAATATAATGCATTTTTGTATGCTGTTTTCACGAATTTGTGCATTCTAATGCTCATTTTACCCTAGTATATGCAATTTTATATTCATTACATTACTGAAGAACCACATTGCAACATTGAGAGAAGTGCAGATTTTGAAGGAGGGTTGTGTTTCAGTTCATGACTTATTTCAGGAAGTGTGGATCAGAAAGATTCACCTTTAAATGCAAACTAAATCCAGTGTCTCCCTGATCCCTCTCTTCACCTGATCCCTTTTGTCTTACTATAATTTTCTGGAAATGGCTCCCCCTAGTGATAGGGAGGAGGAATATACAATTGTGTTGATTTTTTTTTTCCTGGAAGACCTGTTCTCTCTGCCTGCTACAATTAGGGGATAGCAACAGGGCCTGTTACAGCTGAATTCCACCCACTATTCTGCTGTTCTGTACTTCGGAATGATTTCTAGATTGAAACTTGGTTGGGACAGCACTCAACTGGAATTTGGGGAAGGGTTCATCATAATTTCTCCAAGGGAAAACTGAACGGCTTTCCCTTCTGTTTCTTTTTGACACCACTGTTTACAATCCTTTCCCCAGCTGACAAACATGAAACTTTCGGCTCCCCCTTTCAGTGAACTGTTGGCTGTGAAAAGAACCTTGTCCTTAAAAATAAGTGCCCAACTTTGCTTCCTTCCTCCCAACTCCTTTTCCTTTTAGGTCGTATATTTTATTTTGTATTCTCCTCCCCCAATAATTTTTATTAATTTTTTCCAAATATCTTAAACAATACAGCTTAACAATATTATTCAACTTGCAATCTATATCTTATCCGAATTAACTTTCCTCCAACCCTCTTTTGGCTTCTCTACATTGCTCTTACTTAAGCGTGATTACTATATATACATTCTATAAATGTCTATAATTCCTTAATAATTTTTTGTATTATACTTTAGACATACATTCCTTATTATACTGCAGCATTACATCTTGTGGTCTAACCAAACGTTTACAATAAATGTTATGAGTTTTTTCCAGTCCTGTGAGTGTCTTTATTTATGTACAGTTTTCTCTAAGTAGACCATAAATTTGGGAGGTCGTATATTTTAGATTTGCGAGCCTGAGGGCAGGGGCTCGTTACTGGATCATTGTGAGCCACTCAGAGGGACATTTGGGGTTGACGAACAGGGATTTTAAAAAATCCTTCAAAGAAATGAATTCAGGAAACGCTCCTTGCAAGGGGCAGAAACATGGGAATTGTGGGAATGTCCATGCATGTTTTCTATTGTGATGTGTCTCACATACCTCCCTCAAGCTGACTCACACATACACCTAGGATCAGATAAGTGAGCACAGAACCTCTGAAGGGAAAGTTCCCATAGTCTCTTTTTCTCACCCCCGGGAGCAAATTTGTCTCCTTCTCCTTCTCATCCCCTAATCCACTCCCCCCCCCCCATGGTGATCAGTGCAGTGACAACCTTTTAAAAAAAACCATATCACATACTTACTGTTAAAGTTGTTCCAACGATCGCCATGCCTGCACCAATACAGCCCAGAACAATCAGGGAAAGGGCCCAGGGTGCAAGCGATACATGATCTGAAGCAGTTGTTGGTTCTGTAGGACAAAGGAAAGCTAGAAGGAGAACAAATCGAGGCCAACACCCCTATTATTCTCCAGCCTACTGATTTGCAGCATAACCCATTCCTCAGCGTCCGATCACCGGGCAAGGGAAGGGTTGCTACTAAGGCTAAGCAAACTTTAGATTCTAAACGACTATCCAATGAACACATCCCTAAAATCTGCTCTAGAGGGTTGAGGGACCCTTTGAGAAAGCCTGAGAGGTGGTGTGGAGCTATGGGGTGGGAGTGGGATGAAGGTGGAATTAGCAATCATTGCGTCACTCCCAGCTGATGAAAGACTCCACTGCTGTTATGTACTGAGTTGAATAGGATCCAAAATGCAGCAGTCTGATTTGTCCTAGAGCAATAGGATTCAGAATGCAGCAGTCTGATTGGTCCTAGAACAATGCAGCAGTCTGATTGGTCCTAGAACAATGCAGCAGTATGATTGGTCTGCAGGAGCCACCCAATCCAGCTCCAGGTGGAAGAGAATCCGCAACCTGATTGGCCTACAGGAGAATCTCAGAATTAGCCAATCACATGCAGCCCATTGTGTAAATAATGTATATAAAGCAGATACTTTGGGGGAACATTCATTCCTCCTCACCGCTATGAGCTGAATAAAGAGCATGAAATCCACTCTTGACTCTGAGTATATTTCAGCTGCCAAAGATCTCAAAGTAGCATGCATCGTTTTCTGCCCTTCATTGTATCCCTTCAACAACCCTGTGTGGTAGGCTGGCCAGCCCAAGGTGAAGCCCAGTGGGCCTTCAGGCCTAGTGAGGATTTGAACCTGAATCTCTGCAGCCAACATCCCACTCTCTCTAATCACTCTCCAAGGCTGGCTCTCTCTGAGTTACATTGGAATCATTCTTACCATGAGTGGTGCTGGTGGTGGTGCTGGTGGTGGTCGGAGTTGTGGTGGTGCTTTCTGTTGGCAGAAAACAAGGGGCGAGGACATGCATGAATGCTACAGAATGTCATTTCAGCTTGCAAGCGGAGAATGAAAAAGGACTTTACTTGGTGAAATGTTGTCAAAGTGACTAGCTTGCTATTGCTGACCCTACTCTGGGTTGTAGTCCAATTTCAGGGACCGCTTCTTACCTCAAGGACTACCACTCCCCATATAAACCAACCCGGACTCTTCGTTCATCATCTGAGGCCCTTCGTCTGGCTCCTCCACAAGAGGTCTGGAGGGTGGCAACATGAGAATGGGCCTTCTCTGCAGTGGCTCCCCATTTGTGCAATGCTCTCCCCAGGGAGGTTCGCCTGGCGCCTTCATTATATATCTTTAGGCGCCAGACAAAATGTTCCTCTTCAACTAGGCCTTCAGCTGATTGACATCCAATGTCCTTTTAAATGTGTTGGGGGCAGTGCCGGATTTACATATAAGCTATAGCTTAGGGCCCCATTCTTTTGGGGGCCCCCAAAAAAATTAAAGGAAAAAACCTCGGATGTACATTTCCAAAATATAAGATAAAAATCAAATAACATAAAACCTACACACAGCACAACAGTGTTTTGTGTTGTGTAGGCTCCTATGATGCTAGTAATGGGCCCCGCCAGCTCGCCTGCTCCCTAAAATGTCACTGGTTTGCTCATTTCTATATATAGGGTGCCTACATTCTGCATGGACTGGTTGCATGGCAACATGGGCAAATGGCTTTGGATGCCTATTAGGTCCATAAATGACCATATAGCATAGATTCAACACCAAAAACAGCTACAATTTTTTGTTGACGAAGGACAGCTGGGCATATAAAGGGCCCCATTATCTTCAGTAGCTTAGGGCCTCATCAAACCTAAATCCAGCCCTGGTGTGTTTGTTTTGCTCTTGCTTTTATTGTCTCTTTTGTGTTTTTACTTTATATTTTTAACACCCCTGAGATCTTCAGATGAAGGGTGGTGTACAATTTGTGTGCGCACGTATATATATATATATATATATATATAGTCTTTTAGGAGGCCACAGTTCGAATTCCTCTTCAAGCAGGCTGATTAATATCCCACAGCCTTCTAATTGTATCTGCGGTGGGGTGGGGGCTTATTGTTTTTCTGTCTCGGTTTAATTATTTACTTGTGTTTTACGTTGCATTTATTCTGTGAACTGCCCTGGGGGGATGAAGGGCGGTGTAATAAATAAATAAATAAAATAAAAGTAACTTTCTAATCACTCTACCAGGATGGCTGTCTATGAGTTACATTGGAATCAATCCTTACCAGTAGTGGTAGTTGTTGTCGGAGTCGTGGTGGTGGTGGTGGTGGTCGGAGTCGTGGTGGTGGTGGTGGCTTCAGAAAGCAAAAGCAGGGACAGACATGAATGCTGTGGAATGTCATTTCATCTCGCAAGAGGACAACATAAGACGACTTTACGTGGTGAAACGTTACCAGTGTGACCAGCTCTCTACGGCTGACCCATCTCCAGGTTGTATTACAGTGGTACCTCGGGTTAAGAACTTAATTCATTCTGAAGGTCCGTACTTAACCGGAAACTGTTCTTAACCTGAAGCACCACTTTAGCTAATGGGGTCTCCTGCTGCTGCCACACCGCCAGAGCACGATTTCTGTTCTCATCCTGAAACAAAGTTCTTAACCTGAAGCACTATTTCTGGGTTAGCGGAGTATGTAACCTGAAGCGTATGTAACCCGAGGTACCACTGTATAAGAGAAAAGGCACAGCTTTTGCTTAAATGTGGGGTGGTAGAGTGGGGAGGCAAAAGGTGGGGCTGTGGCAGAAAATATCTCCCGCTGTATTTCATAGCAGTAGCAAAGAAAGGGGGGGGAAACACACAGAGGAAAGCAGTGACAGAGAAAAATGGAAGCTATGAGCCATTGGTGGCTGCCATCCCTACCCCCCACTCCTCACAAACCACCCTCAAAACAGCACTATATCATTACGCAGCATAAAGTTTCTGAGGCAAAAAATGGCCACCGGAGGGCAGTGCTACAGAGGATGGTAAATACTGTAATGCCTTTACCCCAGAACAAAGCAAGCAAACAAACAAACAAACAAACAAAGCTGGCATCTCATGGCCCAGCTGTTTCGTATGTTTTCAGAAAGAGACAGAATCTTACCCGTCGTTGTGGTTGTTGATGGCGTCGTTGTCGTTGTCGTAGGGGGTGGGGTTGTTCCCCCTCCCCCTCCTGAGAGGAGACCACCAAGGCCTCCATTTCCCGAGAGGAGGCCACCAAGGCCTCCGTCCCCTCCTCCTCCTAAGTTGAGGGAGCCACCAGCGGATCCGTCCCCTAAGTTGAGAGAGCCACCCGGAGCTCCGTTTTCCCCTCCTATGCTGAGGGAGTCACCTCCTCCCCCTAACAGCTGGGCAGCTGTTGAGAAAAGAGAACAATAAATGTTGGTGAACCAGGTCAAGCACCCTCTTGCCTAGTTCAAGTCACAAACACACATAAATCCCAATTCTTTATAGAGAAATGATTGGGCCTTCATTCAGAACTGTACCAGCCAGAGACATCTCTGCTTTGCCACAGGTTGGCCTCTCTACCTCACGGACAAGAACACATGTTCTGTCTCATGTTCTCCTTCTCAGGAAGTCTCATGTCACAGAAGTTACCTTCTCCTCAAGCCTTGGTAGGCCATAAAAACCTAGAGTGGCATTCTGGAGGTAGGCCATCCCAGGCTGAGCCTGTTGAACCAGCAAGCAGATTATCTGAAAGCAAGGATAGGGGATCTGAGGGCTTCCATGTGTTGATGGACTCCAGTTCCCATCAACCCCCAACATGGCCAACGATCTGGGATGATGGGAGTTGTAGTCCAGCAACACCCGGGGCACCACAAGTTCTCCATTCCTGTCTTGAAGGATGGGATTGGAACATTTTCAGTAAAAATGGTGAGTATTAGGCTGTCAGACTTCAGAGTCTGCAACGGCTGAAGTAGGTTTCTAGTTACTTCTTCTGCAGAAGCTTAGATCTGAGATAATCAAGCTGCTCAATGGCTTTGGGTCTTTGCCATTCAAAATCTTAAGAATAAAGGCTGTAAGATAACTGAACTGTGATTGGGTTTTAAGGTCCAAGAGAGTAAGGAACAAGCTCCACCCCAAATTGAATTGGATTGGCAATGGAAATAAGCCAAGTTATTTCCCCAAAATACTTTCCTGAACCAATCTGATTTTGGAAACATAAATGGCCCACACTTCATTTTAAGAGATTAATTTGGTATTCAGGTGGTCCCCTGCCCAAGTAGTTTAACAGAGCCAACCCCTTGTGCCCATCTTCCTTATACTTTTTGATTCCTGGGCGTCAGCAAATTTTAAATCATCACCCGCTGACTGGCATTAGGACTGAACTGAACACTGGCCAGCAAGCCAAAATACTAGTTGGGCTCGTTTACAGTGTATGACTGACTAAGCATGAAGTTGGGTAGTTGGTTTGTTTAGTTAGTTAACACTTTTCTGCACTGCCTTTCTGCTCTAGGGTGGTTCATGAGGAGCAGCAAAAAACAACAGCCAAAAAGCACAGAACAAGAAGCAACCATAACAATTCACAGGCAGAACCGCCTCTTGTCATGAACACCCAGCTCCTGTCATCCAGAGATTAACTATTGCTAAATCTTTTGGCAGAAATTTTAACACCATGCTTCGGATGGCTATATGAGGATCTCAGAGGCAGCGTTTCACAAGCTAGTATGAAGGACCCTCGATGGGATGCTTCAGCCTCTGTTAAAATCTAGGCTGCCCCTGGTTCCATGAAGAGTAGGGATGTTTGTAGGATTGGTTTTTGAGCCAAAAACCTAGGATTTGGGAAGCCAATTTCCCCAAAACTCTCTTAATAGTCAGACGTTTTCATCTCTTGTCATTGCTGTTTGTTCACGATTCTCTCGCATTTTGTATGTTATCCACCTTCTGGCGAAGGCTTTTTCCTCCTTCTTGGATTGCTCTGAACCAGTCAAGGGTCACATAGTGAATGTGACAATGTCTCAGCTATGTAGCTACAACTAATCCAGAATGCGGCAGCTAGACTGGTGACTGGGAGCAGCCGCCGAGACCACATAACACCGGTCTTGAAAGACCCACATTGGCTCCCAGTACGTTTCTGAGCACAATTCAAAGTGTTGGTGCTGACCTTTAAAGTCCTAAATGGCCTCGGCCCAGTATGCCCGAAGGAGCGTCTCCACCCCCATCATCCAACCCGGACACTGAGGTCCAGCGCCGAGGGCCTTCTGGCAGTTCCCTCACTGTGAGAAGTGAAGTTACAGGGAACCAGGCAGAGGGCCATCTTGGTAGTGGCGCCCACCCTGTGGAACACCCTCCCATCAGATGTCAAAGAAATAAACAACTCTCTTACATTTAGAAGACATCTGAAAGCAGCCTTGTTTAGGGAAGTTTTTAATGACTGATGTTTTAATGTATTTTTAATCCTTTGTTGGAAGCCTCCCTGAGTGGCTGGGGAAGCCCAGCCAGATGGGCGGGGTATAAACAATAAATTATTATTATTATTATTATTATTACTATTATTATTAGCCAATCAGAGTTAGCTATACAATGATGTTACAGTGGGAAATATCTCTGAATTGAGAATGTAGGTGATGCTTCCTGGACTGGCCATGTGAATGACCCCTGTCATTTGGTTTGTTGGATTGCATTTGCTCTGTATAGGTGAACACACTCTCCATCTTTAAGCATCCTGTCCCCAAAATAATCTAAAATGGGGCACCCTCTACTCCCCATGGAGAGGGGAGTAGAATGGCCTTCAGGGTAGAAACAGCAGGCACAACTCGAGCTAAGCAACTCTATGCCACCTGCTGTTTCTCCCCTACAAATAGCAGCAAATTCAAGTTTGGAAACACCTGGCTGATGTCTAGAAAGCAACACGTAGTTCTGCCTTCAAGGAAGCTAGATTTTGGGTGCACCTCTTAGCTTTCTCAAACTACCTGCAATTTCTTATCCTTATCACAGGGTAGGGGTGCCAACTTGAATAAAATAATGGGGAGGGATGCAGGTAAGCCCCACCCTGCACAATCAATCACATGATGTGGCAGATGCACGCTATTTGAATGGCAACGCCCATCAACTTTGGGAGCGGCCAGCCCTTCAAATATTTTAGGGGGGTGAAGGGACCTCGGCACCTAGGAGCTGGCTCCTTGTCACTGGGCCGTGTGAGGCTAGAGGGGAAGATGGGGAAGCCATGCACATCTCCCTGAGTTCCTTTGAGGAAAGGTAGGATGGAAATAGAATAAACAATAAGACAATCGCATTGTTTATGTGTCACATTTGCCCACAAATCTGCAGGCTTTGGGTAGGTCAGAACAGATAGCACGGAGGACAAAAAATAATAATGCTGAATTGAACCAGCCCTTTTTGATCTTTTACCAATATGGGGCTTTGTTATTTTGTCCTATGTACCGAGCAAACTACCTGGGACGCGGGTGGCGCTGTGGTCTAAACCACAGAGCCTAGGGCTTGCCGATCAGAAGGTCGGCAGTTCAAATCCCCGCAACGGACTGAGCTCCCGTTGCTCAGTCCCTGCTCCTGCCAACCTAGCAGTTTGACAGCACGTCAAAGTGCAAGTAGATAAGTAGGTACTGCTCAGGCGGTAAGGTAAACGGCGTTTCCGTGCGCTGCTCTGGTTCGCCGGAAGCGGCTTAGTCATGCTGGCCACATGACCTGGAAGCTGTACACCGGCTCCCTTGGCCAATAAAGCGAGATGAGCGCTGCAACCCCAGAGTCATCCGCAACTGGACCTAACGGTCAGGGGTCCCTTTACCTTTACCTTTACCTTTACCCAGCAAACTACCTCTGGAACAAATGTAACTAACATGGATTAACCACAGCAACGGAAAGAAAAAGTCTTACCTGTTCCTTGAAAGCACAGAGCAAAACATATGAGCACATTTCTTAAAAGAGGCACAAATGACATCTTGGACAGGCCCATGGCTGGCAAGTAGAAAGGAGACGGGCAGCTGGCTCTCAGATGTGATGGTGGTAGTTTCAGGTCTTCTGGGTTCCTGCAGGTTTCTGCTGCTTAAATACTTCTGAACAAAGTGACTCCTCACATCCAGCTAACCAGTTCAGGCTGTCATCACAAGATTGGTTTGCTGACATACATTTTGCACAACAGGATCCTTTTCCATGTGTTTTCGTAAGGAAAAAACCAAAACCCTACTGTCCACTCATTCGAAAAAGGCGGATGTAACAGGAAACTGACGCACTCATCCACCTAGATATTAGGGATCAAGAAAAATCACTCTGCAGAAATTTTGGGAAGTGATGTGCTGGAACATTGGGAAGAACACTGGTAAAAAAAACCAACCCTGTGAAAATTTGGGATTTTGTTCTTAGAGAACACAGAGTCCCATAGTGCTAGGCTAGCAGGATTTCATGCAGCTCAGTTGGTAGAGAATGAGACTCTCTTAAAACTCGGGGTTGTGGGTTTGAGCCCCATATTGGACAAAAGATTCCCACATTGCAGGGGGTTGGGCTAGATGACTATTATGGTCCCTTCTAACTATACAGTTCTGTGATTCTAACTCTGCCTGTACTGTGTTGCATTTGCTTTTGAATGCCAGTTGCTGGAATCACAAGTGCAGAGAGCACTGTTGCATTCAGGTCCTGCTTTCGAGACTCCGACAGGCATCTGGTTGGTCACTGTGAGAACAGGATGATGAATCCCATCTAGGATTGGCCATTGGCCTGATCTAGCACGCTCTTTTTGCATTCTTATGGACACAACCCGTAGCTAGGAGAGAGCTAGTTCACAGCCCAATGAGGCCTAGAGCTCAACAACTGCCATACCCTTAGGCTAATGGATTACTCAAAATAAAAATGTGAATGTGGGGCAGTGATCCCCACTTCCCCTCATAGGAGTGCTTTGAAATGGTTCCATGCAGAAGAAGAAGAGTTTGGATTTGATATCCCGCTTTACCACTACCCAAAGGAGTCTCAAAGCGGCTCACATTCTCCTTTCCCTTCCTCCCCCACAACAAACACTCTGTGAGGTGAGTGGGGCTGAGAGACTTCAGAGAAGTGTGACTAGCCCAAGGCACGTGGAGGAGCAGGTTCACCAGATTACGAGTCTACCGCTCTTAACCACTACACCACACTGGCTCTCATAGTGGCTCTCATAATGCAGAGGTGTTCATTGTGAGAAATCATCCTGGAATAACAAAAACACATGGATCTCGCCAAATTGAAAATAAAAATACAGTGGTATCTTGGTTGTCAAACTTAATCGCTTCCGGAAGTCTGTTCCAAACCAGTTTTCTCTGTTTTGCAGTTTTACGTCTTAATATCAGTATTTAAATTGTTTTGACATTTTTTTACTGTAAGCTGTCCACAGAACTTTATGTTAGGGGGTGGCAAATTAGGCAAGGGATTATTTTAGCATTAGGATTTAGCACAGATGGCCTGCTGACTTCATTCTAAGGAAAAGCTACCAAAGGTGGATTTGGGAATGTAATTAAATGGGAACAGGTTGGATATGTGATGAGACACTCAGCATAAGCTGGTGCCTAAGAAAGAGATTTGAAAGATTCCAATCTGGACTTTCGTCACTGGAGCAAAATGTCCCTATTAAGTGGTGACATTCAGGACTTCATTCTGCAGTCATGATCTATTGTTTCCGGAGGCGATGAGGGAAAAGTATGCTGGATTTCAAACTGCTCCGGTCTAACAAAATTCTTGTTTGGTGTTACTTGCTGATTCTATGTCTCGTTTAATGTTTCATTAGTTTATTTTACATTCAATATAAGAATGTATATGAGTGAGACATGAATGGCAGAAAGGTGGTGTGTGCCAACATCTGGACTATTGGAACTTGTCTGTGTATGTGTGTGTTCTCTATTTCCAGTAAATATTTGTCAGTTTGCATTTCTTAGTGCAGAAAGGATTGACCTGATGTGTAGAGATCTCTCCTATTCTAAATAATTCAAGAGGGT
Source organism: Podarcis siculus (assembly GCA_034642415.1). NCBI lineage: Eukaryota > Metazoa > Chordata > Lepidosauria > Squamata > Lacertidae > Podarcis > Podarcis siculus. The sequence goes on along the minus strand of JAXCMG010000065.1, from coordinate 4,353,719 downwards.
TCTGGAAGCTTCTGGAAGCTTCTCTGTGTGAAAGAAGCTTCATGATGTTTGGGTTATACCTTCAGAGAAGCTGAGTACAGCTGGCTTAAACTGGTTTTGTTATCTCTTCTCTCAAGGTCATGCTAACTATAAAAGCAGGGCCAGAAGGAGCCTGGATTTCACTTTCTCTTTCTGTCTCTCTTCCTTCTAGTGTGGTGTTCTTTATACAGTGTTAAGGTTCAGTCTTATTATATGTTATTGTAAGTTTAGGTTAAGTGTGCTGCAACAGGACTTCTTATAGACAGTGCCAATCCTGAATGTATTGGATTTGTGACCATTATGCTCACATGCCTTCAGCAGCAGTAAAGCACTGCTGGATGAAATTGCCTCTGGTCTACTTTTGGGGAATCCTGCAACGTATTTAAGTTTTTACTCTGCTAACTATATGCATTGGAATCTAAAGGTAAAGGTAAAGGGACCCCTGACCATTAAGTCCAGTCGCGGATGACTCTGGGGTTGCGGTGCTCATCTCGCTTTAGTGGCCAAGGGAGCCGGCGTACAGCTTCCGGGTCATGTGGCCAGCAGGACTAAGTTGCTTCTGGCGAAATCAGAGCAGCACACGGAAACGCCGTTTACCTTCCCGCTGGAGCGGTACCTATTTATCTACTTGCACTGTGGCGTGCTTTCTAACTGATAGGTTGGCAGGAGCTGGGACTGAGCAACGGGAGCTCACCCTGTCGCAGGGATTCTAATTTCAATGACAATGTTGGCAATCACATTTTGCTGAATGTCAACATTCACATCTTCAACATTAACCTGCTCTTCTTCCTGCAGGTGCCAAGGTGGCTGACCACAAACCACACAATACAATCAGCATTAAATAATAGTTAAAAAGTCAACACACAATGCAACATTAAAGGCATAGCCCAGCTGTCAGGGTTGCAGACAGATACATTTTTTCAAGGAAATGGCACACAGCTCAGCAACACTTCCCAGTGGGTCTTGCTGCTGTAGAGCCTTCCATCCTTTCTAAAGATCCTCCTCTCCCGGGTGTTTCACAAGCTGTCTCAAAATTGCGTTTGCTCACCTTTGACCTCTGTTCTGCCCTTACACACTCTTGGGGACTAGGGGGCAGGAGAGGGAGAGGTCTTTGGAATCCACAGCAGCAGCCTCTTGACCCCCCTCTCCTCTGCTTCACCTTCGGAGTCTGAACTGCTTCCTGTCACTGGCTCTCCCTGCTCAACTGAGGGGGGTTAGTTGGATGAGGAAGAGGACTTCAAGCCTAGAGACTGGTGGTGAGACACCGGCCACACCTCAGAGGATGGGACGAGCTGAAATGTGCTAGAAGGAGGGAGCTTGAGGGATAGCGAAGAGATGGAAGCAGGCAGGTGCCCCCCAGGCACAGGGCAAGGTGATGAGGTTACTCCAGTTTGGATGCAGGTGCCGACAGCGATGACAGAGGGGAGGCATACCCTGCAGTTCTCCCACAGAGCCACTCTGAGAGCCAGTGTGGTGTAGCGGTTAAGAGCGGTGGACTCGTAATCTGGTGAACCAGGTTCGCGTCCCTGCTCCTCCACATGCAGCTGCTGGGTGACCTTGGGCTAGTCACACTTCTCTGAAGTCTCTCAGCCTCACTCACCTCACAGAGTGTTTGTTGTGGGGGAGGAGGGGAAAGGAGGTTGTTGGCCACTTTGAGACTCTTTAGGGTAGTGATAAAGCGGTATATCAAATCCAAACTCCTCCTCCTCCTCCTCCTCCTCCTCCTCCTCCTCCTCCTCTTCTTCTCTGCTGAAAGCTTGCCAGCCCCTCTCACTCCTAGGATGAGGCATTCGTTGCATGCCAGCAGCCACAGAAGAAGTCCCTTGGAGCTCACTGTAGCAAGTGATAGCAGAAGGAGGAGCCAGATGCAGAAAGCTACAGTAGGGTTGCCATACTTCCAGAATTTCACAGGCATAGCTGGCAATTGGATGTTGAGGAAGCAGCGTCCGGGCAAAAATCGTTGAAACGTCTGGGAAAATCCAGACGTATTACAACGTATGTTGGCGGTGTTGTTTTGGGTGATTTTCCTTTGGCACGACAACTTTGCCCCAAAAAAGCTCAACAAATTTTCTGTCCGGGTTTTTGCTTTTTGAAATATGGCAGCCCTAAGTTAGAGAGTGAACAAGCTCCTATTTTACACATGATCCTTAACTAAAGAGCATAACAGGTTGAATGGTGATGTTTGTAACAAATCTCTTTACTGGTTACTTCCTAACATACAAATCAAGTCCAGAATGTACTCCATATACAATCCTTAAGCAAGATATGTAACCTATTTAATTAAATCCAATGCAGATATATTTCTTCCTTTCTTAATACACTCTTGTTTGAGTTCATATATTACACAGTCCTCGGATGAGGTTAAGGAAAGGTCACCGGAATGTCATGGACAATACAGCTGATGAGGTTGGCTAGCATAGGTAGCAGACACAGGCAGGCTGGCTCAGGCAGCTGGGTTGGGTAGAACAAGGTTTCTGGATATTTCCTTGTTTCACCCCGAAGGGCTTCCTCAGCTGTTAATATTTCTATATAATTTTTTTAAAAAAAATAATTTTTATTAACCGACCAATCAAATCAAATCACATCACATAAATTCCGAATTACAAAGCCAAATTTTAAATTTTTGTTGAGGGGACCCATATTTCAACTTTCGAAGGGGGATTCCGATCATCTTCTTGCTACTGCGTTCATATCCAAATCAGTCCAAATAAAGTTCATAATTCTATCCAGTCTTATCTTGCTGTTTCCACATCTCATCTTATTCGTACATTTTTTCTTTTTCTTTATGATCTCTTCTGATAATCTCCTTAATCTCACCAATTATATCCTGTGTGGATTTTTTCCGTTCGACCAATCCTCATATCGTGATGGTTTCCATATATCATCACTTTCATAAATAACATTGCTCTTTCCATCATTAATCTCAGGATCTGTCGTTTTTGAGTCTCACTGAGGAGTCTCACCCACAGTATAAAAGCAGCTCTTTTCCTCCTCCCAGACTCAAGTCCTCCGACAGAGCTTACCAATATGGCGACGGTATTTTTAACTGCGTCATTCCAGAGCTCTTAAACTTTCCACACTCTTCTTAAAACATGCTTTGTTTAGAAAAATTATCTCCACACAGACGTAAATCCACAGCTTAAGTCATTAAAGTGGCATTTCTGACTTGTGAGGGGGGGGTCTTGTTTTATCACATAGAGGAAAGAAAGAAAGGTTTTTTCCCCCTCCCCTATCAGTCCCTTTGCCATACCAAGTCTTAGCTGTCTTCTCATGATTGATTCTTGTTCCTCCGACTCTTCTTGTTTATCAGAGAACTCTTCAGTTAGCAGTTTTTACTCCCCTCCTTCCTTGAAATATGTGCATTCGCTTCTTCCTAATTGTTCCTTTTGAAGTTCTTGCAGCTAGCGGTGTGGATCAGAGATGGCGTCCAGGAGCGCCGAGATCCACAGGGGGGCATTCTGCCTAGTGCCCCCATCCCCTCAAATTTGGGGGTGGTATAGGGCACAGCAGACACGGGCAGCCCCCCCACAATCCTGGGGGGGTAGGGAGGCTATTTACTCCCATCACAGCCTCCTAATTACCCCCTGTGGGTCGGAGAGATGTTATTGTCAGCCATCTTCCGATGTGCTCCTAGTGGCCCCTCCAATATTTCTATATAATATAGATATAAACACTTGATATCTGGGACGCGGGTGGCACTGTGGGTAAAACCTCAGCGCCTAGGACTTGCCGATCGCATGGTTGGCGGTTCGAATCCCCGCGGCGGGGTGAGCTCCTGTCGTTCGGTCCCAGCTCCTGCCCACCTAGCAGTTCAAAAGCACTCTTAAGTGCAAGTAGATAAATAGGGACCGCTTACTAGCGGGAAGGTAAATGGCGTTTCCGTGTGCTGCTCTGGTGCCGGTTCGCCGGAGCACCTTCGTCACGCTGGCCACGTGACCCGGAAGTGTCTGCGGACAGCGCTGGCTCCTGGCCTCTAGAGTGAGATGAGCGCACAACCCTAGAGTCTGTCAAGACTGGCCTGTTTGGGCAGGGGTACCTTTACCTTTAAACGCTTGATAATACAGAGAACTAAAACTAAGGATAGATCCACACTTTTAAAAACCAGACTGACATCCATGACAACACTAAGAGAATTCATTCTTCCTTAGAATTTAATCACATAACGAGAGACATTGAGAAAATAGTGAAACACCATTGGCATATCTTAAAAGATATTCCTGGTTGCGAGGTCCCTCCACTCTTCGGGAAACAACGCACTAGATCCTAGCAAAATTTCATTATCACCCTCCTGTAAGTTGTCAGGAGCTCGTCCTACTCTCGAGTAGGACCCTGGCAGACACACATGCCCGACTGGCATGTTCCCTCCCTCCTGGTCGATCGTTCAGGAGCTTCAAAAGCTTTCTTCAGCCCGAACATCACAGCGACCAATGCCAACAGACACCGGCACACTTAGGGATCCGCAGAGTCTTCGCAGCTTGCGTAACAGACCTCAGCAACTCAGCATTTTGGCAAATCTACTTTATTTTCATATAAACACACACAGAGCACTGCAACATGGCACCCTCTATCTTTAGTATCAGACAGCAAAGAGAGAGAACAAAGGACAATAGTCCCACTTCACAGTAACACAAACATCCTGTCTCTGTCACTTCCCACTCTGTGGAGTCAAAACATACACCGTCATGTGATAGACAAAAATCCCATGACTGCAATCACGGAGCAGGAATTCAAAAAAAATTATGATTTGGGAACTGTATAGATAACCATGGTCTTCCCAAAATTAAGGTACCCTTTCCCTTCTCTTTTTCATTTCTTTTTAGTACAGTATGAGTCTTATCTGCTATACAGTGATGATTCTTTTATGAATCTGCTTTAATTCAGTAACTAACAGGTACAAAACCAGGAGTACTTTAGGGCTGTTTATTAGGGCTGTGCATAGTTGGAAATTTAGAAACAACAGCAGGCGCCTCCCCACTTACATGGGGGTTACATTCCTGGCTACCATGCGTATATGTGAAATCATGTATAGTGGGGAACACCATCTAACTTCACCAAAAATCCACCAAACTTCACCACAATCACTCCCTCCAAACCACGTTTCACAGACTCCTACTCTACACAGGCACCAAAGGTCAGTGCAAAGGCTCATGAGATTGCAGTTGTAAAGGCTCCTAGGATTGCTAGCTGTTTTCCCACTCTTTTGTGCCTTTTTGTTTTGTTTTGTTTTTGGTCGTTTCCCCACTCTTTTGTGCCTTTTTTGTTGTTGTTTTTTGTCATTTCCCCACTCTTTTCAGGCTGTTTTTGCCCTTTTTTGCGCTTTTCTTCCTTTTAAATCTATTTACTTAATCCCCCCCCCCGCATATATGCAGTTATGTGGAAGTCGAATGCACTTAATACGCCTGTATTACAATACTTTAAATGCAAGTATATCTTGACATTGTAGGGTCAGTGACAAGGGACATCTGAAGGTGAATCTCCTTAATCCAGGCATGGCCAAACTTGGCCCTCCAGATGTTTTAGGACTACAACTCCCATCATCCCTAGCTAACAGGACCAGTGGTCAGGGATGATGGGAATTGTAGTCCCAAAATATCTGGAGGCCCAAATTTGGCCATGCCTGCAATCCATGGGTGTAGCCCCCCATCAAGTAAAACAATAGAAATACTTAACTAACTGACCAATCACGTCGGTTCTGCCCCCCCTAAGAAAAGTCCTGCCCGCCCCAACAAAAGTCCTGGCTATGCCCATGCCTCAATCCACACATTCTAAAACAATACATGAACGGAAGCATAGCCATCCTTTTGAAATTCACACGTCTTGAAATTTTGCAATGCAGTTCCCCAGCCATGTAATGTGTGCAAAAGTGTATATACTGGGGTAAGGTGTGCTTAAAAATGCACATATTAGTGAACATAACATACAGATGTGCATTATATTAGGGGAAATTGCAGATACGTGTATATTGGGCAAAACTGCATACAAGAATGTGTACAGGAAGAGAAAATTAGGAGAAATAAGGCCTCCTGCTGCTCTGTCTCCCAGTAAGCAACAGTGACCTCCCTACTGGGAAGCTTCTGTTGACCAGGGAAAGAAAACAGCTCACTTCCTTACAAGGAAAATGATCAGGTGCTTTCTTGCTCTGTTTTGTCTTCCATCCTTTTCTTTCCTCCGTTAGGCTCAAGGCTTTTAACGTACCTGAAGATTCCCCCTAGTTTCCTTTCCTTTCTAACTTGCTCCTTGTCTTCCTCCTTTGCCTACTGCTGCTGGCAAACAAGAACCTCATAGCTCAGTTCCTGAAGAGATGCCACCTCTGCCCACATCTCAGAAACCAGTTGTCTGGAGGGGGAGGAAGTAGAAGCAGCCAAGCGTCTAGGTGTGGTCTTGGCACATATCAGCATTCAGTTAGCTCTTTAAAAGAGAGTGGAAAGCGTACAGGCAGCACTATGATCTCCTTTTTGGTGCCTGTCTGTCTGTATGTCTTCTCGACCATACATTCCTCTAGCAAGCAGCCTCCCAACCCTAGGCTGCTGTACCTCTCTGTGACAACAGAGCATCGAAGAAGAAGAAGGAGAAAAGTTTAGACTTGATATCCTGCCTTTCACTCCCCTTAAGGAGTCTCAAAGCTGCTAACATTCTCCTTTCCCTTCCTCCCCCACAACAAACACTCTGTGAGGTGAGTGGGACTGAGAGACTTCAAAGAAGTGTGACTGGCCCAAGGTCACCCAGCAGCTGCATGTGGAGGAGCGGGGAAGCGAACCAATGACTAAGCCAATGGCAAGTCGGTGGACTAGAACTCCAAGCTGCACAGCGACATTGCAGGAGATCAGCACCTCACTACTCACATGATGCTGGCCTCTAAATATTGCAAGGAATATAGTAGTGACTTACCTCACAGGATTCTTGTGAAGATAAACATAATAAAGGCTATGAGCATTTTGCTGTAACTCGCCCTGGGACCTTATGGGGAAAGGTGGGGAAGTAACCCGGTAAACAAACAGACAAAGTAATAATGCTGCAGATTGATGGTGCAATTGAAATGGTGAATAACGTCTGGTTTTCCAAAATGGAACAGTTGAACTGAGGGTCAAAGGGACTCACAAGCTTGTTGAAAGTCAGCACAGTACAGAGTTGCTGACACATTTGCAACAACTTCCCCTCAAACTGGCCAAGACATACAAGAAAAGCTCCCATGTTTGCTGGAGATGCAAAAAAGGGGTTGGTACCTTTATGCACATGTGGTGGGACTGTGTGAGGATAAGATACTTTTGGGACAGAATACACAATGAACTCAAAAAGATCTTTAAATGCTCATTTCAAAAAAACAACAACACCTGAAGCCTTTTCGTTAGGCATTATGTTCATTGATACACACAAAAACCACAGAACCCTCTCTATGTACGCAACCACAGTGGCAAGGATTTTAATAGCAAAAAATTGGAAAGGTGATGTAATCCCCACAAAAACTGATTGGCAAGCAAAGATGATAGAATTTTTAGAACTTGCAGTGATGACTGGGAGAATAAGAGGAAACTCTAACCAGAAATTTAGTAAAGATTGGATAATGTTCAAAGAATATCTTAAAAAGTACTGTAATCTTCTGACAGATTAGAATTGAACCTTGAAGTTCAAGGAAACTATAAAGTAATTTCTACCCCGATAATTAACTGAAAAGAATAATAAATATGAAGTGTGTATAGACTAGTAAGGTGTAAAAAGCACAATGAGGTGAATCGGAAGTTAAAGGGTATGTAATGTCAAATGAGGTGTTAGTCAGTGTCTATGGTCTGTTTGTGTTGTTTTTCATTTTATTTATGGAGACGCTCCTTCTACCTGAAGGAGCGTCTCCACCCCCATCATTCAGCCTGGACACTGAGGCCCAGCTCCTAGAGCCTTCTGGCGGTTCCCTTGCTGCAAGAAGCAAGGTTACAGTGAACCAGGCAGAGGGCCTTCTTGGTAGTGGTGCCCGCCCTGTGGAATGCCCTCCCACCAGATGTCAAGGAAATAAACAACTATCTCACATTTAGAAGACATCTGAAGGCAGCCCTGTTTAGGGAAGTTTTTAATGACTGATGTTTTAATGCATTTTTAATCTCTGTTGGAAGCTGCCTAGAGTGCCTGGGAAACCTAGCCAGATGGGCGGGGTAGAAATAATAATAATAATAATAATAATAATAATAATAATAATAATAATTACAAGAGTTATTGGGGCCTTGGGACGCGGGTGGCACTGTGGGTAAAAGCCTCAGCTCCTAGGGCTTGCCGATCGAAAGGTCGGCGGTTCGAATCCCCGCGGCGGGGTGCGCTCCCGTTGCTCGGTCCCAGCGCCTGCCAACCTAGCAGTTTGAAAGCACCCCCGGGTGCAAGTAGATAAATAGGGACCGCTTTCTAGCGGGAAGGTAAACGGCGTTTCCGTGTGCGGCTCTGGCTCGCCAGAGCAGCGATGTCACGCTGGCCACGTGACCCGGAAGTGTCTCCGGACAGCGCTGGCCCCCGGCCTCTTGAGTGAGATGGGCGCACCAACCCCAGAGTCTGTCAAGACTGGCCCGTACGGGCAGGGGTACCTTTACCTTTACCTTTATTGGGGCCTTGCAAATCATGCCACCTTCTCTTTTTTTGAACTTGTGCTTCCGGGCTGGGATAATATATTGTTATGAGTTTGTGGGTGCCCGACTTCTAACCCCTATAATCCTAGCAAATGTTTAAAGCTAATCAAGCTAGGCTAGATGAGGCAATTGTCTGGGTGAAGGGCCATTAAGAGAACAAAGGAAAAGGTGGCTCTGTGCCAGACAGCAATTGGGTGGGGCCCCTTCTCCAGCTCTCAGACAACTAGAAGGAGAAAGCTGGAGTTTGAGGGAAAGGTTTGCTGTTACGTGAGCTAGAAGCTGGAGAAAAAGCAGCAAGCAGAGGGTCAGAGAGCAGTGTTTGATTTCTGCTGTAGGTATGAGAGAAACAAGACCCTTTTGGGGTCTTGATGCTGTGAACCCCAATCGGAGGCTCAGGTTGTATATATATGCAGGGCTGCCTTTAGCATGTGCACCGCCAGGGTGCAAAGATCCACCTAGCGCTCCCAAATTTAATTGATTTCGCGTGCACAGCGCCATTGAGAATGACAGGCGCCATTGTTGAATCTGACAAGCGCCACCTCTGGTGTGGCACGTCTTCGGTAAATGAGTCAAAAGTCCTTTAGTGAAACAGTAGGTATACAGTCTGGTAATACCTAGGTATAAATGTATTTTGTTTTTCTATCTTGATCAAAATTATTTATTATTTCATAGCAGGTAGATAGTTAAGAGCTTCAGTGGCGGGCGCCCAGTGCCCCCCAGAATTCGGCGCCCCGCACCCCTTGCACCCCCGGGTAAAGACGGCCCTGTATATATGTAAAAAAAAACCCAAATAGCAAAGACACCACAGTCTCCACTGTGTCTCATTTTCAAAAGGAAACACGAACCCTGGGGCCTGGAACTTCTGCAATCTCCCGCCTCTTGGAGACTGTGGTGGCGTGCAACAATATGTTGATTAAATGGACATTTAGTCAAATAGATGAGCTCTTGCCTGCAAAGGGTATACCCATTTCTCATGTGTGTGTGCTTTTTTAAAATGTGCAATAAACATGATGCAAAAGAAGATGATTTCACCCCCCACTCCCCCAGTCAAATGTCGGAAAGCATGAAACAAGTAAGGTTGCATACCACCTTTTATTTGCTAACAGAGTCCTTGCACTTTCAACAGCTGCATGGCAGGCAGAAATCCATCAGGTGCTGCTTCCCTAATCAGTGTGCAAACTGTTTCTGCTTTCTGATCTCCCTGCACTCCTCCTCTGTGGTCTCTTCTCTTTCTTTTGAACCCCCCCCCCCCACTATTCAGCTGCATTTCCTTCCCCCACCAATGAGTTTTGTTAAGGTGAGACCAATTGGTCAATCTGGTTTCCCTAAGCCCACCCCCACCCCCAGCTTCAGTTCACTACATTTCTGCATTGTTTGAATTTTTAAAAGTCCTCACAAAAACAAATCAACATTGTAGGGCACATACTTTTTAATACGCAACATTTTTGTTCTGCCAAATGTGCACATTTTTGCAAGCAATTTCTCCTGAAATGCTGCATTCCCCCCAGTTATTTTCAGTAACATCTGCATGCACACTAATATATGCATTTTAACGTGTGTGTGTGTGTGTGTGTGTGTGTGTGTGTGTGTGTTGGAGAACCTTATTACAAAATTCAGAGAAGTGTGCATTTCAAAGGATAGCAAGGTTTCAGGGAGGGCACATGAATAATCCCTTCCCTGTTCCTAGTGTCGTAACTCCTGCATCTACCATCAGAACCCAGAGGAAATGCAGAAGGGCTGTCCTTTAGAGTAACCTGAATGCTTGTTTTTGCTGGCAGGAGAGTAGAAGAGTTGTAAGTTATCAGAAGAACTATAGCAGGGTATCGATGTCAGCTAGGAACAGGTGTGTCCCAACTTAAACTTAAGGTGCCAAGCAGCTCCAAAATATGCTACACCAGTTTTTCACAAGCACACCAAATCTGCTCGTTCTCTTTCTCATTTTAAGTACACTGAGTTTCGTACTAAAGTAACAGTGAGCCTCAATCTCTGTTGTAGCCACATTGCAAATAACACATTCGAAACAATGTCCTCCTGGCAATGCAGAGATATCAGTGGCAGCACTGGGGACAGAATCCACGAATCTTGGTCCTGGGTTTCCGGTTGTCTTTGTTTGTTTCTTCTCATTCTACCTGGTGCGTTTGTTCCTCAGGAACCACGTAGATTTTGCGGTTATATCGGGAACACTGCTGGGGCTCCTGCACGCGCCGGCCCTGAAAGAAGCAGTAGAGCTGGAAAGCAAAATCATGGGGAGAAGCTATTAGAACTGATATGGTAGCACATGGGGGTGGAGACTGTGTCTCTCTTAATGTTTGTGGACCACAACTCCCATCAGCCAGTGTGGTGTAGTGGTTAAGAGCAGTGGACTCGTAATCTGGGGAACCGGGTTCGCATCTCCGCTCCTCCACATGCAGCTGCTGGGTGACCTTGGGCCAGTCACACTTCTCTGAAGTCTCTCAGCCCCACTCACCTCACAGAGTGTTTGTTGTGGGGGAGGAAGGGAAAGGAGAATGTTAGCCGCTTTGAGACTCCTTAAAGGGAGTGAAAGGCGGGATATCAAATCCAAACTCTTCTTCATCCCCGGCCAGAGGCCATGTTTGCTAGGAATGATGGGGGCTGGAACCCCAACAACATTAGAAAACCACAGATTCCCCATCCCAGTGTTAGCAGCACTTCCTCTTGTCCTGCAACAGTGAGTCAGGATTGGTAGTGTGTTTCGATGAGTGTTGAACAAGAAAGATGAGCTGGAGATCTGCCTGGGGCTATGGCGGGACACCAGACCTTTTGTTTGACTCTGATAAACAAAATGGCAGGTGACACAGTGAAAAACACAGCCCTTCAGAGCAGAGAAAAGTGTAAGCAGAGAGCTGTATATGTTGGATTATAACAGGAAGAATGAAGAAACAACACCTCACGCAGAAATTTACAGGACAGAAACTCCTCTTGCAGACATAAAATTTATTAAATATGCAGTTATGAATGAAAGTCATGAAACCAGTGGCTGTTAAATAAAGGATCAAGATCAGAACTGTTGTAACTGGAATAATCAAGATTATGGAAGCAGAAAGAAATAAGGACTTTGTACCCTGAAATCCAGCACATGGGAAGTCACCCAAAATTGTTTAATTTGGTATTTGAATAATTGACTTTTTTAATTGTATTGTAATTTGGTTTTATGATAATGTGGCTCTTTTGGATTATTGTAATTAAAAATTAATAAAAATTATTATACAAAAAGAAAAGAAAAAAAGATTGGTAGTGTGTGCGTAGTATGACTTACCATCAGTGGGATACCAGTCATTAGGAACACGGTCACTATGGTGCCTAAACAGATGAGGAAGATGGCCCAGCCCTGCAAACATGCAGGCTCTGATGGTGTAGAATCTGTGGAGAATAAGGGATGCAATGAAACATGACGTTTATTCCGGGGATAGGGAAATCTTTGGCCTTCTTCATGTTGCCGGATGTGGGTGGCGCTGTGGGTTAAAGCACAGAGCCTGGGGCTTGCTGATCAGAAGGTCGGCGGTTCAAATCCCCGTGATGGGGTGAGCTCCCCTTGTTCGGTCCCTGCTCCTGCCAACCTAGCAGTTCGAAAGCATGTCACGTGCAAGTAGATAAATAGGTACCGCTCTGGTGGAAAGGTAAACGGCGTTTCCGTGCACTGCTCTGGTTCGCCAGAAGCGGCTTAGTCATGCTGGCCACATGACCCAGAAGCTGTACGCCGGCTCCCTCAGCCAGTAAAGCGAGATGAGCACTGCAACCCCAGAGTCGTCCGCAACTGGACCTAACTGTCAGGGGTCCCCTTACCTTTACCTTTATGTTGCCGGACTCCATCTCCCATCAGCCCCAGCTGGCTTGGCCAATGTTCAGTGACACTGAGAGTGGTAGTCCAATAGCAGGCCAAAGGTTCCCCACTCCAGATTTAATCATTTGCTCGTGCGCCTGTTTCTAAAATCTGTATCCTATCTTTGCTTTCCATGGGAAACCAGGGTGGCCAAATGCAAAAGTATAACTGCAGTTAGTTATTAATATTGATTTATTTTATTTTATTGGGGGTAACTATGTTTATCTTACGCTTCCACAGAACCACTCAGTACTCTTAAAGTGTGAGTGTGACATCATCATCATCATTATTATTATTACCGGTATTTAGGTCAGATAAAACACAATATTAAAAACAGTTTAAAAAAACTTTCACAGAAATCAGATGCATCTCCAGTGACAAAAGAAAGGGAAGTAGGTGTGTCTTCAGAAACATAATAATTGACCATATTGAAAGCATCCTCATGGACAAAAATAGATGAGCTCTTGGCTCCCCACCCTCACCAAGATTACACGTTGTGCCCCCTCTCCAGTTCTCTGCCTGCAAATCGCATGAAGAATTTTAGAAGGTCATTTTCACTCTGATTTCATCCTTGAGATTGTGCCTATTATCATGGAGGCGGTGGCGCAGACTCGTCATGGCTTCGCTCACAAGGATCATAGGAACGTTCAAGCCCACTCACCATGACAAGGTGATGATCCAGCGAGTGAGTGCAGGCAGGGGTGAGCGGGCAGGATAAATGCATCGGACCATTCAAATTAGATAGCTACATTTCAGGTTTCATGGCACGACTACCATATGAACCATTTGAAAGAAAAACAACCCCTTTAAGGGCAATGAGGGAGTTCTTTGCACCACTCGTGTCAAAGCCCTGCATGATTTTAGAATGTTTCTGACTCTCTCCAGTCTGGCGGCTTACCAGTGGTATTGGCTGAGGGGTACGTAAGGAGTGCATGAGTAGTATTGGAGACACTTTCTGTGGCATTCGGCGCAGCTGCTGAGGTGATGGGGAAGCCATTCGTTGCGTAGGGTGTAGTTTTATGGATGGGCTGAAGAGTTGTGGAAGCTGCAGGAGCGGCTGTGGATGTTGGAAGCTCAACAATTTCAGGAGAAGTGCTGTTGTCGGGATGTGTGGTTGTGTGATGGTTTTGAGAATCTGGAAGCAAATGACAGCAGGCAGAGGAGAGAGAAAAGTCAAGCCCTTGCTTTGGGGAGGGGTTATGTTTTTACTTTAGTTTGCAAATACAGTGGTACCTTGGTTCTCAAACGTAATCCGTTCCGGAAGTCTGTTCCAAAACCAAAGCGTTCCAAAACCAAGATGCACTTCCCCATTGAAAGGAATGCAAAAATGGATTAGTCCGTTCCAGACTTTTAAAAACAACCCCTAAAACAGCAATTTAACATGAATTTTACTATCTAACGGGACCATTGATCCATAAAATGAAAACAATAAACAATGTACTGCAGTCACACAATCAATCAATCAATCAATCAATCAATAGTTGAACTGGGCCCCACACAGTCACAAAAACAAAACAAAAAGAGCAGCAGAAACAAAAACGCAAAATTCTTTTTTTAGCATAACACTCAGAACGGAAGCGTAACACTCAAAACGGAGCATGTTTGACTTCCGAAAAAGGTTTGCAAACTAGAACGCTTACTTCCGGGTTTGCAGTGTTCAGGTTCCAAGTTGTTTGAGTGCCAAGGTGTTTGGGAACCAAGGTACCACTGTACCTAACATTTCCATAGCAACTTTTCATTGTGTTAACTTAAAAACAAATATGTGACACAAACAGCTTCACTACGTTGTGAAACTGAAACACAGTTTAGCTACCTTACTTTGCAACTGGCAGTGGATGTGGCCAACCTTTTTGTAACAGAGGCTAAGTGTGTTTAATCAACAGTTGCAGATTTGCCAAGCGTCTAGGGCTTGTTACGTTGTTCTTGGGGCTCATATAGATTAATTGACCAGTTTGTTTGCCCAGGATCCTGGAATCACAGAAATATTAGTCTGATGTTATGTAGCCCATATATAGGTAGGTGCTTTGAGCATTTCCTGCCCCCTTACTTTGTTCCTTGCGCTCAGAAGCAAAGATGGTGGTTCCTCAATTTAAATAGGGTAACCTCTTTTAGTCCTGGATGGCTGTCAGGAGATGAGTAGCATTTAAGGATACTGCTGTCAGCTGGCTGTCATATTTTTATATTTATCCAATCGGTGCACAAATGGACCTACCTAATTCATTATTAATTCATAAGATAAAGTGAAGAGGGCACTTGCTTTTTCACACGTCAGTTTGAAAACTGAAAAAAATGTTCACACTTGCCAAGCTGCTGTTTTTATTTTTTTCATTACAGTGGTACCTCAGGTTAAGAACTTAATTCGTTCCGGAGGTCTGTTCTTAACCTGAAACTGTTCTTAACCTGAGGTACTGCTTTAGCTAATGGGGCCTCCTGCTGCCGCCATGCGATTTCTGTTCTCATCCTGAAGCAAAGTTCTTAACCTGAAGTACTATTTCTGGGTTAGCATGTAACCTGAAGCGTATGTAACCTGAAGCATCTGTAACCCGAGGTACCACTGTATTATGTAGATAAATTATCACCATCATTTCTTTCATTATTTTGATCTACTTGTATTTCACCTTACCCCCAAGGAGATCAGAACGCTGTAACTGGAGATGTCCTATTTCCCCCTCACAATGACCCCTCTTCAGTGGAACAGGATTAGAAATAGCAAGTGGTCCAAAATAACTCAGTTTGCTTGGGTTATAGCCCTCTTCAAGCATTCAAAGATATCCTGCGAGGACTGAAACTCAGGGGTCAGAGAGGCAGGGGTGTGTCTGCCCCATGTTCTGGCTCCAGTCCCAGTTTTCAGAGTTGAGAGGAAAGGTCTGAGGGCGCTTCTAGAGTGTGCAGCTGAATGCACTTGGAAGCCATCTTGGAATGGAGAACCTTGAGGATACAGGATCCCCAATCATGGGGAGGCTTCTAAACACATGCAAGCCAATGTGCCAACAAAAACCCTTCAGATCTATCTGCTCAGTGACAGAAGGTTAGGGAGGGAGAGCTCATGCCTCATGCATGTGGAGGCAGTGAGGGCAAGACCAACACGCACATATCCACCTCCCTCTCCAATTTCAGCCTTCACTTGTGTTGGTGCAATTTGGAAAAAATGGGTAAAATTGCACCAAGCACTTGGGGCCATGTCTTGAGCAGCCTACCCCCAATGTCTGGATTCTGTTCAGAGTTAGCATGCCAGCTGCAATGGGTGGCTTAGAAACAGTCCAAGGCTAAATACCTGGAGATGTTTCACTTGCCTTCCCTTTCTCTAAGGAATGTACATTCAGCAGCATTGGCAGGAATGTGAGGTATTCGCTGAGAATGGGTTTTTATTTTTGCTTTGTGCAAAGTATCAGCAGAGAAGCTGCAGGTTGTGTGCCGTATGGTTCAATATAGCATGGAGAGCTAGCTAGCACTGTAAAGTCTTTACAAGCTTTGCTTCTAAGACCAGAAGGACTTCTATTATAGTAGATTAGTTCACAATGCACCAGAATCTCTTAAAGTTTACGCTTATGCTTGTCTCGTTCCGTGAGACAATAGACACTTTACATTCTGAACTGCATGGGAAAGGAGTTTTCTTAATCAGGGACTCTGGAAAAGGCTGACTACTGGAGAACAGGAAAGCTCTGATATTCTGCTGGAAACTCTGCTGGAGCTGTGGTCTAAACCACTGAGCTTCTTGGGCTTGCCGATCGGAAGGTCGGCAGTTCAAATCCCTGCGACGGAGTGAGATTCCATTGCTCTGTCCCTGCTCCTGCCAACTTAGCAGTTTGAAAGCATGCCAGTGCAAGTAGATAAATAGGTACCACTGTGGCAGGAAGGTAAACGGCATTTCCATGCGCTCTGACTTCCGTCATGGTGTTCCATTGTGCCAGAAGCAGTTTAGTCATGCTGGCCACATCACCCGGAAAGCTGTCTGTGGTCAAACACTGGGTCCCTCAGCCTGAAAGCGAGATGAGCGCTGCAACCCCATGGTTGCCTTTGACTGGACTTAACCATCCAGGGGTCCTTTACCTCTTTTTTTTTACTCTGCACTGATTTAAGTGTACTTTAGTATCAGCAACACAGACGGTGGGCCCAAATCTAACAGGTTATGGGCGAACTAACAAGTCTACCAACTTGTTGCTTTTGCACACCTGAAAGGGCTTCCACCAGCACAAGGATTTCCAATTGCACAACAGAAGTCCCCTCCCCCACTTTATTCTTCCTGCAAGTGTCCATCACCCTCTGTAAATCTGTTCCAGAGTGTTGGACAAAACCTCTGCAACAGATTTAGGGTGTGGGCAGGGGTGAGGAGAAGGGGAGAACCATCCTTGGTGCAAGGAAAAATGCTTGCACTGACAGACCTTCTCCATAGCGTTTCATTGAATACAACCTCTTGTCTCTGCCTAATCTATCACATAGGTTGCAATGAGGGGTGATTTGATCTTGCATCTCCCCAGTCCAATATATAATTGTATACAGCTGAAACCGCTGGCAGCATTAAGATAAATTCAACAGTGTAAATAAGTTTTGATGAATGCAATAATGGAATACAGAATGGTATAGTTTTTGTAAAATGAACCATGCAAAGAGAAGAAGGGAAGTCATTAATATCTTAAGGGTGTAAAATGAGTATTTTAAATGGTAAAACAAAAAAAATAATAAAAAATTTATATAATGAAATTTCAAAAAGTTCTAAATGAAAAATTCTGAAGACAACAACAAAAGTTTTGTCAAGTTTAAATGTGCCCATTTTTCCTCATCAGCAGTGCAATTTCATTGTTAGTGTAATGTTATTTCCCATATCTTCAACAAACTTTTTCCATTTTTCTTTATAAACATCTGTTCTTCTTGTTCTCTTATTCTATATGTCAACTCTGCCAGTTGTGAATATTCTGTCAACTTAAGTTGCCATTCTTCTTTAGTTGGGACTTCGCTCGTTTTCCAGAACTTTTTGAAATTTCAGTGGTGGCAGTAAATTGTTAACACGCTTCATTCAGAGTGGATATAAATTGGTGATTAATTTGCCCACACCCAAGCAAAATCTACTGTGGTGCCGTGAGGCAGCTTCTTCTCCTCACAGCAACCCTGAGTCACAGAGAGAGTTGGGAGACGCAATCTATTGGAAAAGGCCACTGGCAGTTGCTTTGGGAACTGTTCTGTAGGCACCAAGGGTGCTTGAAATAAGATTTGTCCCAGAATCTGGAGCAAACCTCATTTCAAGCACTTGGAGTTTCTTCTTCTTCTTTTCTCTCCTGCAAATGCCACTGCCTCCCTTACCCACCGCCAATTTAGCAATACCAGACAATCAACGTAGCTCTCAAGCTCATAAGTTTCCTTCAGAACATGTAGTACCGTCGTGGACCTTTTAAAAAAAGAAAACGGAACCCTGCTTTGTCAAACTAAATCAGAATGGAACAACAAGATGGTCCCTCAAATACCGACAAGATCCCATTTCAAAATGGCTGCACCAAATGGCACGTGAAGAACCTCACCTGCTGCTGTACACAGAAGCAGGACCACAGATGTAAAGAGGATCCTCTTCACGTCCTTGGGATTCATCCTTTTCTCTTCCATGGGAGCACAACAGTGTGCAGAAGTAAATCTTAGATGCTGTAGTGTATTCCTGGCTTCTCTCCCATAACTCTTGCTAACTCCTTTATATATGCTATCGCAACAGCGAGAGCTCTCCCCTAATTCGGCAACACCTCTACATAGGCAGAAATGTTCCAAAACATGACAGTTGTCATATTTTGCGTTCAGGAAGATAAGATGTGCATGTGTATCTTTTGTGTCACCGAATGTAACAAATTTTAAAAAATACAAAAAAACATTAAAAGGGTGTGAAGCGTGATCATAAACCCAGTTATTTGTTTGTGTCAGATAAGAATTTCTTCAAGGCAGTGGAGAAGTAGGGATGGGACAGATTAAAAATGTTGCCTAAGACCATGCAATCGCTGAACAGCATAAACCCCATGTGTTTAATTATACCAAGACAAAAAAATTAATGTTTGTATCCATGTGATTAATTGGTGTGCTGGAAGGGAGCCCAAGCTGAACTCAGCCATGGGTGTTTCTGCAGATGACAAATCATGTTCCTGAGGTGTCCTGTTATTATTTTTCTGTATATAGTCACTGTCTTTATAATAACTCGCCACTGCCTTGTTACCTGTTCCTCTGAGAATGACAAGAACAACCTGGGCAGGGAACTCCATCTCCAGTGAGGCCTCAGCTGAGCCTCAGTGTACAGCTTTTTAAGAAATCAATGCAAACTATAAACCCAGTCCAATGTAGGCACCACATCTTGGCATGGAAGGTGCTCCACAGGATGTCAGAGTCACTGGCATGACACAGAGATGGAGGGCAGGTTGGAGATATGGGAGGAGTGCATGGGCTTTGCATTCCCTGCAAGGACCTCTCCTGAAGGACCGCCTCTGCATTCGTGTGATATGGGGAGAGAAAACAGGCTTTTCTTCATCTCTGTGGAAATCTTCATGTGTGGGTACTATACCAATGCTTGACTGGATTGAGCCTTTCGCTGTTTTATTATTGTTGAAAGCTTGCAACTGGAGTTGCTATGATGATGGTGGTGATGATGATGATGATTCACCCTCCAGCATATCCACAGGTGAAAATGGAGACATTTCTCACTTCCCCCCAACTGAGCCTCCTTGATCCCCCATTTTTGTGCCCCCCAAGAATAAGGGTGACTGTGATCAGTACTACACCAGTGAGACACACACTTCACATCCTGAGAAAACCCCTTAATCCTGATTTTATTTTATTCTTCAATAGCTTGACAAAAAGAAAAAACACACACCAATAAATAAGTTTTAGAAAGTCTGCAAGATTTGATGCGGACACACAAAGTGGTTTTTTAATTAAAAAAATAAATGAAGACTCTGCTGCCCTGCTCTCCCTTTCCTTCTGCCCAGGATGGCCCTGCCCTCTGCCTGCCCCTCAGAACTGGCATGTCAGCTGTCTCAGACTCTTCTCCTCCTCACCTGCTCTCCAGCAGCCACTATGAACTGTCCAAGGGAGGAGACCATCAGTAGAAGACATGGAGAGGCCATGGAGAGGCAATGGGATGCTCCCTTGGAGCCAGCACTGCTGCCACCGCCATCATTTGGGACAAGCACCGTTTCCGAGCACAATTCAAAGTGTTGGTGCTGACCTTTAAAGTCCTAAATGGCCTTGGCCCAGTATACCTGAAGGAGCGTCTCCACCCCCATCGTTCTGCCGGGTCCAGCGCTGAGGGCCTTCCCTCACTGTGAGAAGCAAAGCTACAGGGAACCAGGCAGAGGGCCTTCTCGGTAGTGGCGCCCGCCCTGTGGAATGCCCTCCCATCAGATGTCAAAGAGATAAACAACTACCTGACATTTAGAAGACATCTGAAGGCAGCCCTGTTCAGGGAAGTTTTTAATGTGTGACATTTCTAATCTTTGTTGGAAGCTGCCCAGAGTGGCTGGGGAAACTCAGCCAGATGTGCAGGGTACAAATAAATAATAATAATAATAATAATAATAATAATAATAATAATAATAATAATCCTTCTCCCTGAGCTTGGCACTGGCAGGGAAAATCAGGACATTAAGGGATCAAATCAGAAGGCGGGATGGATTTCGTAAATCTGGGACTGTCCCTGGAAAACTGGGACACTTAGGGGGGCATGTTATTGGCTAAGACAACCTTTGCGCAATTATGGAAATTCCACCTGAGGTGAACCATTTTGAGAAATTTTGCAGGGACTCAAGTGAGTTTTGATAAGCCTAGTTTGAGGGCTGCTGACTGACCACGACGTTCTGTTACAGAGATTTCTAGTTCTAGCCCAAAATGGTTGGTTAATGTATCTCAATAGGAACTACTAGTTAGGAGCAGGGCCAGAGCTACTGTTAGGCAGAGTAAGGCAGCCGCCTCAGGTGTCAGATGCTGGTGTAAGTGTGGAGAAGAGTCAACGTCTATTACCTGCCAAATAATCCACTACTCAAGGAAAATAAGCGCTTCAGATTGTGGTGTGACTTGACCTTATATATCATAGGCCTTATAAATATCCTCATTATTTAAATGATAAATGTCAGCTCTTGTGAAGGTGTCATGGTCTTTTGCATGACCCACTCACTGTCCATGTTGTCAGAACAAGCCTTATATGTGGTGGGACCCATAGCTGTCAACATTTCCCATTTCCCAACAAATTCCCTTATTCCGAATAGGATTCCTCACAAGAAAAGGGAAAAGTTGACAGCTATGGTGGGACCACATATTAAAGTGAAAACATGGGTTTTCTTTGAAGGAACTCTCATGGTTATTGGGAGACCACACTGATGATAAGCTATGAGGTAATAGTCTCCTACCCCATGGCACACATGCCCACAGACACCCATTACAAACTCATGTGGGTTACAGGAAGATTATCAGAGAATCCTGACAGAAACAGAAATGGGAGCGGAAATAGTCAATGCTCACTTATTCATGATGTCTGG
>JAXCMG010000065.1:4269512-4331503 GCA_034642415.1 Podarcis siculus | reverse complement strand
TCTCTCTCTCTCTCTCTCTCTCTCTCTCTCTCTCTCTCTCTCTCTCTGTTGGCATTTCCCTTTTGATCTTCATCCCTTAAACCTTCATCTCTGCAGCTTTCTTCATCCCACTGATTTCAGGAGTCCAGCACTCCAGCCCCCTCTCCCTTGTTTTGATAGTACTTGCAGGTAGGGAAATTCTGCTTGTAGTCCATAGAAAGCTCCTGGGACTTTATTATAGGGCAGTCTGTAAATGGTGTAGAGTTAATTTATAAACAGAGTGGAATCCAATTGGTGGACTCTCTCAATGAAGGGCTTTTGAGCCCATGGGTGCCTGACCATTGGTTGTGCTGCCTGGAGCCAATGGGAGTTGGGGGTCTTGGAGAGTCAGAGGTTTCTCATTCCTGTTCTGTGCCTTGGCCCAGGCATGACTGATGAGCATGATGATCTTCACATATAATAAATCTCACTATTCAGCTTGCAATAGGAAAGTACATCCCCTCTGGTGACACCTCTGATACAGGATTTGTGTTTGTGCAGGTAACTAAGAC
This sequence comes from Podarcis siculus, assembly GCA_034642415.1. NCBI lineage: Eukaryota > Metazoa > Chordata > Lepidosauria > Squamata > Lacertidae > Podarcis > Podarcis siculus. Next base: position 4,330,973 of record JAXCMG010000065.1, on the reverse strand, counting down.
CTCTAATCAAATTATTACTGTGCAAATATCCTGTATGTGTGTGTGACTGGAGTAGAAATCATATATCAAACAGATGGAAAGCTCTTCAATCTGAGCAGGCTGAAAGCAAAGAGTAAGGTTACCGTAACTTCCGGCATAGAGCTTCAGTATGCTGATGACAACGTAGTGTGTGCACGCTCAGAGGATGACCTCCAAACCATCCTAAATATCTTTGCAGAAGCTTACGAAAAGCTTGGCCTATCAAACATCAAAAAAACCAAAGTGCTGCACCAACAAGTACAAAATAGCCCCTCTGCAGCAACATAAATCCAACTCAGTGGTGTAACGTTGGAAAATGTTGATCAATTCTCCTACCTGGGCAATTATCTTTCCACAAGGGCCAACATTGATGCCGAAATCCAGCATCGCCTGAGCTCTGCAAGTGCAGCTTTCTCCCGATTGAAGTGGAGAGTGTTTGAGGACTGGGACATTCGCAGGGAAACCAAAATGCTTGTTTACAGAGCTATTGTACTACCAACCTTACTATATGCTTGTGAAACATGGACCACTTATAAATGCCATCTCCAGCTCCTTGAAAGATTTCATCAATGGTGTCTCTGAAAAATTTTACACATCACTTGGGAAGACACGTGAACTAATATCAGTGTACTGAAGCAAAGATCACCAGTGTTGAAGCAATGATTCTTCAACATCCACTTCGTTGGTCATGTTGTGCGGATGCCTGATTATTGTCTTCCAAAGCAACTACTCTATTCCAAACTTCCAGGTCTACCAGATATGTATAAGTGTCCCTGTTGCTTTACCGCACCTGCAACATAGGTTTGCTTTTGTTTTATACATTTTAGCTATTTTGGCAGGTGTTAAGTATCATCTATAAAACATCTTGATTAAATTTTCCCTTGGTATATGTTTTAAACAACAGCCAGAGGGTCTGCCCAGTCCAGATGAGGACCGCAGCACGGGGAGGGGAACACAACCCTGGCCCTCTTGCTGTGGTCCTCATGAACACAATCCTGCCCCAAACTGGGGGTGGGAAGCAGCTGCTTCCCACCCCTAGTGTAGCAGCTTTCCTCCCAGGGCAAATAATAGATGCACAGAAAAATAATTTTAAAATCCCGTTTTATTATTATGCTATTAGCTAGCTGCTTTTTCTTTCCCTGAAAGAAAAAAAAAATCTTGCATGTGCAATGTGGGAAATCCAACGGCCTTCGAAGCAAGGGGATCTCTTTCTTTTTAACGAAAGGAGAGGCCTTTTGTGTTAGCCGAGTTTCCTTCTCAAGGCTCATTCTCAGAAAATATTTGGTTCTTCTCATACAGTTGGGAAGGTTGCTGTGGCGATGTGGAATACAGCTGCGGCATACAGTCATTACTTTAGAGAGAATTAGGGCTCTTTGGTGCTGCCTTAGTTGAGAAAGCCAGGTCTTTTTTCATATGAAAGCTGCTGTTTTTGTTTTTGTTTTGCTTTTTTTTGCTTTTGCTTTTTAAGCTGGCCTCTTCTCTTCCTCCTCCTCCTCCCCTGCAGAGATGACTGGGGCCAGCCAGGGGAGTAAGGGAGCCACTGTTTGGTTAATGAGAGACACGGCGCTTGTTGGCAAACATGCGCCTCGTCAGCTCCTTGCGCATGAGCTCGTTCACTTCGTACAGAAGGTCCTTGCAGCTGAAGGCGCAGATGTTTCTCCCCAGCTTGACACCCTTGTCTTGGTTGAGCACATGGCTGCCAGCGTTCCTGTCAGAGGGGGCTGCTTTCCCATTGCCCTTCGTTGCCAAAGGTGCCTTTTTTTGCTGAAGCTGCCGGGCCATCTTAGAGGAAGATGGGCCCTTCCCTTTGTGCGCCAGCCTCGCTCCCGCTTTCTTCTGCTTCTCCTTCTCCTTCTCTCGCTTGAGCTGCAGCTTCTTCTGTTTGGGATTGATCTTCTTAGACGCCAACTTCTGCTTCTTCTGAGGCTGGGCCGCCTTCTTCTCGCCCTGTACAGCAGCCATTTGCCTCCAACTCTCCTGTTCTCACGCTCAGTTCTTAGGGAGAAAGACCTCTGTGCTGTCCTCACCTTGGGTGGCTTGTATTCAAGTGAAGGGCCGGCTATTTGATTGGCTGGGTGGGTGAGGGAAATATCCCCCCTCTTGTGATGTAGCAATGCTACCCCTGAAGAGTCATAATATGCAGCACTTCATAATACGCATCTGTGAGCTGCCCCTCCCTCCCATATGCAAATGCAGAGATTGTGACGTCGGAACTGCTCATTGGTCAGTGGGAAGGATGATGGAAACAAAGTGGCTGAAAGACTGATGCAGGGCACATTACAATCACAGAATTGTAAAGTTGGAAGGGACTCTGAGGGTCATCTTGTCCAACCCCCTGCAATTCAGGAATCTCAGCTAAAGCGTCCATGGCAGGTGGCCACCCAACCTCTGCTTAAAAACCTCCGAGGAAGGAGAGTCCACCACCTCTCATGGGAGTCTGTTCCACAGCCTAACAGCGCTGTCAGAAAGTTCTTCCTGATGTTTAGTCGGAATCTATTTTCTTGTAACTTGAAGCCATTGGTTTGAGTCTTACCCTCCAGAGCAGGAGAAAACAAGCTTGTTGCCTCTTCCATGGGACAGCCCTTGAGATATTTGAAGGTGGCTATCCTATCTCTTCTCAGCCTCCTCTTTTCCAGGCTAAACATACCCAGCTCCTTCAACAGTTCCTCATAAGGCTTAACTTCCACACCCTTGAGCCAGCATGGTGTAGTGGTTAAGAGCGGTGGACTCGTAATCTGGTAAACCGGGTTCACTTCCCCGCTCCTTCACATGCAGCTGCTGGGTGACCTTGGGCCAGTCACACCTCTCTGAAGTCTCTCAGCCCCACTCACCTCACAGAGTGTTTGTTGTGGGGGAGGAAAGGAAAGGAGAATGTTGGCCGCTTTGAGACTCCTTAGGGTAGTGATAAAGCGGGATATCAAATCTAAACTCTTCTTCTTCATCATCATCATCATCATCATCATCCTAGTTGCCCCCCTCTGCACATGTTCCAGCTTGTCAACATCCTTCTTAAATTGTGGTGCTCAGAATTGGACACAGTATTCCAGAGGTGGTATGACCAAGGCAGAACGTAATCTGAACTCCCTACAGCTAGTTATCATTGTTCTGATGAAATGTAGGAAACAAACAAACATATAGTAGTAGTATTAATATTAATCTTTGTTCTCAGATTCTTCTCTTTGTGTGTCATAAGACGCAATCTTAACCCAAGATCCCCTGGGATGGATGAGTTAGGACAGGCATAGGCAAACTCTGGACCTCCAGATGTTTGGGACTACAATTCCCATCATCCCTAGCTAACAGGACCAGTGGTCAGGGATGATGGGAATTGTAGTCCCTTAGCAGTAAGGGAGGCAAATGGGGAAAGCTTTCCCACTGACTTTTTGCTTGCAAATCCTGTCTTAAGGGCACATTTGCGTATGAATAGGGTGAGCCTCTGAACCGGATTCTGGAACTAAAAGTGTTTACCATCATGTGGTGGAATTGCAAAGTAATCAAAAGTTACTCCCTTACTGCAGAGGAATATTTGAGAGTCAAAATGGCTTCATGAATTGTAGTCCCAAATATCTGGAGGGCCAGATCTGGAGAGCTATGCCAGCATAACTAACTCACCCTGCTTCAGCCTGGGCTCAGGCTTACAGTTTAAACCAAATACAAAGATTACAAGGATAGTTATTAAAGCTATATATAATACACGTCAGCTGGAACAAAACCTTATGAGCGATAGCACTGCACTGCCCCCGCCCCCGTGTTTTAAAGTTCTCCTCTCCAAGAGGCACACATACCTGTCTCAGCTTTGCTTCAATTAGAGAGTCGGTTCAAGCCGAGGCAGGCAGGCAACACCTGCCTCAACAAATGCCATAATTATTAAAACTGCTAATTAAGACATTAGACTTGGTGGTTCCTCCTTCAGATTGAAACTCGTCATTGGTGTTTTACAAGGTGCCAATGGCTACTCAGAAACAACCTCATTAGCCATGAATGAGTAAGTGCTTGCAGTGGTTACCTAAGGGGATGTGGAGCTAGGATACTCTATTTTGGCCTTGCCAGACCTCAGGTTCACCTTTATCTCCCAGCCTTTAGCATGTGACCCACTTTTAACAAAAACTATATACAGATCTCTCTGTCTGTCTGTCTGTCTGTCTGTGTGTTTTCCTTCCTTCCTTCCTTCCTTCCTTCCTTCCTTCCTTCCTTCCTTCCTTCCTTCTCCTTGTCTTTCTCCTATTTGCTCACCCTGGACTCAGCTATACACCTGCAAATAAAATGTTTTAAATGTGTTGTAAAGTGCAATATGCAAATGTGACACTAGATGGCGAAACTGAGCTATGCAAAATTCAGTGTATTTTTCAAAACTTTTTTAAAAAAGGATTTTTCACAGTGTTTTCAATATGTGTGTAGATTCCACCCCTGACTCCTAAAACAAAAACTTTAAAAGAAAATACTACAGTGAAGAGTCTTGTGGCATCTTAAAGATGAACACATATGCAGAGATCCATCTGATGGAGAGCACACTGGACCACAAAAGCTCATGTGAAGAAGAGCAAAATGTGGTCCTCTTCAGATGTTATTGGACTACAAGTGCCCTTGGGCCTGGTCACTTTTGTCAATGGTAAGGGACGATGGGAGTTGTAGTCCGCAGCTGTCCCCATCTTGTGCCAAAATAAATTTGACTCCTTTTTGGGTTTGCTCCAGCAGATTATGACAGCAATACAAAGTCCCCAACCCTACCACAACCTGAAGATGCAGTGAAGAATCTGGCCTACTGCCATGCATGGTTGTGGGGCAGAAGTTGGGTGTGGAGGCAGCAAAATCATTGTACCTGTTGTTGTAGATGTGACTGTTGCTTGAAGACAATCTCCCGGAGGACCTCTAGCCAGAGAATATTGGCCGCATGGCTGAAGCCTGGGAGGTTAGTTTGCTGCAGCCTGGGCAAGACATGCCAACACAAGCTAGGCAGCTGTTGCTTTATTCAATAAATAATTGGAGACAGACAGTCAAGTCATATATCCACAGCAGTGACAAGAGGAGGAATGATTGCTGGGAGGAGCTCAGAGAGAAGGAACGCCACGGTGTACCTCTAGCGAGAAATCAGGAATAAGCATTATGTTAAATAAACGTTAGCAGGGTGGGAGTAAATCCCAGAAGTTTTAAGTATTGAAGATATAGTGAGTAAGGAGAAAAATAAAATGTATGGGGTAATTAGAATATGCAGTTGTAATTATGGTGCTGGAGGAGACTCTTGAGAGTCCCATGGACTGCAAGAAGATCAAACCTCTCCATTCTTAAGGAAATCAGCCCTGAGTGCTCACTGGAAGGACAGATCCTCAAGCTGAGGCTCCAATACTGTGGCCACCTCATGAGAAGAGAAGACTCCCTGGAAAAGACCCTGATGTTGGGAAAGATGGAGGGCACAAGGAGAAGGGGACGACAGAGCACGAGATGGTTGGACAGTGTTCTTGAAGCTACCAGCATGAGTTTGACCAAACTGCGGGAGGCAGTGGAAGACAGGAGTGCCTGGCGTGCTCTGGTCCAGTGGGTCACGAAGAGTCGGACACGACTAAACAACAACAACAATGGATAAATAAATGGAACCATGGAAGTGGGGGAAAGAAAAGTTGATGATTACGAATGTATGGTTATGTTGACTGAAATGCGAAAAATTGTAATGGAAAAGTATAAAAAAAAATTAGAAAAAGAAAACCGGACACCTTCCTCTGCCCCACAAAACATGTCCTACCCATATCAGTCTCTACAGCCACAGTATGTGCTGTAATTCTCCGGTAATTTGACTTTAACCCCAAACGTGTACTCTTCCCTTGTCTACTGAGACAGATAGATGCCAACAACAAAGTAGTTGTTCAGCATATCGCCTCTGCAACTGTTTCTTGGCCAAGTAATTCTTGACCAAGCAAATGGGACAGTGCCAGCCTGGAGCTGGTGCAACAGCCAAGCAACAGCCAAGTCATGGGACAGCAGTAAGACCAGCTCAGGATCCAACAGATCCTGGGCTGGCTTTGCTTCTATCGCTCCCCACCTCCAGAGCAATGTGTTTTGGAGTGCAGTCAGCACTCCTGAGCGTCTGGCAGACCGAATGGGATGTGCCCCTTATTTGCACCACTTGGTCAAGGTTGCACAATTAAAGGACTCGGTCTTTAGTGCAATGAAGAATCAGAGTTTTTGCAGATCAGAGAAATGCATATGAATGTGGGGCATATGAATGGCTAATGGCAAGATGTGTAAGCTTGCTACAAGCAAATCAGAATGATTAATCAATAACGACCGGGATATATTCTAACCTCTGCATCAGCTTTGTGCAAGCGAATCAGGGCAATCGCTTCATAAGCTGGCTGCCTGGAAGATCCCTCTGTTTCTCCCCCCTCCCTGCAGGGAAATTATTCCAGGAGCTCCCCGCCCCAGTTCTGGGACAAATTAAATTGGAACGGAAAAATTCTCACACTGAGAGAAGGCTCAAAATAAAGCGTGCAGGTTAAATAAACTGACACAATGTTCCTGCTTTGTGCCAGTTGCTCCAGATACAGAGTTTGCCCTTTCTCTGAAGGAAAAGTGGGTTGTTAAAACCAAGGGAGCCAGAAAGTGAGAAGTTGGAGCGTCCCTTTCCATTTATTTCATATCAATATCGGAACACTGTCTTTCAGAGCTAACCCTCCCGAGGGAGCTCACATCACACTAAAACAAAAATGAAATCCCATAAAATCCATTGCAAATCACGGTCTGTACTTAAACATCGACACAGCAGCCGTTGAAACCAATACAGAGCACTGGATATGCTAACCAAATGCAGCTTGAAATGGAACAATTGTTTTATTGGCAATTTGTTAATTATTTTATATGGTTTATGTTGTGATGTTCTGTTGTGTTATTGTTATTTATCGTTTGTAAGCCGCTTTGTGAACTTGTGTGAGTGAAAAGCAGCACAAAAATATAGTAAAAGAAAATGAAATGGGATGAAACATTAGAATAAAGGTGAAAGGTAAAGGACTCCTGGACGGTTGAGACCAGTCAAAGGCAACTATGGGGTTGCAGTGCTCATCTCGCTTTCCGGCTGAGGGAGCTGGCGTTTGTCCACAGACAGCTTTCCCGGTCATGTGGCCAGCAGGACTAAACCACTTCGTGTGCCACGGGACACCATGATGGAAGCCAGAGCACACAGAAATGCTGTTTACCTTCCCGCTGCAGCGGTACCTATTTATCTACTTGCACTGCCATGCTTTTGAACTGCTAGGTGATGTTTTATTGTGTTTTTAATATCCTGATGGAAGCCGCCCAGAGTGGCTGAGGAGGCCTGGCCAGATGGGTGGGGTATAAGTAATAAATTATTATTAATAATATTATTTTTATTAGGTTGGCAGGAGCTAAGACAGAGCACCGGGATTAGAATAATGGAGCAGTCAAGCCCATGTGGGGTGGCTGTGTGTCACTCCCCTAGGTATGCTGATATATATTTTGCATCCTTAGGGTGTTTCCTGATGGTCTGCGTCCTTTCAAAGTATGTTGGTTAGACTGGTCCATTATCCTGCAACAGTTTAGTGCAGTTCCATGTGGATTCCTTGAAAAGGAGACAATGACTGCTCCCCACATTAAATGGGGGTGCCCTTTGTATGGTCGCGCGCAGCCCCCTGGACCCTATGCAACACCTTTAGCACAGGCTTGGCTTCACCTTCCCCAGGTGGGATACCTGGAGGTCTCCGCCTACCTCAGCCAGTTGCCCAATCCTGCCTGGGGAGGCGTTGCCAAGGATATCAGGCCAGGTAGGGGAAGGAACCACCTGCCCACACAACAGGGGGAGGATCTTACCTGGGAATCGTCAGTTGGCTCCAGAGCTTCTCCCACCCTACCCACCCTCAGTTAAGACTTCTTTTGTAGGTTAACCTCTTCTCCAGAAGTACATGGGCCCTGCTACATCAAGGTGCTGTTGAAGGGCCGGAAAGGAATTCTCCTGCATTGGCAGGTTTTGCCTTTCCCGTAGCAAAACGTCACAACTTTGGCGGTATCAGGCCTTGGGTGGAATCCTTTAGTCTATCTTCCCTAAATGGGGGGGGGTGCAGCGGTGACCCACGCCCCCTCCTCTTTGCGGCGGAGATACCAAGGTTCCCCGTTACAGGGGTTGATTGAGGGGAGGCTTTGGCCATACGCCTAGAGGTTGTCATTGCTCTCCCCTGCGATGGCAGTGTAACGGGGGCGGGCTCTCACTGCTTGAACAGATGTTCTCCAGAGCCAGCCCATCCCCCCCCACACTGGATAACCCTGATGTTCCCCAGATCCCCGGCGGGGGACTGGGAGGGATAAACGCCCAATGCCTGAGCCAAGGTCTACCCACATCTGAAAGATAATAAAGTTGTGGCCAGTTTTAATCCCATAGCACGTTGTCTTGAGTCATTATTCCACACGGGTTGGGGGACTCCACCTGTTCATGCAAATGCCACTAGATGCCTCTGAATACCAGTTGCTTGGAATTAGAAGTGGTGTGAGATTGTTGTTGCCCTCAGGTCCTGCTTGGAGGAATCTCATAGTCGTCTGGTTGGCCGCCAGGAGATCAAGATAACACACCAGATGAAGCTTCAGCCTGATCCGGCAGGGCTCTTCATAGGCTCTTATGCTCACTTCATTGCAGAACTTAGAATGTGAAAATAAACTACTGCCTGTGAAAGCTTAAAACCAGTGTTTCCCAAAGTTAGTTCTCCATATGTTTTTTCGGACTACAATTCCCATCATCCTTGACCACTGGCCTTGCTAGCTAGGGATGATGGGAGTTGTAGTCCGAAAACAGCTGGAGACCCAAGTTTGGGAAACACTGGCTCAAGCAGTCATTTTCATGATTTGTGTAAGGTTGTTAGAATAAAGCTTAAGAACTCTGGATCTAAAAAGTTTAGTGGTGTTGCCTTCATTGTAAAAAAATTAATAAAAAATCGTCGTCCTGCCCTCCCTATCCTTTGCCATTTGCCATGCTTGGTGGGTGAGGGGAATGTCATTGAGACAAAATTCAGGGTGCTTGATAATTGGTTTATCATCTCCTTAATGAGTAGCTTCTATTTAAAGACAAATAAGGCTGTATCTTACAGATATCTAGGGGACACACTGCAGAGACTGCCCTATTTCTGCTCCTGCTTTCAGACTGAATGCCGCCAGGAAAATGGAAGGTATGTGCCTCTTTCTATCTCTCCATCCATCTACCCTGTGTCTTGTACAGCGATGAGTTTTGACTATTCTAGGGCTGCTCTTTCACCTGTTCTGTATTAAGCTGCTTATAATCCCTGGCTGGGGAAAAATAATCATTGCCATCTTATCCCTATCCATGCATGAAATTCATTTTGTTTTTGTTTTATAAATCTATTCATTGTGACACAATATCACCTGGATGTTCAAACACCTTTGATTTCTTTTTTCTATTACATTTCTCATTGCAATAGGCTCCCCCCCATTTTATCACACATACTGACCCTCTTTCCTGCTGTCATTATACTTTAAAATCTAGCATCTATCTCTTCGCCGTATAGTTCTCAAATGCTCATCAGTAAAATACAATTTTCCAGATTCGCATGTCTATAAATAATATCCAATTTGCTTATTTTTCCCTATGCCTCATTACCTTTTCCCTCTCCTTTGTTATGACTATGGCACCTTATATATATATAAGTGCATAAATATTTCAAATAGATTCTCATTTCCCAATGCAGTTGAGTCCCAAGGAAGTGGGAAGGATAGAAATAATCTTGTTCTCCCCCTGCCCTTAAAGTTCATAGTCAGGGCCGTCTTTAGGAGATGCAGCACCAGGGTGCAAATATCCGTCCAGCACCCCACAATTACTATGTATAGTTGGGGGGTGAAGCTGCACACTGCCAGCCATCCCCCCTCCACAACTCTCTGCCATGCTGCTGTGGGAGAGCAATCCCCAAAGAGGTTTGGGAGGCAAGCTGCACGCCCGCCAGCCATATGGTTGATGGGGCGCAGCTGGCGGGCATGCAGGGAAGGGGGAAGCTGCCGGCAAAGCCACGCAGCTCCCCCACTTGCTGGGATGCCCCTGAGAGGCCGGCGCCCTGGCGCAACGCACCACTAAGCCCTATGGGAAAGACGGCTCTGTTCATAGTTGTAATATGGGAATTTGCTACTCCAAGCTGTGGCAACGGACAGGAGCTTAGATGCTTTATTAAAAAAGGATTGGGGGAATTCAGGGTGGTAAAGAAATCAGTGGCTAGATAGCTCAGTATACTTGAAGGAGCGTCTCCACCCCCATCGTTCTGCCCAGACACTGAGGTCCAGTGCTGAGGGCCTTCTGGCGGTTCCCTCGCTGCGTGATTTTTGCATTTTTGTATGTTTGCTTTGCTGCTGTTGTTCAGTTTTAAATCAATTGGTATTTGTATTCTACGCATTGTGACCAATTGTGATCGTTTATAGCAATAAAGATTTCATTCACCAATAGGGCCGGATTTAGGTTTGATGAGGCCCTAAGCTACGGAAGGTAATGGGACCCTTTATATGTCCAGCTGTCCTTTGTCAACAACGAATTGTCACTGTTTTTGTGTGTTGAATATACAGTGGTACCTCGGGTTACAGACGCTTCAGATTACAGACACTTCAGGTTACAGATGCTTCAGGTTACAGACTCCGCTAACCCAGAAATAGTACCTTGGGTTAAGAAATTTGCTTCAGGATGAGAACAGAAATCACGTGGCTGGAGGCCCCATTAGCTAAAGTGGTACCTCAGGTTACGAACAGTTTCAGGTTAAGAACGGACCTATGGAATGAATTCAGTTCTTAACCCGAGGTACCACTTTATGCTATATGGTAATCTATGGACCTAATAGGTATCTCAAGCCATTTGCACATAAAAAAATATGTATTTTATCAAAGTAATTGTTGAACTGAAGTACAATTAAGAAGTACATTAATAGTGAAATACAATTAGGAAGAAGTATATTACAGTATAGTGAAATAATTATTAAGCTCTAACTTATTTTGGAAATGTACATCCAGTTTTTTCCCTTTACATTTTTGGGGGCCCCCAAGAGAGTGGGGCCCTAAACTACAGCTTGTTTAGCTTATACATAAATCCAGCACTGTTCATCAATACCAGTGACTGAACATAACAAGAGCCCTGCTGGATCCTATCTAGTCCAGCATTCAGTTCTCACAGATGCCTGAAGGAAACCCACAAGGAGGAACTGAGCACCAGGTTCCCCTCCTGAAGTTTCCTGCAACTGGCATTCAGGCAGAGAGCATCGCCATGGAGATGGACCATAGATAGGCATCATGGCTGGGATCAATTGCCCCCATGTCTTGCTTACAGCCAGTGTGGTGTAGTGGTTAAGAGCAGTGGACTTGTAATCTGGTGAACCGGGTTCGCTTCCCTGCTCCTCCACACACAGCTGCTGGGTGACCTTGGGCCAGTCCCACTTCTCTGAAGTCTCTCAGCCCCACTCACCTCACAGAGTGTTTGTTGTGGGGGAGGAAGGGAAAGGAGAATGTTAGCTGCTTTGAGACTCCTTAGGGTAGTGATAAAGCGAGATATCAAATCCAAATTCTTCCTCCTCCTCCTCCTCCTCCTCCTCTTCCTCTTCTGGATTTCCTATCTGGTTAGCCACTGTGGGGAACAAGTTATTAGACTAGGCAGGCCTTTATTCTGACCCAGCAGAGTTTTCCTTATGCTCTTGTGTTAAACTGTAACAGCTCTCACTGATCAGGGTGTGTGTGTGTGTGTGTGTGTTCCCCAAGACTGCTTTTGTTGATAAAATCATTGGCAGGATTATTGTAACATCCTGCAGTTTTATAAGAATATATATTTAAAGAAGATGGATAAGTGAGCAAATTAATTTGGATATGCAGAAGCTATTAAAAAATAAATTTAAGGAACCCCAAAAAGAAGGGGGGTGGAAGTCAAGTTTTGAAATGTCAAAATGAATGTTAAAATTAGTGAAATGTATAAAACTAGTGAAATGTATAAACTTGAAAAGTATAAATAAACAAAATATCAAATAATAATAATAATAAATAATTCATTTATTTGGGGAAATATTTTGAAAAGTGCATTATAATAAAACAACAACACCTGCTTTTGTTGAAACTCCACAGCAACAGGAAATCTATACGCAAATACTGAAGTATCAGAGATTGCTCTGTGCACTGGGTTGTACCACCCAAAGTGCGCACAACCCAACACACCCCCAGGAACGATGTGTTGTACTGGACTATTCATCTATAGGCTTCCAGCTGCTGTGGCGTTTCTACAAAATCAGTCTCAGGGGAAACCCACCCCATCCAGGCTTCTAAAAGACAGATGCACTGAGGGGTGTTACAGTTTTCTGTGTGGTTTATCTTGAACACCACTGGTGTGGAATTACAGGGTAAATGGAATTACTTTATGGGGCCGACTGAAGGTTAACAACTGATCAAAAGAAAAAGGCTTTGTTTTGTTAGGCCAAAAATGGAAAATGAGCGAGGTCCCAGCTAAAGAAGAATGGCAGCTTGTTGACAGAATATGCACAGCTCACAAAATTAACATATAGAATAAGCGAACAAGAAGAACATACGTTTAAAGAAGATTGGAATTTTTTAAATTGAATTTATGGGAAATAATTGTGTACAGCTGAAAATGCTGTTAAGATAAATTCAACAGTGTAAACAAGTTTTGATGGATGCTATAATGGAATACTGAATGGTATAGTTTTTGTAAAATATGCAGGGATTTATGATATGTAAAATGAATCATGGAAAGAGAAGAAGAGAAGTCATTGATATCTTAAGGATGTAAAATGAGTATTTTAAATGGTAAAACAGAAAAATTAATTAAAAATTACAGTGGTACCTCGGGTTACAGACGCTTCAGGTTACAGACTCCACTATCCCAGAAATAGTACCTTGGGTTAAGAACTTTGCTTCAGGATGAGAACACAAATTGCACAGCGGTGGTGCGGCGGCAGCAGCGGGAGGCCCCATTAGCTAAGGTGGTACCTCAGGTTAAGAACAGTTTCAGGTTAAGAATGGACCTCCAGAATGAATTAAGTTCTTAACCCAAGGTACCACTATATATACGGGGGGGAAAGAAAAGAAAAAGGCTATAGGAAGCTGCTGTTCTGATAACAGAATAATAATTTGCGGTGTTGAGTTTGCTTTTCTTGTATTGTTGTTATCATATGCTGCACCATCACAGGTTTCATTATTGCTGAACACGGTTGAAGATTAGAAAATGGACCCAGTAGAAAAAGGAGGAATTGCCAACATTTGTGTAGGCAGCAACCAAAAGAGCATCACAGCTGATGACCAGCAGACCAACAGTGCGGACATACATTCTGTGACCGACACAACTACAACCCCCAGAAACACACCTAGGCTTCAGAACACAGCTCCCATTGATGAAGACATTGTTACCTCTGAAGCCACATTTGCCATAACATCCAAACGCATCACCACATCTCACCCTAGCCCAAACACCATACATCAAAAGCACATCAGCCCAGCCCTTGAGAATGATACTGCTACTGTTGGCCGTAGGGGGAGAGACACTTCAGGGAAAAGCCACATCAGCATCGCGAAAGCAGCTCGTAGCAAGTCATATTCTAGAGATGCACCTAGAGAAGTCTTAAGCTGGGAGTCTTCTTTCAAGTCCAAAGATGCCCCAGGAAATGCTAATTCCACAGCTTCTGAAGATGCATTGAACAAAGGATGTGTTCTCAAGACGAGCTGTGCTGAAAATAAGGCATCTGCAACTGAGGAGACCAGCACAGTTCTTGGAAAGATCTCCACCACGGGTGACAATTTCTACAAAGCTCCTAGAAATACAGCTATGGATGCAAGCAACAAGGACACTGCTGTCGATGTCACTCCTGGAATCAGCTGCACTCCAACAATTGCCCTAGGAGATATTTGCAACAGGAAGTCGGTTCCCGCTCCTGGAGATAGCAATAGCATCACTTCTGGAGAAAAGGCCATTGATAGCTCATTCTTTGGAGAGGTCTTCAATGCTGGAGACACTGCAATTGCTGCCACTGTCTTTGGTGCCACCGTGGATACCAATGGCGCTCAAGTAACCTCAAGCCCTGAGGACTGTACCACTAAAGTGGGTGACGTCACCAGTTTCTGTGATGAGTTAACCTGTGGCGCTAACCCTGTTTCTGACCCTGGAGACATTTCAGTCACCACTTTTAAAGAAATGTCCTTCTCTAGCCCTGAAAATGCCACTGTCTTCTCAGGGGGCGGCTCTACCAACCTTTTCAGTGCGGAGAATTCAGTTGTCACTACAGCATTTTCAGCTAAGTCCCAACCACCTTCAGCTGTTGTCTCTACAAACATCAGCCTGGCTCTTGATGGCAACAACACAACTTCTAGTCCTGGAGGTAGTCCTACCAATGGAAACAAAACAGGAACTGTGTCTAGAGAATCCAGCGTTTCCTCTAGTACTGCTACAACGTCCAGAGAAACCCACAAAGCCTCCACAGATGGCAGTCTTAACACTTCTGGCAATATATCCACCCCTGTCCCTTTAGGGGCTGTCACAACAGGCTCTGGAAACTCTGTCACCATTCCTAGTGAGAATGACACATCCCTTGGGAGCATCACGACCACTTGTTTAGACACTGCCACCGTTAACGAGCCTTTTTTCATTCTTCCTGGAAATGTGACCAATGTTGTCGGCATCATAGACACTACAACTGGTATGTTTAAAAACATGGCCACAATCCATGGAAATATACCAGCCACTATTGTAGTAGAGACCATCACCATAGCCAACCCTTCCGAAGAAATTGCCACTGTGTCGTCTTCTGGCGATGTCAGGGAGTCACCCATTCCTAGAGAGGAAGCTAGCACTGAGTCTGAAAATTCAACCGTTACACCTAGCTCCATTCACGGCCATGAGAATGCTAATGCTGCTGGATATATTGATATCAGAGATTGTGGAGATAACCCTATCAGGGAAGACAGCGTTGCAACTGCTCCAGAAAATGCCAACCAAACTGAACTCTTAACTTCCTCTTCGAAGGGTGCCAACGTCAGTTCCAGAGAGAACCTCGACACCTCTCTTAAAAAGACATGTAGAGATACCACTGCAATTACTCCTTTCGTTGAAAGCACTCCCATTCCTGTTGGTACTAAAATGACAGCAACTCCAGGAAACACACTCACAAACATGGCTGGGAACATGGTCGCCATGAACCATGGATCCACCGTTGTCTCTGGAGATGCAGTTAGCACCACCCCTGACAAGGACACCACCTTTAGACACAAGGACAGTAGTGATTGTCTTGGTGACAATGCCACCCCTGGGAATGACACAGCCACCATGTGCACAGAGGAAAACTGTTTTCTTCATGGTGATGCTATCACCACTGTCTCCAGCGAAACCTTTGCTGCATCCCAAGATGCCACATTGTATGTTCCTGGATCTGTTACGATCACCACTTTCTCTCAGGATACCACCGAGTGCTCTGCTGAAACAGAACTTGGGAAACCCTCAGAAACTATAGCTGACAAAACCACTATAGCTTCTGGTAACATCACCACTACCCAGGAGAAAACTGCCAGCACTGATGTCATTATTCCTACAAATATTTCCAGGAGTGAACCTGCCAGAGAGGCTACTACTAGAGACACAATCACCACACTGGATGACCGGTGCGCTCCTGCTCTTCAGAGCACCAGTGTTGCAACTCCTGAAGAAGTCACCATCCCAAGGACTTCTATGGCATCTAGAGAGGCAGCTACAATTCATTTAGAGGATGTCAGTGCCACTGTGACCACCTCTACTGCTTCTGAGGACGCTTCTATCACCTCTGCAGGTGCTACTCCCACCATTGGAAAAAATACTATAGACATTGTTTCTGGAGATGTCTCCACTTCTACCCACAGTGCAGCACAGGACATAACTCTGAATGCCAGTACTATTGCTGGTGACAGCAAAGCCCCTTCAGATGCCACCATGGCTGTTCCTGGGGTTGCCACACCAAACCCCGGGTCTGCTACTAACATTTCTCTGCTCTCAACAGAAGTAGAAAATGATGCTAAAGAAGACACTACCACCAAGGACACACCTGGCTCTTTGCTAATCAACACAACTAAGAGCAGAGACACCTCCACTGACACTCCAGAGGAGATGTGCTATGGAGAGAGAGTTGATTGTGTGTGCAGTGAGACTACCACAATCAGGGGACATATGCCTACCCCTAGTTTATCATTCTCAGCTGGAACTAGTATTCAAGAGGCCAACACAAGTCCAGGAGATACCACCCCTGCCTTTAGTTTCAAAATTCCAGAGGGTGCACACCTTGCAGGGACAGTTAACTCTGTGCACAATGAGATGCTCCTCGCCCTTGAGCAGGCATCCTGTGGGAAAACAACCAGCAGTGGACATGTCATTGCTGAAGCCACCACACAAAGTGAGAGGAACCTAACAGAAAATGCTGCTGGCTCCTCTGGAGACAACAAGATATGTACTGATACTCCCATGTTCGTAGGAACTAAGAAAGGGACACCAGGCCCCAGTGCAACTAGCAGGACTTTTAAAATATCTGAAGTCACTACTACTTTTGAAGATGCCAGATACACCACTGCTACCAGTGTTTTTTCTGTATTTGCTAATGAAGACAACAACACCACGGCAACGTCTGTAGGCACCAACTTCATTCCTACCACCAAATTCAAGGAACCTACTGCTACCAATGTCTCAGGAGATGTTTCTCAAACCACCATCCTTGGGGGAGATGCTATCACCACCACCACCACTACCATGGGAGCCACATCCACAGTTACTTCCCTTAGAGATACTGTCATGGCCACCCAGGCTTTCCCTGAAGATATTACTACTATTTCTAGAAACAGATCTACTAACATCCTTCAGGATACCCCAAATCTGGGAGAAATAGTTACCTCAGAGGATACTGCTGCTGCTGCTGCTACTTCTCTCAGAGACATCAGAATCCATTGTGATGTCCTTACTCGGGGGACAAGGTCTTCCGCAGACACTGACATTCTTGAAGAAACCTCTGATCTAGCTAAGATTATTCCAAAAGATGATCTCAGCAGTCACCTTTCTGATTGCAGGACTATAGTTACAACAAATGTAAGCACTAGTACCAGCAATACCTTGAGTGATACTGTTTCTACTCCTGATAATGCTACGTCTGTGTTCAAGATCACCACTAGCTCTGATGGAATTCCAACTTCTAGGGATGTCCCAGCCACCATTGTAAGTGCCAGGATCCAGGATCAGACCACAATCACTGAGGCTCCCACTGTTGTCCCTGAGATATGCTCCTTTGCTACAGGAGAAAATGTCACCACCATCACAAAACCTGTCACTGGAGAGGCCACCATGGCTACTGTCCCACAAGGCACAGTCACCAGTAATGTCATCATCATCAATAATCCTGAAAATGCTGCCAATATAACAGTCAGCCCTAGAGATGCAGATGATGCTTCTTCTAATCCATGGGACAGAACCACTTTGACCCTTGAAGAAATAGTCCCCACAGGGAAGACACCTTCCTTGGGTAATGCAATCAATGTGACCACAACTCTAAAAGAAGCCAGTGCTCATCCACACAGCTTCCCTCCTACAGAGGCATTCAGCACTCCGGACAGCACCCTTTATGGTGACACCACTGGTCACCCAGGAGCAGTATGCATTCCAAGCCTGGACACTATTTCCATACCAGGAGATACTTCTAAGATACCAGAGACATGCATTGCCTTTGACAATTCCATTCTTCCCACCCAATTGGTTGATGGAACTGATCTGCCTGTTGCCACTGAAGACACTTCTACCCCTAGAGCCACTCCTAGCATTACCACTTCTGAAGACTTGAGCATCATCACTGTTGCCCCTGAAGCTACCACAGTTCCTGGATGGGCAAATGCCAATGAATATAGAGGGGCTATTGCTACCCCTGTCCCTGAGTATACCCCCACCACATCAGATGTCATTGTCCTTTCTTCTGGAGACAGTACCACAGGCCTCTCTGGTAGCCAGGACACAATCACCACTGCCACACTCTCTGAGGATATCATCGCCACTGAAGATGCTGCTGAAGATGCCCTTGGATACAACACTTCTGACACCATTGCTCCAACAGCCACTGCAATTGGAGACATTCACCCCACCACTGAGACTGCTTCTGGAAAGGTCGCCAGCACAATCAGAGGCAGCCCGGAAAAAAGAGGTGCTTTTACAAAGATCTCCAGACCTATTCTTGAAAACACCAGCACCAAGTATGAAGCTTCTAGCCCTAACCCTAGAAGCCACTATGGGAAGACACCAACATCTGACCCTGTATCTATGCCTATGACTAATTTGGCCCCCAAAGTTACCTTTGGCGGTGATTTCTCCAAATCTGTCATTCATACAGGTGGAATGGCAACTGATAAAATTCCTGATAGTAGTGCAAATGTTGCCAACAAAGCCTCTAGTGGAAACTCTCCCTCTACCACTGGAGGTAATAGTTCTTTCTCTGAAAGCATCGCCACCTCTGAAGGGCCAGTTACTTCTGGGCAGATCAGTATGGCAGCTATTCTTGAAGACACTGAGACACAGAAAGACACCTCTGGGGCAAGCAGTTCCCTTGAAGAGACACCTGACACTGAGGTGCGTTCCGTCTCTGAAATGAACCTTACTTGTAGAGAAGACACCAAAATCACTCCTGAAACTACACTTACAGAAGATCCCATATTGTTCCCTATTGCTGCTGCCATGACTCTAAGCAGTGGAACCATCCTTTCCCATAGTGAGACTACATCTCTAGGGAAATCTACAGACCTAAGCTTGAGTACCACCTCTTCAGCAGATTCCATCGCCAGGACTTTCACCAACCCAAGAGATGATGCCCATATTTTCCCCAGAGTAATATCTGTCCCGTCCTCTGGAGGCACTGGGAAAGAGAGCTCAACTATTGGGACCACTCTTGGAATTGCTGAGGCTCATACTTCTAAAGCTACTCCTCCTCCTGAGGAGAGTCTCATCCCTGGTGACACCAGTGTTTCTGAAGATACCAGTACTAGGGCAGCCACATTTGACATGGGAAAGTCCTCCACATCTGGCGCTAACAGTGTATTGGAAATACACTCCAGTTCAGAAGCAGCAGCTACCACTACCATCAGCAGTGCCTCTTTCCCTGGGATTATTGACTCCACACCTTGTGACAGTGATAGACCTGATGAGACACTTCCTTCTGGGAAAGTCACCACCATTGATGTCCATGGTAAGATACCCAGTTCCAGAGCTACCACCTCTCCTAGAGAGACTTTAGTATTTCATGACAATGCTACCAGTGCTTCAGGACACCCAAACACCCCTGAAAATATCAGAAATGCACCTGAAAACTCAATGGCCGAAGTCAGCATTCCTGTCTCTGGAAGCAACAGTGCTGCTCCAGATGATCTTGTGACCACCACACTTGACAAGTCCAATGACACCCACACTAGAGAGTCTGCTACCATCGAAGGGGCCCAGGATATCAGTTACAGAAAAAGACCCACTCTAAAACTGAGAGAAGCTGATACTAGCACACTTACAGGCATTGCAATGGTTCCAGGAGGGTCTTCCACCATCCCTCCAGCAGAAGCAACCACCGTCACATCTGGAAGGACCATGGACAACAGTTCAGAGAGCCCTATGTCCACAGAACAGAACAGTGCGACTGTCTCTGGGGACCCCTCAGCTGCCCCAGGGTTGGTCCTCAATGCCAACATTGGAGAGACTAATATTGCTATAACTGGAAAGACCACGGATCCTACCACTAGATCCATGGATCCAGGTGTGACTCTAGCTATTAGTTTGGGAGAGGAGCCTGATGCTGCCACGTCTGGAGAAAGTGTTGACACCGCTGCAGAAGCTCATGGACACAACTTGGCTGCCCTGGAAGTGTCTCTTATTGACACCCCAAAAGGAGTTTCCCAATCTGGAAATGCCACTGAAGCCACCCAAAGGGAGATACCCACGGCCATATGTGAAAGCACCACAGTTATTCACAGGAAAATATCGCCCGTGGTCCCTGGGAAGGCCCCCACCACTGCCACCTCTGGAGCATTCCCTTCCACCGTTCTTGGTGAGATTCCACCTGCTGTCTCTGAAGATGCTGCCATGGACTCTAAAGGGAGCCCTCCTGCTGCACCTACAGAGAACGCTCCCGTTTCTGCCCCTACCTGCAAAAAGGCTCCTGTGGTTGCCCCCAGAGGGGTTACCTCTGCTTCCCAAGGAAAATCCAGCATTACCAAGCCAGGTAAGCCAGATACAATCTGGATTTTGTGAATGCTAGCTAAATATCATTTTATTTATTAATTGATATACCACGAAATGACAAAATAAACTTCTAAGCCATGGATAGGCAAACTAAGGCCCGGGGGCCGGATGCAGCACAATCGCCTTCTAAATCCAGCCCATGGATGGTCCAGGAATCAGTGTGTTTTTACATGAGTAGAATGTGTCCTTTTATTTAAAATGCATCTCTGGGTTATTTATGGGGCATAGGGATTTGTTCATTCCCCCCTCCCCCCAAAATATAGTCCAGCCCCCCAGAAGATCTGAGGGACAGTGGGCCGATCCCCTGCTGAAAAAGCTTGCTGACCCCTGTTGTAAGTGGTTTGCAAAATATTTTAAAAAAACAAAATAGAAACATAATTAAACTATTTGTTGATTTAATGTCCTTACTTCGGAATACGGAAGGGAAGTTGGCCCTCCAGATGTTTTGGGACTACAATTCCCATAGTCCCTGAGTTCAGGATCCAGGAGTGATGATGACTTGAGACCGATGTAAAGAAATGTTGGTGGGCAAAGGGTCCCTGTGAGAGAGCAGCAAATCCAGTGGCATGGAGGCTTGTTTGAGGGGTGGGAGTGTCAAGCTGCACCCCACAATCAGGGAGAAACAGAGGTCACAAATGAGTTACATGCATGAAAGTACCAAATACAAAGCCTCAGGTCATGCTACTAGGCCAGGCCTAGGCAAACTTAGCGCTCCAGGTGTTTTGGGACTACAACTCCCATCATTCCCAGCTAACAGGACCAGTGGCCAGGGACGATGGGAATTGTAGTCCCAAAACATCTGGAGGGCCAAATTTGCCTATGCCTGTACTAGGCAAAGGATGAGGCTAGCAACTGTCCAGCAGTGGGAACTTCCAGCATAGACAGCGCTGGTAGAAATGACTTACCCAACCCACCCCTATGGCTGACTTGTGCATAGAATCATAGAATCTTGGAAGGGACCCAGGGGTCATCTAGTCCAACCCCCTGCAATGGCAGGAATCTCAACTAAAGCATCCATGACAGGTGGCCACCCAAACTCTGCTTAAAAACCTCCATCACCTCTCGTGGGAGTCTGTTCCACTGCCTAACAGCTCTTATTGTCAGAATCTCCTTTCTTGTAACTTGAAGCCATTGGTTCAAGTCCTACCCTCCTGAGCAAGAGAAAACAAGCTTGCTCCATCCTACATCATGTGACAGTCCTTAAGATATTATAAGATGGCTATCATATCTCCTCTCAGTCTCCACTTTTCCAGGCTAAACATACCCAGCTCCTTCAAGCGTTCCCCGTAAGGCTTAGTTTCCAGATCATCTCGGTTGCCCTCCTCTGCACATGTTCCAGCTTGTCAACATCCTTCTTAAGTTGTGGTGCCCAGAACTGGACACAGGACTCCAGGTGTGATCTGACCAAGGCAGAATAGAGTGGTACTATGACTTCCCTTGATCTGGACACCAGACTTCTATTGATGCAGCCTAGAATAGCATTAGCTTTTTTTAAATTTTTTTTTTATTTTTTGCTGCTGCTGCATCACACTGTTGACTCATGTTAAGCTTGTGGCCCACCAAGACCACAGAGTAACTGAAAAGCACTCTGCACATGGCCAGAGTCTCATTGACTCATGGGATCAAAGATTGTACCAAGGCACTGAAAACCATTTCCACTGACCACAAACGGCAAGCATAAGCTCCAAATATGATATTAAAGCAGCTCATTCTTTCTCTTCTTGCCTCCTGCAGTGACCCTTCTGCCATATTGGCCCACGCTGCTCATCGGCATGCTGGTCATCCTGGTATTGGCTGTTGGATTTTGCATGGTAAGGAAGACAGGCACTTCACACACATCCCACCATGGATATTGTCAGCTATACCCTTATTGGGTGTGTAGGTGTTAAAACAGAAAGAGGGCATTTGTTTGTTTGTTTAATTTTAATAATATTATTTTAGATTTGAAGAAATGGGCAGGGTGGGGGTAGGGGTGGCAATTGTCTTGTTATTTTTAAAAGTCTTAGGTGTTTTCTAAGCCTGGGAATAATGGATTATGCCTACTTCCAATATGAAAAAACACAAGAAATTTAAATTTATGGAAATTTTTCAGTTTAGAAAAGGACCAAAACAGTGGGGATTCCCCCCCCCCCCCACACTTTTAAAAAAACAAAACCCTAATTGGCTGGGGGTGGGGTGGAGAAAGAAAACTGACACTTCTAGAGAAAACTGCATGAACTTTAAAAAGCAAGTAGAAGGATTTTAAAGAAACAATATATGGAGGTTTTCTATATTAAAGATTTTTTAAGGGAGGGGCAAAATTTTGCCCAAAGGACAATGAGGGATTCGAGGAGAGTTATGCACGCCAGATGTTTTAATGCACCTTTCCCAAAATCAGAAAGAGGGTGTTTTTTGAGCAAGGACTTGAGGGTCCTTTTCTTTGATTTGCATGTTATTATTGCCCTGAACATAAACCAGTGATTCATTCATTCATTCTCTCTCTCTTTCTCTCTCCTAGGTCATCTACTATGCAACGTTCTTCATCCTGGTCACCTACTCAACATTGTAATTGAACATGTTCCCCTGAACCCATTTTGAAATGAGAGTATTATCAAAATTTCGAGGCTCTGGTTCTGATAGGCAGCCCGAGAATGGGTGGTTGTGGCTGATATTGGAGAGGGAAACGGGGGATGGGGGGAGCCATGCATGTAAAGGCAGCCCTCTTAAGGAAAATCAATGGATCCTAGAGAAAGTTTTGATTACGAATGGCACTGTCTAGTTCTGTGCATGTGGATTCATTTATAAATCAGTGTTGCTTTTATAATGCTAGCGCAAAGCCATCAGGTTTCAAAATGGGATGGCTGTCTGGCTATAACTTCCCACTGGTTTTATAGAATCATAGAATCAGAGTTCAAAGGGACCGCATGTCATCTAGTCCACCCCCCTGCAATGCAGGAATCTTTTGCCCAGCGTGGGGCTCAAACCTACGACGAAAAACCTGATGTCACCAGGTTAAGGAGACCGATTGCTTCAACTTCCTTACTGTAGTAATCTGACCACTGTGGGGTTAACGGTAGCATCTCTTATGGTTACAGACTGCATCAAGGTTCCAGCATGGAAAATGAATTCATTCCCACTGCTTTTCACTTTCTGTCCAGTGTTGTTCCAGAAACAGACCAGCCTTGCAAACCTGCAAATAAAGTTAGGAGGAGATTCATATCTAAATGAAACAGCATACGAAACTAACTCTTCCCAGTGAGCTTGCTGCTGAATATCAGCTGTCCCATCATGCAGTGTATATTCCTGTTGCCGTGAGCTTGCTAAAATAGTGAACAATAGAGTATGGTTACCAGATTTTTTTCCAATGAATCCGGGGACCCTTTTTTTTTTTTTTTTTTTTTTTGAAGCTGAGCAACAGGGAGTCAGTAGTGGGGATGGTGAGGCAAAAGACCCTGGACCCAAGCACACATGCATATTGTATGAAGGTGCAAAGCCCTTCTTTCCCACCCTGTGAAACATAAATGCGCAGAGTTTTTTAAAAACTGGGCAATGGTGTGCCGCCTGCCCGTGACTCCCAAGCCTCCCCTGATCTGTCAAAACAAAGGGGGAAGGAGATCTGTACCTCCGGACGTCCCTGGTTCCCCTTCGACAGTGGCGGCAGCAGCGAGCAGCTCCTGAAACCAGCCAGAGCCAACTGCGCTACCAGGCTGGCTCCGGGCTGCTGAGGCTGTCACTGCCACATTTCCCAGGGACAGATTTGCAAATCCGGGGACATTCCGGGGCTGGAATTTGTCCAGGGGCAGATTTGCAAATCCAGGGACTGTTCCCGGGAACCGGGGATAGTCTGGTAACCCTACAGTAGAGCATGGTACAGTGGTGCTGATCTGATCTCCGGGCAGCCGGGTCGCTATTGCTTCCTGGTGCCAGGGAGGTCAGTACAGTGCAGTGCAGATGCACCAGCAGAGCCAGGCCAGCACACCTAACAATATGTTTGCACCGCGCCAAACCCCCTACCAACTTGTCTCTCCGCTTCTTGCGAAGCAGCAGCAACCCGACGGTATCTGAGGCATCTGTGATCAGCAGTGTATCTATGTTGCCATTTGCCATTTCTCCCTCTCCAAAGAGAGGTGGCATTTAGTGCGGTTACCAAACTACAGGCTAAGAGAAACGCACACCTGTGAGGTGTTCCAACGGCCTTTTCTAGGGGAAGTATTCTGGCAGGTGCATTTTGTCTGATTCCTAGCTGTTTTACCTTTTGCTCCCCCAAGCTGCCCGCATGTTTGGTATGCTAATAGTTCGGCGCTGTTATATTGATGCTTTAAAAAACAAAACCCTTAGCCATTGCCCAGCAGAAGGAGCAGAAAATATAACAAGTCTAAGAGCTAATCCAGACTTTGGCACCACTCTTTCAGACACAGATCTGCGCTTTCCAGGTCTGCCCCCCAAGCGTTTGTTTCTTTAATCCCACCGCTTTCTTTCTTTCTTTCTTTCTTTCTTTCTTTCTTTCTTTCTATAGAGCAGAGTAAACAGTGCTCTAAAGATAACATACTGATATGTTTCGACTAAGCTCATAAAGTTGTCTTGATAATATAATAATGGTATACTAAAAGAAATAATGTAGTGATACATGATTTGCAATGTAAATAAGAACTTGAATGAGAAAATGATGAGCACTGGTGGAGGGAAGTCACAAAGGTGTATTATCATCTACCTATTTCATGTACTTCTTTCTTACCTTAACTTTTTTCTTTCGTTTTTTCTTCTTATCCTTTTTTTCTTTTTTGTTCTTATGTTATTATGGTTGTAAGTGTATGTGTATGTGTATGTGTATGAATGTCTGTATGAATGTCTAATCAATTAAAATAAATAATTAAAATAGCAATTTATTTATTGATACATATTCCAAGATATACGAAAATACATACCCACTGCAAAGTATCTTTTTATAATATACTGAGATAAAACAGCTACTTTAGTCTATAAGAGAACAAAGTCAGGAGGGAGAAAAGACAAGGAAAGGAGAAACATAAAGAAAGAGAAAGCAAGAAAAAAGGGAAAAACTAAAGAAGAAGAAGAAAAATAAAGAGCTTCTGGTTCTCTGTCCTGCAGCTACATAAGATATTCATTCCTTAAGATCCAACCATTCTATCGTCTATAAACCAGTATTTTCCGTCTTTGTGCATAGAGCAATCTCGCTGCTGTATTGGAAACTGCTCAGACAAGGACCTGGAAAACGCGACAGGAAAGGAAGTCTGGATGAGCACCTAAGTGAAACGACTTCAGATCCTCAATGCCCAATTCCAAATGGAGAAATCATATTGCTCTTCTGTCCTCTGGCAAAGAAGTACCGTATTGGCCCGAATATAAGCCACACTTGAATATAAGCCACATCTTTAAAATTGGAGGGGCAGGGAGATAAAAAGAAAAACACCCGAATATAAGCCGCTCCATTCCTCGCTGCTTCTGGCTGCACACTGGGGGCGGGGGGGGGGGGAGTCGTGCTGCATTGCCAGCAGCCTTTCCCCTTCCTCGCTTTCTCCCTTCCCGGCCGTGGGGGAGAGGATGGAGGACTATGCGCAAGACGGGTGGCCGCTTTGCCGTGCTCCTGGTGCTGTTTGCCCCGCGCTCCTGGCTGCATACCGCAAGGTCGCAAATATAAGCCGCACTTTAACTTTTCACGGTCGGAATTTGGGAGGGAAGGTGAGGCTTATATTCAGGCCAATACGGTAACCTTTTTTCTGAGGTTTTGTTTCACTTGATCAATTGCCTACTGGCCTTGTGCTGGCGAGTTGTTGTTGTTTAGTCATGTCCGACTTTTCGTGACCCCCTGGACCAGAGCACGCCAGGCACTTCTGTCTTCCACTGCCTCCCGCAGTTTGGTCACACTCATGCTGGCAGCTTCAAGAACACTGTCCAGCCATCTCGTCCTCTGTCGTCCCCTTCTCCTTGTGCCCTCCATCTTTCCCAACATCAGGGTCTTTTCCAGGGAGTCTTCTCTTCTCATGAGGTGGCCAAAGTATTGGAGCTGGCGAGTATGTGATCACAATTACCAGCCACCATACGTATGGCTGAACTTAGCGATTTCTCTGTCTCTGTGGCAGGATAGAAACAGTTTGCGCTCTCAAAGTAGCCAGGAAAGGAGAGGAAAATCTGGTTGGCTTGTTTTGCCAGTGGAACCTTTGAAAAGGTGAGCAGCTGCTGTAGGGAGAGAACTGATGCTGTCCTAAGATGTATCACTGCCCACCTGCCTGCCTCCGTCCTGTTCAACATGCATATTTATAATTAAACAGATATTGCCAAAAAATAGTGCAAGTCTCTATTTTTTCATTTCACTTTTAATTTGCATATTATGATGCACAAGGCAGTCCGCAGGCTGAAGGAACGACAAAATAGGCAGCAAAGATCACACACGTAACCACAATCTGATCCTATACAAAAAAACTTTAAAATAAAATAAAAAACTTATATCAAATAGAGCAATATTCAATAATCCATTAGAATATAATAGCAAACAGTAGAATTAAATATCAGCAAAAAACAAACAAACAATTAAGCAGTCTACACTTAATAATTACAATAAAGCATTACTAAACTGTAGTCAATAAAAATAATGACAAGTCACAATGTGTATGTATATATTCCTATATAGTTCAGGAAGTGGCCTTTACATCATGTGAAAGCTCAAGTATAATGTGGAAATCAACAGGGAAACTCAGTGAAAATGGAATAAACTGTCATGTGAATGTAGCCACTGTCTAGAGTACCCAGCTTCAACTAGGAGGTCGGGACCCATCTGTACTTTGGACTCCACACTATGGAAGTACCGTATTTTCCTGTGTATAAGACGCCCCCATGTATAAGATGACCCCTATTTTTTCGAAAACAAAATTATTAAGAATTTATTAAGAAAAGTTGTTGATTGCCCTGCTGAAAACCATGTACAGTGGTACCTCGGGTTAAGAACTTAATTCGTTCTGGAGGTCTGTTCTTAACCTGAAACTGTTCTTCACCTGAACTTTAGTTCATGATGCATGATTTCTGTTCTCATCCTGAAGCAAAGTTCTTAACCCGAGGTACTATTTCTGGGTTAGCGGAGTCTGTAACCTGAAGTGTATGTAACCTGAAGCATCTGTAACCCGAGGTACCACTACATGAGACGACACCCATATATAAAAACTAAGAAAAAAATTCGTCTTATACACAGAAAAATACGGTGATTTCAGATGCAATCTTGATTACATTTACATGGGAGAAAGCCCATGCAGATGTTAGGTAAAAAAAAAAAAAGCTGAGAAATACTCATCTTCCTTGGGCACATGAACAAACATGAACAACCAGAACGCGTGGTTAGCATGTCACAACACCTTCATTAATACAAACCAATCCCACAAAAGGCATTTAACAGAAAGAATCAAGAAATACAAAATTTCCTCCCCCAAGCTCCAGGAACTACAGCTCATTGGTACTAATTCATCCAGTCTTCAGTAACATAAACAAAATATGAATCATGAGAATTGCCTCCCCTTTTCTGGAAAAGCTCCTGTAACTTTAATAACTTCATAACAGACAGGAGTTCAACAGGTATGTCCCCCCCCAAAAAAAACCACACTTCAAGCTCTGTAAGGAGAAAACAATTCATCTGCTGCTGCTGCCCCTTAAAAAGCACATGATCATTCACCATGAACAGGAATGAAAGAAATAGCCCTAAATATCAAGGTGTGTGACCAAGGATCAACTAGGTAAACAGTACAGTGGCACCTCGGGTTAAGAACTTAATTCGTTCCGGAGGTCCGTTCTTAACCTGAAACTGTTCTTAACCTGAAGTACCACTTTAGCTAATGGGGCCTCCTGCTGCCAGAGCACAATTTCTGTTCTCATCCTGAAGCAAAGTTCTTAACTCGAGGTAATATTTCTGGGTTAGCAGTGTCTGTAACCTGAAGCGTATGTAACCCAAGGTACCACTGTACGTAGATCAACAATAAAGGCTCTCTTTTTGCCTTTTTATTGAAAATTGGGCATAGAGAAGGGAGCCAATCAGGAAGTTAATGGGAATTTTTCCTTTCTTTTGTGGACCACCATATATGAAAGGATTGGAGAAACTCAGGCCCAGTGACCAATTACAGAAACCCTCTCCTTTGCCTATAACTTCACATGTTTCCAAGACTGGGTCCTGTCACTGGAAACAGGTTCTGGGACTGTCAAGAGAAGGCTGCTGATTACATATGCTAGTCAAAATTCAAGTGGGTGAAATCTGTCCACTGTCTGGGATTTTTATTTCAAAAGCAAACACATCGAAGCCGCAAAACAGAAAGAAAGAAAGAAAGAAAGAAAGAAAGAAAGACCCCGTCATCTAGAAAAGCAGCTACACAGCCGACTCATTTTGACATTTCAGAGAAGTCTCTCTCTCTCTCAGGAAAACTGTTAAGTTGACGGTCGATGGGCTGAGCTGCACGGCACAGCGCTGGGGTGTGCAACCTTTGTCCAGTATGGAAACTAGGAGGAAAAGAAGGAATATATATATGAATGTATATTGTATGACTTGATAAGGAGGTGCTGTGATTCATAGGTGATGGCACTCTGTGCTTCCAAAATATTCAGTGAGGCGCACCCAAGGTCCAAGTCCAGGTCAATGCTACTCTACAGTCTACTGACTGTTCAGCTGCCATTTCAGCTCAATATTTCCTTACCTTCTTTACCATCACTTAGCTTAAGGATGGGGAGCAAGTGGCCCTCCCAGATGTTGTTGGCCTATTATTATTATGAGTTATTAAATTTATTGCTTGCCCAGGTCCCAGGGCAGGTAAAAACAATTAAAAATTCAGAATTAAAAACAGTTAAAACATGTTATAGCTGCAGGAACAGAGAGGGCGCTGAAAACACACATCTCAGCTGTGAAAGGCCAAGGTAAAAAGTTGCGTCTTCAGCATTCGCCGAAAGCTGTATAGTGAGGAGCCCAGGCACACTTCTGCAGGGAGTGAATTTCACAACTGAAGGGCTACCACGGAGAAGGCCCCCACCCCAAACTTCTGAGGGAGGTGGAACTGCCACAAAGGTTCCCACTGCTAATCTCAACACATGTGAGGGTCTGTCAGGAAGGAGGCAGGCTTTCAGACTGCAACCCTGCCATCATCCCTGAGCATTGGCCACACAAGTCTGGGGCTGGTGGAACAACAACAACAACTGGAGGGCTACAGCTTCCTAAATCTCTGACTTAGCTCACTGTAGTTAAGGCCAGTAGTGCCATTAGGGTAAAGCTTGGAGGGCAGATGTCTAGGGCCATCCTATTCAGCAGAATGAGCAGGATTTCACCCCAACCAACACACCAGGGCTTTCTGAAGTAAGTGAAAAAGTAATGCACATTCTGAAGTAATGCCGTCCTGGTTTCTGATTCGATCCCAGAATATCTCACTTTTCTTTAAAGGTAAAGGGACCCCTGACCATTAGGTCCAGTCATGACCGACTCTGGGGTTGCGGCGCTCATCTCGCTTTATTGGCAGAGGGAGCCGGCGTACAGCTTCCGGGTCATGTGGCCAGCATGACTAAGCCGCTTCTGGCGAACCAGAGCAGCACACGGAAATGCCGTTTACCTTCCCGCCAGAGCGGTACCTATTTATCTACTTGCACTTTGACGTGCTTTCGACCTGCTAGGTGGGCAGGAGCAGGGACAGAGCAACGGGAGCTCACCCCGTTACGGGGATTCGAACCGCCGACCTTCTGATCGGCAAGTCCTAGGCTCTGTGGTTTAACCCACAGCGCCACCCGCGTCCCTCACTTTTCTTTAGGACGTCCCTATTTTCATTGGAGAAATGTTGGCATGTATGCGTCTTAAGAGGGCGCCCATAAGTCCATTTGAAGTAATACAGTTTACCACCAGAACAGCCACCCTCCTGGAAGAGCATTAAGTCCAGAGCCTACAGTTACTGAACTGTGCTACTAATTCAAGACCCGATTTGAACAATGAGGTCGGGAATAAGGCAGAGCGAGTCATTCTGAAGGGTTGCAGGGCAGACGGCGTGCGCTCTCAGATTAAAAAGACAAAGCAAAACGCTGTGCAAACAGAAAATTAAAAACACCAGAGAGAAAGGTTCCAGCCCAGCCCTTAGCCTGCTCAGCTGGTTTTCTATGGATGGGTTTTGTTTTGTTTCTTTAACGCAGAGGAGCATTTGGAAAGATCATCTGCCATCACCTCCAGTCTAAAATGACGCAGTCCGTCCGGTTACCTCAACATTTATCACATTCTACTGTAGTCATTACTAGGTTTCTTTCATCGAAAGACTCGATGACCTTTGAACACCCTTCCAACTCTGACTCTGCTGCACATCTGGATCCAGCCTAAGTTCCCTCTTCGTCCTAAAACTTAAGAGCATCTTCACATTCTAGGTCTTTCCCTCTAGCCTTCTTGGCCATGGCTACAACTGTTGGGTCAGGGCCAGGGTGGGTGTTGTGCGGATGCCTGATTGTCGTCTTCCAAAGCAACCACTCTATCCGAATTGAAAAATGGTAAGCATAATGCTGGTGGTCAACAAAAGAGGTTCAAAGAATCTCTCAAGGCAAATCTTTAAAAATGTAGTATAAACACTAACAAATGGGAAACACTGGCCTGCGAGCGCTCCAACTGGAGAACAGCCTCCACAGAAGGTGTCATGGGTTTTGAATACAGGTAGGTAGCCGTGTTGGTCTGCCATAGTCGAAACAAAATAATAAAAAAAATTCCTTCCAGTAGCATCTTAGAGACCAAATAAGTTTGTTATTGGTATGAGCTTTTGTGTGCATGCACAAGAAAGCTCATACCAATAACAAACTTAGTTGGTCTCTAAGGTGCTACTGGAAGGATTTTTTTATTATTATGGGTTTTGAAGATGCTCAAACTCAGGACGAAAGGGAGAAACATGCTAAGAGGAAGGCACGCTTGGCAAACCCTCACTGTGATCAATTACCGCCTGGAAACCTATGTCCCCACTGTGGAAGGGTGTGTGGATCCAGAATTGGCCTCCATAGTCACTTACAGACTCACTTTTAAAACCGTGTTTAAGGAAGACAATCTTACTTGGCTATGAGTGGCGGTTCCCTCGCTGCAAGAAGCCAAGTTACAGAGAACCAGGCAGAGGGCCTTCTCGGTAGTGGCACCTGCCCTGTGAAACACCCTCCCACCAGATGTCAAAGAAAAAAAAACTACCAGACTTTTAGAAGACATCTGAAAGCAACCCTGTTTAGGGAAGCTTTTAATGTTTAATAGACTATTGTATTTTAATATTCTGTTGAAAGCCACCCAGAGTGGCTGGGGAAACCCAGCCAGATGGGCAGGGTATAAATAATAAGTTGTTGTTGTTGTTGTTATAGAAGGGTGAGGGCCACCAAGCAGCAATTTGTGTGCTGTGGTCTCTAGGCAGCGGGATACAAATGGAAATATCTGGATAAAGGATGTCCAACTCTAAGATTCCATGATTCAATGTGATGTGGTGGTGGGACTAGCTAGAACTGGGGGGACCTAGATTCAAATCCCTGCTCATCTATTAAACTCATGGGGCCAATCACCCTCTTTTCATCTACCACACAGGTTGTGGTGAGGATAAAACAAGGGGAGGAGAAGAAACATGTAGGCTTCCTTGAGCTCCTCGGAGGAGAGGAAAGATTTGCAACCTTATTTTATTTATTTAAACAGGGGTGGGGAACCTCAGGCACAGGGGCCTAATGCAGCTGTCTGTGTCTCTCTATCTGACCCTCAGGTCTCTCTCCAGGCTACACCCCTCACTGCTCAGAAACCCCTGGTTTTGTACTATATACACATACCCTCCAACATCTGGGTGATCCAAATTGGGAAGCTTGTTTCTGTTTTTTGTTTTGGTCCCGAGCTCTTGTGGGAGCCAGCTGACTTGCGCCGGAGCGCCAGACCAAAAACAGGACATTCCAGGGTCCAATCAGAAGCCGAGATGGCTTCTGATGTCCCACTTAAATCAGGACAGTCGAACGGTATGAATACTACATTCTAGCCATGCAAAGGAAAAAGGTAATCTCCATTGCTCCACCCACTTTGGCATCTGGCTCCTCCCAAAAGTAGCATCCAAGCCCTTAAATGTGGCATTTTGACTGAAAAGGGTTCCCCACTCTGATTTAAATAGCTCCTATGCTGTCTTTCTGAACAAAATCCTCCCAAGATATCTCACAAAATGAAATTGATCTCATATACCTAACAGGAGAATTTAAGTTCATGGACTTAGCAGGGAGTCACACTTTCAAATGGATCACAGTGCAGCCCACTTGCAATGCTCCCAGTCTTGTGTTAAACAAAACAACCAATTAAATAAATTTCTTAAGCATCCCCTCTCTTAAGTAGGATCACTCCCATCAAAGTGATGGCTTTTTCCTCCAGGGCTCACGTCTGGGACAGTTGTGTCCTGTGCCAAATGAATGGGCCTGGGCATACTTGTGGAGGAGGAAAAAGCCTTTTGTAACAAGGGGAAACAGGCACGGGGAACCAAGTTCCAGACTAGCTTTCTACTCTACTCCACCCGAGTGCCCTGCCTTTTTCAGAGACCTTCAGGGTCCGCCTGACTTCCAGGCAGCTGTAAACGCTATTTCTCTGCGCTGGTGAGGTTTCACAGGCGTTGGAGCCAGAGCTGACCAATTCTTAATAATAATAATAAAAACTTACCAAAAACAGGAAGCCAACCAGCATGAAAATGAAGAATGACATCGTCAGGCATAGGAGGACTGTGGCCCATCCTGGGAAAGCACCACAGTTAGGATGGCATGTGGTGTTCTCTACAAAACAACAGGATTCAGATATATGAACGAAACTGATAACAATTTACTCAATTTACTCATCAACAACTTCTTATGGGTGATCCACATTCCAAACACATGGCAGCTTGGGGAGTTGGGGGTTCTCCAGTTCAGATTTTTGCTTGAAAGTAGGGATTTCTGGGAAGGCCCAGAAACCCCTTTATTGTGAGAATGGTGAACTGTCTTATAAATCCTGTTTTGAGAACCAGCTCCTGCTACTCCTGCTTCCTTGTCATCCCCTCCACCATTTCCACCATTACTGGGTCATAACTTGGTTGTAAAAAGGTAAAGGTAAAGGGACCCCTGACCATTAAGTCCATTCGTGGCCGACTCTGGGGTTGCGGTGCTCATCTCGCTTTATTGGCCGAGGGAGCTAGCGTACAGCTTCCGGGTCATGTGGCCAGCATGACTAAGCCGCTTCTGGCGAACCAGAGCAGCGCACGGAAACGCTGTTTACCTTCCCGCCAGAGCGGCACCTATTTATCTACTTGTGCTTTGACATGCTTTTGAACTGCTAGGTTGGCAGGAGCAGGGACCAAGCAACGGGAGCTCACCCCGTCGCAGGGATTCGAACCGCCACCTTCTGATTGACAAGTCCTAGGCTCCGTGGTTTAACCCACAGCGCCACCCACGTCCCAGCTCGGTTGTAGGATCATAGAATTGTAGGGTTAGACCCCTTGCAATGCAGGAATCTTTTGCCCAACATGGAGCTCAAACCCACAGCCCTCTATTAAGACTGAATGGAGCCACCAACCTCATTTCCCCTCACCTCCCTGCCTTCTTACACATTACGTGTTCAAAGGGGCTGCTTTACTGCCTGTCAGTTTCCCCGCCATCCTCTCCTCCATCTCACCGTTGCCCTTGTAGAACTCAGCGGGGAGGATGGTGGCAGAGAAGGCTAGAATTTGTTGGTTATGCCTGTCGTTGACTCTGGCTCCACCTGCTGGTGGTCTCCCTGCCTAGCATCCTACTGATTCCAACCAGCCCCAGCCACTACAAGGCTAATGTGGGGTTCCAAACCCCATGTTTGCATTCCAAAGTGTGGGGTGGGGAGGAATGTCCTTAGGTCTGGGAGAATCAGCAGACAGAAGAAGGGTTAGGCACCCCCTTCTTCCACCCACCAGTTTCCCCCCACAAAGTGTCCTATATTTGCATACCCTCCAACATCCCTCTGATGAATACAGGGGTGCCCTATTTAATAATAATAATAATAATAATAATAATAATAATAACCACCCATCTGACTGGGTGGCTTGCCCCAGCCACTCTGGGCAGCTTCCAACATATATAAACACATAATGAAACATTTTTTTAAAACTTCCCTATACAGGGCTGCCCAGGTGTCTTCTAAAGGTTATACAGTGGTATCTCGGGTTACATACGCTTCAGGTTACATAAGCTTCAGGTTACAGACTCCGCTAACCCAGAAATAGTACCTCGGGTTAAGAACTTTGCTTCAGGATGAGAACAGAAATTGTGCTCCGGCAGCTCGGCAGCAGCAGGAGGCCCCATTAGCTAAAGTGGTGCTTCAGGTTAAGAACAGCTTCAGGTTAACAACGGACCTCCGGAATGAATTAAGTTCTTAACCCGAGGTACCACTGTATACTATCTCCTTGACTCAGGGGTCAAGTAACTCCACACCCTCCAACATTTCTCTGATGAAAATAGGGACACCCTAAGGAAACGTGGGTCATTCTGAGGTCAAATCAGAAACCGAGACGGTTTCTGTAAATCCGGGACTGTCCCCGGAAAACAGGGACACTTGGAGAGTGTGCTCTGGGTTTACCAAAGCAAATAACCATTTTGCAGAAGTAGGAACCTAGGAACTACCTTATACTGGATCAGACCACTGGCCCACCTTAGCCCAGAGATGCCTGCACTGACCAGAAGGAAGTTCAGGCAGGGGTTTCTCCCAGCCCTGAATCGAAAGCGTGATGAATTGAATTGTCCACTGAATTGAAAGCAGATATTGTGCCATTTAACTATGCCCAGTGCCCTAAAGTAACATGCAGTTCTACCCTGAAGAAGCCAACTCAGCAGGGCTGTAGATTGGTTGCTTATTACCTTCTGCATGGACTGTGGACTTTCTAAGAGTGGGAGTGGCATTTACAGGTGGGACGGTGGTCTCTTCCTGCTGTGGGGTGTTAGTTTCCACAGCAATGGTGCCAGTAAAATTCTCTGTCGAAGGAAGGGTCAGATCCTCAGGGTTTTCTGTCGACGCAAAATCTTCCTGGCCAGGGGAGCCTTCCCCCAAGAAGCTGATGTCACTTCCTGGAACATCTAACCCAGCTCCAGTTTGGGTTGTTGTAGCAACGCTCTCAGGACCCAGAGAAGTTGCGTAGGGAGTAGACAGGGGGGTTGTAGAAGCAGCGCCGTTGACGCTGGGAGAGGTGGTTTCAGAGGAACCTTCCAAAGCCATGGAGGAGACATCAGGGGTGGTTGTGTGGGCAGCACATCCCAAAATGGGGCCTTCAAGTTCACCGCCCACTGCATTGTTGCCGACTTCTCCAGTGGTGGCTCTAGTAATTCCTCTGACGGTGGTGGTGGAACTTCCTCCAGCAGTAACAACTGTGTTTTCCCCATGAGCTGTGACATTTAGAGTCAATATGACTGTCCATCCTCGAGAGATGTGGGCTGCCATTAAGGCAACATCCACAGCTGCTGCAAATGGCAAAGCGCAGTGTACCGTAGTGACGGTATCGCCACTTATGCTGAGTGATATCTTCATTTCTGCAGCGGTTCCTTCGGTGATAACGGGACCTGTGGGTGCTGAAAATAAGAAATATATAAATTCCTGCACCGGAATTCTCTCTACTACCTTCATAGTTCTTTCATGCAAGAAGAAGAGGAGTTTGGATTTGATATCCTGCTTTATCACTACTCGAAGGAGTCTCAAAGCGTCTAACATTCTCCTTTCCCTTCCTCCTCCACAACAAACACTCTGTGAGGTGAGTGGGGCTGAGAGACTTCAGAGAAGCGTGGCTAGCCCAAGGTCACCCAGCATCTGCATGTGGAGGAGCGGGGAAGCGAACCCAGTTCACCAGATTACGAGTCCACCGCTCTTAACCACTACACCACACTGGCTCCCAGATGGATACTGAAGGGAGGGGGTGGCATGGCTCAGTGGTAGAGAGCACATGCTGGTTCAATCCCCAATATCTCCGGGTACGGCTAGCCTTGGGAAGAGCTGCTGCTACTCAGTGTAAACAATACTGAGCTAGACAAACAATGCGGTGGTCTGACGATATACGACAACCTTGTTGGAAGGGACCCAGAGGACCATCTGGCCCAATGTTTCCCAAACTTGAATTTCCAGCTGGTCTGGGCTACAATTCCCATCATCCCTGACCAATGGTCCTGCTAGCTTGGGATGGTGGGAGCTGTAGTCCCAAAACAGCTGGAGACCCAAGTTTGGGAAACCCTGATCCAGTCTAATCTTCTGCAATTCAGGAATAAGCAGCTGTGTCTTATGGGGATTGAACCTGCAACCTTGGAATTATCAGCACCATGCTCTAACCAACTGAGCTATCCAACTCAACAGGGGAAGGTCCCCCAAATATGCTGCATGAGACAGCCTGCTTCACATTGCCCAGTGGGAGGGACGGCTTTCATTTACTTATTATTGCATTGACACTCTACATTTGCTCCAAGAGCTCAAGGTGGCATAGATCACTCTTCCTTCCATATTATCCTCATAACAACCCCATGAGGTTGCTTAGCCTGAGAGTTGGTGGCTGGCCCAAGGTCACCCAGAGAGCTTCCGGACTTAGTAGGGGGTTGAATTCCTGAGTTCTAGTCCATCAACTGTAATCACTACACTGCAGTGTCTTCAGCTTGTGTGTCAAAAATTCTGGCCTCTGCCACACACACACACACACACACACACACACACACACACAGGCTGAAATCCTAAGCACACTTGCATGGGAGCAAGATCCATTGACCACAGCGGGAGTTGCTTCCAAGTAAATATGCACCAGATTCGGCTGCAAATCCAGGAGGTCTTACCGGTTTCCGCAAGGCACAGGATTGCTGGGAAGATGATCTTCCAGGGGGCAGCCAGAACCGGCTCCATTGTAGCTGCTCCTTAGCGACTTCACCGGCTGCCCGAGGCAGGAGTGCCAGCGATCGCATGGTTTTATGGGAACAAGACAAACGGGATGGTTTTATGGGAAGGAGGTCGCCTGGTATCCAGTGACACTGAGGAGTGTTTCCATTAAAATGGAGGTGCTTCTGCCTAGTGATAAGGGAGCTCATCCGGTGGCGTTGGGCAGCAAGAAAATTATAGCCAGTAAAGCGTAATAAAACAGCCTTTCATCTGGGGCTAAATCCTTTCTTCCAGTTGGGTCAGAGCTTTTTCAAACCAGATTTCTCCAGTTTTTCTTTTTATTGCATCTCCTCTCACTAGAAAACCTTTCTAGGAAATGGGAGAGAAAACTGGAGCATTATCTGAATACTGTATACTAGGGGCAAAGGAATAAGAGACCAGGAGAGCTGAAGGGACTTCCTTAAACCCATAAGTATCGCCATGCTTTGAATCACCCATAAACAACTCAGATATACTGGGTTGTTTTTTTTAAAAAAATTAAATCTTACATTTGTATATTCTGCGGTCTGTATGCCCATCACACACCCAACTATCTAATTGAATCACCTAATACCAGGATCCTTCCCACCTCCAGACAAGTAACTGTCATGGTGGACTGGTTGGATGTAGGATAAGGTTACCAAATGTCCCCGTTTCCCAGGGACAGTCCCCGGATTTACAAATCAGTCCCTATATGAAATCCATTGAAGTTGAAAAGTGTCCCCGGATTCATTGAAAACAATCTGGTAACCTTAATGTAGGAGTGGTGGGACGCACCAGCTAGGGAACCCCCAAGGGAACCCCCAGAGGAAGAAGGCTCAGAGCCAAGGAACTGGTGGTGGGATGACCATGAGTGGTCAGAGGGAGAAGAGGGAGCAGACTGGGCGGAGGTGGTGATGTCGGAAGCTGAAGAGGCAACAGGGTTTAGTGAGCAGGATGAGGCTGTGGCAGAGAGCAGTCTAGAATCAGAGGCAGAAGCAGAGCGGGGGTCAAGAGACAGAGATCAGGCTGCTGAAGAAGCAGAGAGTCTCCACCTCCTGCTGCAACCAGCTCCACTCTCCCTTGGTTTCCCAGAAGATGCAGAGAAATGAAGAGGGTACAGCAGAGACAGACAAGGCGTCAGTCTCAGACTCCTTGGGAAGAGGAGGAGCCTTAGAGAGCAATGCAAAGGTGGGGACCTTCAGTCCTTGCAACTTCCTCATTGGGGCAAGACCTACTGGGAATAGTTGATGTGATCACTAGGCCTGAGCAGTTTTGTTTCTTTGAATGAAGAGGGAACTTCACTGACATCGGGCACTGTGTTGCTTTATTGCTGACCTATGCCTGAGAGCATCCTTGACACCAGAGGATAGCTATAATAATAATAATGATGATGATAATAATGATAATGATAATGATAATGATAATGATAATGATAATGATAATAATAATAATAATAATAATAATAATAATAATAATAATTTATTGTTTATATCCCACCCATCTGACTGAGTTTCCCCAGCCACTCTGGGCGGCTTCCATGGAAACCAAAAATACACTAAAATATCACAGATTAAAAACTTCCCTGAACAGGGCTGCCTTAAGATGTCTTCTGAATGTCAGGTAGTTGTTTATCTCTTTGACATCTGATGGGAGGGCATTCCACAGTGCCACTACCGAGGAGGCCCTCTGTCTGGTTCCCTGTAGCCTCACTTCTCACAATAAGGGAACCGCCAGAAGGCCCTCGGCGCTGGATCTCAGTGTCCGGGCTGAACGATGGAGGTGGAGATGCTCCTTCAGGTATACAGGACTGAGGCCGCTTAGGGCTGTAAAGGTCAGCACCAACACTTTGAATCGTGCTCGGAAACCTACTGGGAGCCAATGCAGATCTCTCAGAACCGGTGTTATGTGGTCCCGGCAGCCACTCCCAGTCACCAGTCTAGCTGCCGCATTCTGGATTAATTGCAGTTCCGGGTCACCTTCAAAGGTAGCCCCACGTAGAGCGCGTTGCAGTAGTCCAAGCGGGAGATTACTAGAGCATGCATCACTCTGGTGAGACAGTCCGCGGGCAGGTAGGGTTTTAGCCTGCGTACCAGGTGGAGCTGGTAGACAGCTGCCCTGGACACAGAGTTAACCTGCAGCTCCATGGACAGCTGTGAGTCCAAAATGACTCCCA
Organism: Podarcis siculus; assembly: GCA_034642415.1. Classification (NCBI taxonomy): domain Eukaryota; kingdom Metazoa; phylum Chordata; class Lepidosauria; order Squamata; family Lacertidae; genus Podarcis; species Podarcis siculus. The sequence goes on along the minus strand of JAXCMG010000065.1, from coordinate 4,291,709 downwards.
GGCTGCGCACCTGGTCCTTCAGAGGCACAGCGTGACTGGAATCCTTAACAGGGGAGCATGCCATGCTGCTGCAACATTTTGTTGCAGGATCCATTCCTTCTCTTGACTACACAGTTATTAGAGTCACAGACGCCGTGTCCTGAACTGCACCAAGCAACCTCCAAAGCATGCTTCTTTAGGTGCAAGCTCTGAAAATCCATTACCTGGCCCATAATGGACAATCAGTGAGCATGGAAACCCATCTCCTGTGCCACTAACTGCCTATTTGGGATCATTTGCTGCTCACCGAAGCTGCGCATGAGTCATTGCCGTCGCTGCGTTTGATTCGTAAGTCAACACATCCCCTTGCAGTGGGAGGCCAACGCAAGATGGCAAATAAAAGAACTGAGACTGGGTTGGGTGCGCATAAGGCAACAATGAAGCAACAGTGCCTTTGACCTTATGGGATTCAGAATCTCTCTTCAGGACAATGCTGCATCCTCCTGATTACTGACTCTGAAGAGAATAGTTTTTATTGTGACTGTCCCTTTAAGCAGGCCCCAATCCCCCTCTACAGGAGGCAGGGCTGTCAGTAATTCAGTCAGGCCAACCATGTGCTGCCCACCAAGGCTTAATGAAGAACTCACAGCACTCAGGAATTTAGGCCACATTCACACCTCACATTTAAAGGACAATGGTACCAATAATAATAACAATAATTTTATTATTTGTAACCCCCCCATCTGACAGGATTGTGCCAGCCACTCTGTGTAGCTTTCAGCATACAGTGGTACCTCTGATTATGAATTTAAATCGTTCTGGAGGTCCGTTCTTAACCTGAAACTGTTCTTAACCTGAGGTACCACTTTAGCTAATAGGGCCTCCCGCTGCTGCCGCACAATTTCTGTTCTCATCCTGAGGTAAAGTTCTTAACCCGAAGTACTACTTCCGGGTTAGCAGAGTCTGTAACCCGAAGTGTTTGTAACCCGAAGTGTTTGTAACCCGAGGTATCACTGTATATAAAAAACATAATAAAAGATTACATATTAAAAAGCTTCCCTAGACAGGGCTGCCTTCAGGTGTGAATAGTCATGAATTCTGGGAGCTGCAGTTTCATAGTTGTGGGGAGACTCCTATTCCCCTCCCACAGCTACAACTCCCAGTGTGGTTAAAACAATCAATCCTTCTTCACAGGAAACAGGGGTGTTTTTACATTGTGAATGACCCTGTGGTCCTCTGACAAAGGGTGATATATAAATTAACTAAAAAACAAACAAACTCTGGGAATTATAGCTCTGGGAGGGGTACAAACGAATGCAGAGGAGGACGACCACGATAATAAAGGGTCCAGAAATCAAGCCTTAAGAGGAACAGTTGAGCAAGTTGGGTGTTTAGCCTGATGTAATATGATTGCCATCTTCAAACCAAACCCCCTGATGATCTCTCCCAGCGGCTGCATGTAGATGTTGAAAACCATGGGGGAGAGGACAGAACCCTGAGTGAGAGCCCAGGGGTCTGAACACTCATCCCCCAACACCACTTTCTGAACACGGCCCAGGAGGAAGGAGCGGAACCACTGTATAACAGCAGTGCCCCCAGCTCCCAGCCCCTCTAGACAGTCCAGAAGGATGTTATGGTCGATGGTGTCAAAAGCCGCTGAGAGATCCAGCGGAACTAGGAAACAGCTCTCACCTTTGTCCCTAGCCCGCCGGAGATCATCAACCAGTGCGACCAAGGCAATTTCAGTCCCATGATGAGGCCTGAATCCCAACTGGAAGGGATCCAAATGGTCCGCTTCTTCCAGGTGTGCCTGGAGTTGTTCAGCAACCACTCGCTCAATCACCTTGCCCAAGAATGGAAGATTTGAGACTGGGCGATATGTAATAAGGCACCAGACTCAAGTTATATTGGCCCAGGCATGGAGCTAGACGTTATGAAGCAAACAGCACCCCCAGACTTGTGGTTTCCTTTATATGCCAAAACATTTGACCCCAAAGTCTTCCTTCCCACTTACTGAGGAAAATTGACTTTGATAAGGAATGCTTAACCCTCATCTCCACTATATTTAATTACTTTTTGCACAGCTGAGGGGGGGAAAACACCATTAAGGAGTATTTGCAGGAGAAAACTAGGAAGCACAGGATGATGGAGGCACCTCCCTCTCCCGCTGGGCCTTCTCATTTATGACTACATTTCAATCCCATCCGTCTTCTGAAGCAAGTGCCCTCCCAGAGTTATTGGAGTACAACTCCCATCATGCCTGACCTCAAGAGCTCAAGGCAGGGTGCATCTTTATTCTCCATTTATTCAACCCTGTGAGGTAGATTCGGTAGAGATAAAGCAATACTTTTTGAAAGGACACAGTATACTTTGCAACCATGTGCTGAATGGAACCTAAACCTCCACAGCCTACGTGCAGCCTTCTATCCAGGGCACTCTGCATCATCGGCAAACACGGGTTTTGTCTATAGATCAAGGGTATAGAATGTGTGGCCCACCATCCGCTGTTGGACTTCAACTCCCATCATTCTTTGCCAACCCGATACAGACTATGGCAGATTCTGAGTTCTACTTGGCTCCAACAAGACTCACAGACCCGGAATCAGTTTGAATATCCTTGTATATTGGGAGTTAACAAAAATAGTTTTGTGGGTGAACCAGTGCAAGTTGTTCTTTCTTTTTCCCCACATCGCCCCAGGGCAGAAGACTGTGATCAAGCGACAGCTTCTCCCGTTCCTTTCCACCCCTCAACTTTGCCTCAGGGACACAGTGTGAGAGAGGCCTCAGGGGACCACAGCCAAAAGAAAGGGTAAAGCTTCTCTGTGAAGGAGCCCCTCAAGGTGAAGAGTGTTTCTGAGCTACAAGGGTCGGAGAACGTCACCCGCCCTGCCTCATAGTCCAAGCTAACGAGAATCCTACGGGTCGGAGTCTCTGGCTCTGCCACATTTGCTGGCGTTGCAGGAAGGAGCTGGTAGGGCCCCAACTCCACAGCCCAAATCCCATGTTCTGGTTGAAGTACCACAGGCCTCTTCCTTTCCACAGATTCCTGAGCTACACCAAGGGCCCAACCGCAGCGGCCTTTCACATCTACCAGCCAGTTGTGGCGGCCGCTCAGGAAGCCCTCAGAGCCCAGCACACAGAAGGAGGGGTGGAATCTTCTAGAAGTGTCGAGGTAAGGTGGGAAGCCATCCCTGCGGCTCACGGTTCTCCGGTCAGCTGAAATTGCCAGGTTGGGATGAGCTGAATCGGGATCCAAGGTGATGATCTCTGTAATGACACAGAGGAATGTGTGCCTCTATCTACATCACATATGAAGTGCATGCACAGATAAGATCTTCCACTCTAGATTATTAATAAAAAGAGAAACTGGCTGCCCAGCTTAGTATTATTGCGCTCGCTCCAATTCCCTGAGCGATGAAACGTTTCAGCAGTGCAGTGCTTACTATGTTTGGTTTCCATTGGAAGGAGGGTACTGGAGGCATTTATTTTTTTACATCTGAACAGGGCTGTTTTTCAGCTGGAACTCATCGGAGGCGCCCCTAAAAGTGGCTGCGGCGCCCCTAAAAGCTTGACAACTTAGGGTTGTCCACCCCACCCTCACACTATATATAAGGGTCTGGTGACTTCTTTCAGTGTATCTGAATAAGTGTGCATGCACACGAAAGCTTATACCCAGAACAAACTTAGTTGGTCACTAAGGTGCTACTGGAAGGATTTTTTATATTTTTTTATTTATTTCATCCCAAAAACATGAGAGTTCCTGCGCCTCTTTTTCTAGAAAAAAAAAGCACTGCATATAAATACAATCTCGCTATCCGAACACATTGCATTCTCAGGAAATTGCTTGTAAAGGCAAGCATTTGCTTAACGAGTCAACAATTTCCCTGGATTCCTACGTGGAAATTTCTAATGCGTTCCTGGCCATGGAGTTTTGACCCCGAAACGAAAAACAAAACAAACAGGGAAAACCCTCTGAAACCTTGCAAAAGGCAAACAAGGAAGGGGGAAATGATCTTACTTGTCCAATCTACCTCCTCCCCTTTCTGCCATGGTTTCATGGTTGCTGCCGCAAACCAGCAAAACAAAAAATTAAGGCTTGCTCAAGGCCGGTTATTTGTTTACTGTGCTACATGGAGATCCAACTGTTTGGATATCTGAATCTGTGGTGTGTATAGCGAGGCTTAGGGTACTAATTCCTCATGTTTGGATAAGTGGATTTTTGTATAATGGAAGTGGTATAGTAATAATCCCTGGCATGCTTTTGTCTCTATACCCGTTCTCCTGACCACTCTACACTAAAAACCCAACTCCACCTGAACTTATTCAATGTCCATTGTAAAAAAAAAGGGGGGGGGGAGGAGACCTTCCTCCCATGCCTTCCTTGGAAGTACCATTTCTAGGATATAACTAACATCCTCAATGCTACTATTAACATAGGAAGAGCCAAAGGCAGGACACAGCCATTGTGGCTAGTTCCAATTGATAGCCACTGATGTTCCATGAGTGACTAATGTTCTTTTAAAACCAGCCAAGTTGGTGGCCTTCACTGCGTCTTGTGACAGCGAGTTCCACAGTGCACCCGCGTCTTGTTGCGCAAAGAAGTTAGTGCAAAGTACTAACCTCTCATCTCGTTCATATGCTCCCACAGGGCAGTCTTCTTCCGAGAGAGATGGGAAATTCTCTCTTCCAATTCCATGGTGGACACCGGTGACCATTTTGGAAAGTTCCAGTTTTTGCACCTACCGCGAAAGAGAGAGAAAAATCAGGTGGCTTCTGGGCACATAATCCTGCTTGGGCTGTATTCAACTACAGAGCAGACACACTGAAATTGATGCAACGACGCGGGTGGCGCTGTGATCTAAACCACAGAGCCTAGGACTTGCCGATCAGAATGTCAGCGGTTCGAATCCCCGCGAAGGGGTGAGCTCCCATTGCTCGGTCCCTGCTCCTGCCAACCTAGCAGTTCGAAAGCACATCAAAGTGCAAGTAGATAAACAGGTACCGCTCCGGCGAGAAGGTAAACGGCGTTTCCATGCACTGCTCTGGTTCGCCAGAAGCAGCTTAGTCATGCTGGCCACATGACCCGGAAGCTGTACGCTGGCTCCCTCGGCCAATAAAGCGAGATGAGCACCATAACCCCAGAGTCGGCTGCGACTGGACCTAATGGTCAGGGGTCCCTTTACCTTTAAATTAACAGCATCTATTAATTTCAACGCTCTGAGCATGACTGAAGGTGGATACAAGCCTCTCGGGCTGGTTGTTGACAGAATGAATCACACTTACAACCACAGTTGCTTACCTCTTCAAGAGGCTCCCAGCATCCTAAAGGGGGGAAAGAAATGTAGAGAAAGCAGAATTGTAAGGGGTGCCCTTTCACGGTATCATAATTCACAACTCAAAATTGCTCCAGGAACTATGTGGTAGGGTGGGGAGTAATGTATGAACTGGGCTCTCACTGAAGTCTAATTTTGTGGCGGGGCGGCTTATTAAATTTGTATAAATTTATACAAATTTGTATAAATTTGTATATTTGTAGTCTATTGCTTTTGAGTGCTTGCAGACGACCTATTTACCAAGCCTGCTTTCCAATCTTTTTGCAGGGAGTTTAGAGGCTGCTGCACCGAAGCAAGTCTTATACTGTGCTCCTAGAAAAAATGTATAAAACAGGTACAAATGTCTGTTGGAAATGTAAAGAAAAAGAAGGCATCTCCTCTCATATGTGGTGGACGTGTAAGGTTATAAAAGCATTCTGGGAATGATATACACTGAACTGAAAAAAAGGTTTAAAATAACTTTTTATTAAAAACAAACCAGAGGCTTTTCTATTAGGAATGCTAGGTGCTGGAATTCCAAGGGAGCAGAAAAGACTTTTTATGTATGCGAAGAGAGCTGTACAGGTGCTGTTAGCCCAGAGATTGAAAGAAGATAAAGTCCCTACCAGAGAAAAATGGCAAATCAAGTTGTTGGACTATTCCGAAATGGCAAAACTGACCAGAAAGCTCAGGAACCAAGAAGACCAGAACTTTAAGAAAGGATGGGGAAATTTATAATTTATCTTGGAGACCACTGTAAACAGATGAAAACGTTAGCAGGATTGCAATAACACTCATAATGTAGCAAGTACTATGGAGATAATGGACTTATATAAAATATGGACTATTGAAAAGATGCAGTAGAAAAGGCTTAACAACAGAACCCACAGAGGGAAGGTAGGAAGTCCAGAGATTTGAGAGAATCTTGTCATTTTGGGTGTGTTGTGGTATGATTATAAACTTAAATATGTAAAACCAAATAATTTTTTTTTTTTAAGTAAAAATAAAAATAACTTATAGTTGTGTTTTCTGGGAAGTTTCATTGTACATTAATAGATCTCACACACCATTCTCTCAAAACAGAAGCACCTTCTGTTTTCAACGTTCCCAAAGCGCTTGGCTTTGGAGTATGCAGTGGCTTAAAAACTCTCCCTTTCATGCTGACCGGGCAGCTCCAAGACGCTGGAGAGAGGAACCCTCCTGCAAAAATAGCAATGTGTCTTCAACCCCACTCCCCGCACAAAAGACGCTGAACCACCACACCGCTGCTTTTACCTTGAGGAGCTCAGTATCCGGCCGCTGACAAATTTGCTCCAGCTCAACTATCAGTCCTCGTAGAAGCGGCGCCCCCTGCAGGATCTTGCTCTCGTTCTCCCGCTGCCTTCTCTCCAGCTCGCTGGCCACTTCCGAAAGCCCCTGTAGGGCATGGCTCTCCCTGTCCTGCAGGGTCTGCCTTAACTGCTGGAACACGTGGGCAGTTCTCTGCCTCTCGGCTTCCGCACGACCCTGCGGAGGAAGGAACGGGAAATGGCGCCATTACAAAAGGGTAAGGACAGGTAACATCGAAAAGCACCTTTTCTCCTTGCTTGCTACAGCAAAACCAGAGTATCGGAGCCGAGTAAGTTCAGCAATGCTCCTGGGTACCAGTCGCTGGAAAATACAGGAGGGGAGGGCGCCCTTTTGCTTGAATCCTGCTTGCTGGGCTTCCCACAAGCAACTGCTCAGCCGCTGTGAGGACTGTGGCTCAGTGGTAAAGGTATCAGCTAACCTTACACCATGCATTTGCCACCATGTCTAGTTTGGGTCTTATGCTTGGGGTTTTGCTTATATCTATGGGACACGGGTGGCGCTGTGGGTTAAACCTCAGAGCCTAGGGCTTGCCGATCAGAAGGTTGGCGGTTCGAATCCCCACGACGGGGTGAGCTCCCGTCGCTCTGTCCCTGCTCCTGCCAACCTAGCAGTTCGAAAGCACGTCAAAGTGCAAGTAGATAAATAGGTACCGCTCCGGCGGGAAAGTAAAGAAGGTAAACGGCATTTCCATGCCCTGCTCTGTTTCACCAGAAGCGGCTTAGTCATGCTGGCCACATGACCCGGAAGCTGTACGCCGGCTCCCTCGGCCAATAAAGCAAGATGAACGCCACAACCCCAGAGTCAGTCACAACTGGACCTAATGGTCAGGGGTCCCTTTACCTTTACGGCAGGCATAGGCAAATTCGGCCCTTCAGATGTTTTGGGACTACAACTCCCATGATCCCTAGCTAACAGGACCAGTGGTCAGGGATGATGGGAATTGTAGTCCCAAAACATCTGGAGGGCCGAGTTTGCCTATGCCTGATCTAAGGTTTGGGCTGAGGACTATACTCTACATCCCACCCCCGTCTGAAACGCAGCAACTCTGCTTTTTGTTTCGACTTCCTCAACAACAGTGTTTCCCAAGCTTGGGTCTCTGGCTGTTTTCGGACTACAACTCCCATCATCCCTAGCTGTCGAGAACCTGCTCGACATCCGAAATAATCAGTCTCACGCCAAGATGGGTTGAAGAAATCTGGCTGCTTTAGAGCTGCTGCAGCACAGCCTTTATTGTGTAAAGTCAGAAAGATACAAAATACAAGGAATGCAACTTGTTCTCAGCCAGCAGATAAGGGCCATCGCACTAGACCACGCAGACGATCAGGCTATGTTACGTGGACCAATCATTTGGGACAGCACGAGCTATTCACGCGCTGTTCATGCTCCAAGGATGCTATGAAATCACCCTGCAATAAGAAGAACTTTGCTCATGCTCTTATGTACAAGCAATCATTTTCCCACACCTAGCTGGCAGGACCAGTGGTCAGGGATGATGGGAACTGCGGTCCAAAAGCAGCCAGAGATCCAAGTTTGGGAAACCGTCCCCTACAGGGTACAGATTGGGGTCACTGTGTGCTATCGATTCAGCAGCACAACTGCTCTCTATTTGTGTAGCCTAGACTGGTATTTGCCTCTTAATTGCTAACTATATACATACGTGTGCCACCCAGACTTACACATTTTGATATGCGGCACCATTGTTTCAAGAGCTGCTGTTGCTATTTGTCACCCCAGCTGGTCCGACAGTGTTTGCTGGATGGACATACACATTCTGACACAAAATGTGCCTCTTTTCTAAGTGATGTCACTCAAGCCCCAAATATACCTGAAGGAGCATCTCCACCCTCATCGTTCAGCCTGGACACTGAGGTTCAGCTTCGAGGGCCTTCTGGCAGTTCCCTCACTGTGAGAAGCCAAGTTACAAGGAACCAGGCAGAGGGCCTTCTCTGTATAGTGGCCCCCGCCCTGTGGAACGCCCTCCCAGCAGATGTCAGAGAGAACAACTACCAGACTTTCAGCCCTGTTTAGAGAAGTTTTTAATGTTTGATGTTTTATTGTGTTTTTAATAAACCCAGCCAGATGGGTGGGGTAATAATAAATAATAATTAATAATAATAATAATAATAAAGACAGCTTTGCCTAAGGTGGCAAACTTACCAGCAGCATCTCCAGCCTCTTGCCTTGGTTCACTGCAAGGACCTCCCTGCTGTCCCTCTCGCTTTTCAACAAGGCCAGGTGGTGCTGAAACTGGGCCTGCCAAAAGCAAAGAGCTGATGGGTGTTCAAGGCTTAGGGAGTGGGCAGTTCTGGGTTTCTGCATTGTTCTTCTGCCGTAGGCTCCCTCCATAGGCATGAGCAAGGCAAGCAGATCATAGGCAGTTCTAGGATGCCCAAACACTCCTGAGAGGTATAGGACCTCAAGCCTCCTTAAAAGGTGTGCACTCTTTCCTGCGATGTTCTAGTTCTAGGTTCCTGTAAGCACCTGGTAGGAGGATCCTGAAAAACCATTTCAGACAATGGCGAGGCTCCAGAAATGTGAACCCTCACAAAGCCTTCCATCTGAAAATGCCCTGTGACTGCAGGTTGTAGGCAAGTTTCTAAGAGCCAAAGTGCAAAGTGCATATGCAAACAGAAACAGTAGCCAAACAGCCTGTTTTAACTTGAAAAATCCACTGGAGGGACAGAGGCTGAGAGTGGAGGAAGCAGGTGGAGGGGAAAATACAGTGGTAACTCGGGTCAAGTACTTAATTCGTTCCAGAGGTCCATACTTAACCTGAAACTGTTCTCAACCTGAAGCACCACTTTAGCTAATGGGGCTTCCTGCTGCAAAATGCACCCCCCAAACTCTCACCTCGCCCCCCCCACCAAAAGCAAAATAATGTTTTGTTTTTAATGCAAGTTATCTCGTGAACAGAGATCACTGGAGGAAACGCACCCCGAGCTACGATCCTTCCCACTATTCTGGGTTGCGTGCAAAGCTCGCCTTACTCACGAGTAGCCCTACTGAAGGCAATGAACTTGACTGATTGCGGGCGGCGGGGGGCGTCATTCCTTCCGACGGGAACTTCGTGGGAAGGCGCCGCTCCTCTCGCTGCCTTTACCTTGTACTCCTCGGCTGCCTCGTCCGCGGGGACCACCGCGTGAGATCGGTGCTCCTTGGATCTGTCGCAGACCACGCAGATGAGAGTCTCGTCCGCCCGGCAGAACAACTTCAGCGGCTCCTGGTGCTGCCGGCACACCGGCCCCGATCCTGGGCTGCCGCTGCGGGCGTGCGGCGGGGAAGGCGCGCCCGGAGAGGAGCCGGCGAGCGAGGCCAGCTCCTTGGCCCTCTCGGCCACTTTGCCCAGCTGCGCGTTGGGCCGGAGCTTCCCGGAGCGGGACCTCTTCCTGCACTGCGGGCAGGGGAAGCAGCTGTCGCCCAGGCCGCTCCAGTAGGTGGTGATGCAGGCGCGGCAGAAGTTGTGCTCGCAGCTCAGGATCACCGGGTCGCCGAAGTAATCCAGGCAGATCGGGCAGAAGAGCTCTTCCCGCAGGGCGCGGGCGGCGGCAGCGGCGGCCATGGAGGAAGGAGGGAGAAGCAGCGCTTTTTTGCGACGGCCCCGGCTGGCACCGCCTGCCTCTTTCTTGCTCAGGCGTGCAAAAATAAACAACCACCACCCAAAACCGAAAGTAGGCGGGGAGAAAGCCAGAAGAGGGTGTGCACGATAAAAGGAAACTCGGGGAAGTGGGGAGGGGGGCCGCGTGGAAGCTAAATACGTGGCTATTTCTACACGGCTTACTGCATGAGAAATTATATCCAAGGAGTGTACATAAAGTAAAGCAGGCGCGGGGAAATTTTTGGCCCGCAGACGTCGCTGAACTACAGTTCCCATCATCCCATGGGCCCATGCTTGCTGGGGCTGTTGGGAGTTGTAGTTCAACAACACCTGGCAGGCCAAAGTAACCCCTGGAGTAACCCCCTAGGGCTGTTGGGAGTTGTAGTTCAACAACACCTGGCAGGCCCCCACGCCTGGAGTAAGGGGCAGATCCACAAGAAGCAGAGAATCCTGGGGACTGCCGTTTTCCCCTCTAAGAGTTCCAATTCCTGGTACCCTTAAACTACAGTTCCCAGGATTTTTGGGGGTGGTGGTTATGGGCTTCAAATGTGTGTGTGCTATAGTGTGTGGAGCTACCCCAAAGTAATGGACAACTTAAAACAGCAATACAGTGGTACCCTCGGGTTACATACGCTTCAGGTTACATACGCTTCACCTTACAGACTCCGCTAACCCAGAAATAGTGCTTCAGGTTAAGAACTTTGCTTCAGGATGAGAACAGAAATCGTGCTCCAGTGGCGCAGTGGCAGCAGGAGCCCCCATTAGCTAAAGTGGTGCTTCAGCTTAAGAACAGTTTCAGGTTAAGTACGGACCTCCGGAATGAATTAAGTACTTAACCCGAGTACTAAAGTTATATACATAGCTGTCAACTTTCCCCTTTTCTTGCGAGGAATCCTATTCAGAATAAGGGAATTTCCCTTAGAAAAGGGAATGTTGACAGCTATGTAAATATACAAAAGTTACATTTATACAAATTAATAGAGATAAATCTCAGTTCCTTCACCTGATCCCTTTCCCACTCCCCTCCGTCTCCTTGTCGCAGCAGCCTGGCTTTTGCCTATGCCTTCACCCACCCAGTTCCCCACCGGGGGCCCAAACTTACAACCACAACAGCTCACCACGGAGAGGAACCCTGAAAAGTGCTGACACCCCCCCTCCCGTCTCCCCCTCTCTGGGTTTGCTTTTTATGGACAAGCAAAGTGTTGGAGGAAGCTCCCTCAGGCCGCCCACAGCTGTGGCCCAAGCAGTGGTCAGCTGCACTCCCCAAAGCCAGTTCCAGGCTAGAGCCAATTTCGGCAAGTTTCCTCAGGATGGGAAAAGGTCACCCCCCAAAAAAAATACTACCAGTTGCGTTTTTGGCCTTTCTGCTCCTCCAGCTGCTTTTCAGTTAGTTCAGTTTGAGTTGCAAACTGGTCATTAAAAGGGTTGCTCATCGGTGTTTGCCCTACTCATAGTAGATCCACCAAAAATAATGGACATGATTAACTTAGGTCCATTAATTTCAATGGTTCTGCTCTCAGAATAATTTAGTTAGCTGTAGCCCTTGTTCTTTTGTTCTCATGCTGCAACAGGTGTTTGGAATCAACCTCAAGCAGTTTGCACCTGGAGGTGATGGACCAAGAGACACCCACCTGGGCTGCAGGTCTGTGTAAACCTACACTTCACTCCAGCCTTTTGCTTTTAGGAGTGCTTGAGAGAGACATCTCTGTTGGGGAGGGGAGGGTTCTGGCCACTCTCCCCCCCCCCCACCTCGTTCACAATTTGGAGCCCTTAATCTCTCCTGCAGGGGGCATTAAGCACATGCTTTGCATGTTCAAAATCCACGTTGCATGTTCAAAAATGCAATGGTAAGAAAGACTTAAAAGGAATTGACTTAAAAGGAAGCTGTAATTCCAAACATTCTTTTACACTTCATCTTGGCATTAAAGCCTCTTAGATCTGCATAGTTAACCTTGCCGGTGGATACGTTCTCAACTCTGCATTATCGCAAGGAGTGAAAAAGAAAGAAGATTATTTTAGACAGCCTCTGGTTTGACTACAAAGACCAAATTTCTTTCTTTAAAAAATAAGTTGATGGGACAAGCTCAGGCATTCAAATCGTTTTCCGAAAGGTGTGTGCCAACAGTTTCTGGAGTGCATTCACATGGATAAAATTAGTGTAGAAAGCAGATAGCCACAGGCAAAGACTTTTCCACAATCGCAGCAACACTGTTGTGTGAATTACTTGTGGGTGGCTGCGGCTTCCTCCATGGGCAGCCTGGCTCACATATCGTATTTTTCGCCCCATAGGACGCACCAAGTTTTTTGGGGGGGGAAATAAAGAAAAAAAAATTTATTTCCCCCCAGGCGCTTGTGGGGCTGGCAGCGGGGAGAAGCACTCTTCTCCCCGCCGCCCACCTTCAGACCAGGTCCGGGGACAGCAGGAAGACGCGCTGCGCCTCCCAGCTGTCCCCAGAGCTTGCGGGGCTGGCGACGGGGAGAAGCACGCATCTCCCCGCCGTCAGCCTCCAAACCACATCGGGAGACAGCGGGATGGCGGCGTTCCACCTCCCCGCTGTCCCCCGACCTTGTGGGGCTGGCACTGGGGCTCTCCTAAAGCCTGGAGAGCAAGAGGGGTCGGTGCGCACCGACCCCTCTCGCTCTCCAGGCTTCAGCGAAAGCCTGCATTCGCCCCATAGGACGCACACACATTTCCCCTTCATTTTTGGAGGGGAAAAAGTGCGTCCTATAGGGCGAAAAATACGGTATTTATTCTCTCTGTGTGAATGCATCCCATGGGAGAGTGAAAACAAGTTGCCTGGAGAAGGTTTTGAACAGCTGAACCCATCAAGCATACTGTGTGTGGTTATCCTGTGACACAAGATTGACCCTTGCTGGTTGGGTAAGGGCATATCGTAACGGTTCCACAGCTTCTGCAGCAGTAAAGGCTGGCATTGAACCTTGTATACCAGTATACCTGAAGGAGCGTCTCCACCCCCATCGTTCTGCCCAGACGCTGAGGTCCAGCGCCTCACTGCGAGAAGCAAAGCTATAGGGAACCAGGCAGAGGGCCTTCTCGGTAGTGGCGCCCGACCTGTGGAACACCCTCCCCTCAGATGTCAAAGAGATAAACAACTACCTGACATTCAGAAGACATCTTAAGCAGCCCCGTTCAGGGAAGTTTTTAATATATGACATTTTAGTGTATTTTTGGTTTTTGTGGAAGCTGCCCAGAGTGGCTGGGGAAACCCAGCCAGATAGGCGGGGTACAAATAATAAATTACTATTATTATTATTGTTGGTGATAAAATATCCCTTCTCTAAACTTGTGAAGGCAGCAAGTCAGCCCATGGAGGCTTCTGGAGTCCAGCTGGTGACCCCAAGTGTTCAAAATCAAGTCAGTGTGCCGACCCAACGCCACCCTTCATCTTGCCGCAAGACAGGCTCCATCGCAGAACTGGGTGTCTCAGAACCGCACAGAGCTTCCAACTTCTTTTCCCAGTCTTCCGTATCTTCTCAGTCTTGTAGTTAATCCACCTACGCTGTGTAAGGCTAATTTCTGCCAGTCCTCACTACTCATGTGGTTCAGGAGACAATCCCTGCCTCACAGACATCTTCTGGAGGGCTGACTTGGCCTGTTCTATTTGCTCCAGCTCGGAATGCAGCAAGGAAATCTGTGACGAAAAAGGAGAAAGTTAAATACGCAGATGAAGCATCACTGCTACCAGTGAGATAATTAGGGTTGGCTGTTACTAATACAGACTTATTTCCCCACAAGTTCATACCCAAAGGATGTCACACAAACACGTATTTATGCTATTTCATTTGCTGAAACTTGCAGTATAATCCTATAGACATCAGCCCCAAGAAAAAGTTTATGGTTGAATAGCAAAGCACAGGACAGATATACTATTGTAACAGAAGAAAATTATAATGAGTCTCTGTGTCCTTTCCACAGCAAAAAGGCTGATACTGATGAATTGGAAAAATAAAAATGCGGCTCCCTTCTATGATTGAAGACTTATACAAACTCACAACCTATGAGGAACTTGCAAATAAATGCAGACTTGCCATGGACAAATTCAATGATATTTGGAATCCATTCTTACACCAGGTTAAGATCTGGTGAAGTACAATAATAACCTTGTAAGGTATACAGTTTTGGGGGGTTTCCCCTCCCCCCCTTACTTTCCCTTTTACACGGGGGCTGTTTCTATTTCTCTTTTTCTCTCTTTTATTTACATCTTGCCATGTTTAGTGCACATATAACTATGTACTTTTTGAACCTTCAATAAAGATATTAAAAGAAAAAGAAAATTATAATGAGGAATTATTATTTTTTGTCGAAAGCCTAAAATGAAAGGGGGAAAAAAGTATTGTTTTCCAGAACAAAAATGAAGTATTTCGAAAATACCCATATGCTTTTTTTGGTGACACTCAAAAGGTTTGTTTCTCTCCAACCAAACCATAGTACCACTTGCAGTTTCGTTTGGCAAAAATAAAGCCATGAGTTTGGGCTCAGACAATAAAATAAAGCTAGTTACAATCCAGAGCAAAGAAGCAACTTTTGAGCCACACAATCCAGATTGCCACTTGCTCGTGTTGCACAATTAAACATTAGGTAAAGGGACCCCTGACCATTAGGTCCAGTCGTGGCCGACTCTGGGGTTGCGGCACTCATCTCTCTTTATTGGCTGAGGGAGCCAGCGTACAGCTTCCAGGTCATGTGGCCAGCATGACTAAGCCGCTTCTGGCGAACCAGAGCAGCACACGGAAACGCCGTTTACCTTCCCGCCGGAGCGGTACCTATTGATCTACTTGCACTTTGTGCTTTCGGACTGCTAGGTGGGCAGAAGCAGGGACCGAGCAATGGGAGCTCACCCCGTCACGGGGATTCGAACCGCCGACCTTCTGATCGGCAAGTCCTAGGCTCTGTGGTTTAACCCACAGCGCCACCCGCATCCCACAGTTTACCCCCAGTACATTACCTGTTGTTTAATGTGGTGTGCAACTATAGCCCCCCCCCCAATAGCAGTTAATACCTTTTGCTGGTGATCCAGTTTGGCTTTTGGGGAGACCTGCTCCTGATATCTGGCCCCTTGAACCCGTACGGTGAGATCTGCCAGCTGCCGCTCCAGTTTCTTTTGTCGAGATGCAAATTTTAGGAGCTGCTTTTCGGGATCAACCAATCCCTATGGTGAGAGAAGCATCACAGGTTCAATGCATAATATACATTTAAAAGAACCTCCTTCTAGACCTCCTTGAAGTTACTCCCTGAAAGGTGGCCATAATCCTCCCACAATGCATTTCACATGGTCATCACTGTTACAAGAATTTTAAGGTCTCAAATGTAGAATAAATATTGACAAATGCACACATATCTAAATATAGTAAAGGTAAAGGGACCCCTGACCATTAGGTCCAGTTGTGGCCGACTCCGAGATTGCGGCGCTCATCTTGCTTTACTGGCCGAGGGAGCCGGCATACAGCTTCTGGGTCATGTGGCCAGCATGACTAAGACGCTTCTGGCGAACCAGAGCAGCGCACAGAAATGCCGTTTACCTTCCTGCCGGAGCGGTACCTTTTTATCTACTTGCACTTTGATGTGCTTTCGAACCGCTAGGTTGGCAGGAGCAGGGACTGAGCAACGGAAGCTCACCCCGTTGCAGGGATTCGAACCACCGACCTTCTGTTCGGCAAACTCTAGGCTCTGTGGTTTAACCCACAGCGCCACCCGCGTCCTGTCTGAAATAGGTATAGGAGAGTAATTCTGATGCCATTTTTACTCTCCCAATGACCTCAAATGTTCCTCTGCAATAAGGGAGGCAAATGGGGAAAGCCTTCCCATTGTCTTTTGGCTTGCAAATCCAAATTAAGGGCATATTTGTGTATGAATAGGGTGAGCCTATGAACCGGATTCAGGATCTAAAAGTATTAACCATCACAAAAGAATGGCCAGACTGCCCAGGTAATGCAATCAGTGACCATTATCAGATATCCTGTCAGGCAGGATTTCTGCTGTAGATGGCCTCCTTCTGTGATGTATGTATGATGTTTCAGGGGGTGGTGGTCTTGGGCTACAGAGTGGGCAATTTCAAAAGTCTATATAGGGGCTTGTGCACCATTGTTCAGGGTTCTCAACCCTCGTGCGTGTGGTGACCCTGTTGCAACAGTTCCTTGAATAAAGATCAGGCTTACTAGCCGCTTTGCTTCTCAATATAACTCTGCTTGGCCTGTTTTCTCCTACCAATAGGGAACCCACTTAAGGAGTCTATATGGGCTCTGGAATACCCCATAAGGGAAAGGGAGCAGGGGTTTTTTCTTATAACACCACCTTTCTTTGGTTTCCTTATGAACCTGTTTCCTTGAACCAAGCAGTTGCCCCAACTTGGGTCTTACCTGCAGATCCACATAGATGGCAGTGTGTTCGTGCCCCTTCGCAGCCACGCAACTCGCAGGTAGTTCTGCTCCCTCGATACATGAGAGGAGTCTCAGAGTTCCAGCCAAGGACAAAGTGTGCAGGGGTTCTCGATAGGTCTCGTATATGCCACGGGGAACTGCCTCTGGGCAAACCAGATACACTAGGGACAGAGAGATTAAAAAATACAGGCACTGTCCTCAGACAATCAAAGGTATCAGCCAATTGGAGGGAAGGGGCACCAGTTATACCCTCTTTCACAGGCACCCCCAAATTCGGCCCTCCAGAAGTTTTGGGACTACAATTCCCATCATCCCTGACCGCTGGTCCTGTTAGCTAGGGATGATGGGAGTTGTAGTCCCAAAACATCTGGAGGGCCGAGTTTGGGGGTACCTGCTCTATCAGGAATGAGGGAACTATTTTTCTATCCCAGGGACCACATTTTCTTAGTAAGCCCTTCTGCAAAATGAACAGTTCTCCACACAGCAGACATCTGAAGAGGTCTTACCTGTTGGCCGAGCTTTGGTCAGCTGGTAAGTTGCCCTCAGGGCACGGACGGCTCTAATGACTTCCTGTACTAACAGGAAGTTTGCCTCTTCGTCGGGATGACGCCAGTGAGCCTGGAAATGTGGAGGAGGGGGAAACTGTCATGCTTATGATAATATTTTATTCTCTTGTTAATTATGCTGTTTTAAATGTGCATTTTATATTTGACTTCACTTAGCCATGTTTCTTTTGAAATGTTTAAGATTTTTTAAAACTTGGTTTGTGTTAAATATGTATTCTGTAGCTGTAATATTTTATTTTGAAATCTTTAAGATAATATTTTAGTTTCCTGTTAATTATGTTTCTTTGACTGTATATGCTATATTTGAATTTTTTCAGCAATGTTTGATTCTGGATTGTTTGACTGATGTTTAATATGCTGTAAGCGGCTTTGAGATTTTTCTTAAAAATATAAAGCGGTATAGAAATGGGGGGGGGGGGCTTGAAAAGATCCTTCTTTCCTTTAGAATTAGAGCCATGGCTGCACCATACCTTTAAAGTTCACTATTATATTTCGTATTTATTTTGTGAAACTTATATATTGTAGAAAACCTTACACCAATTTAAGTGTCATGGCTCCCCCCAAAGAATTGTGGGAGCAGCAGTTTATTAATGGTGCTGAGACTTGTTAGGAGATGCTTATTCCCCTCACAGAGTTACAATTCTCAGAGTGGTTTAATTATCCAATTTCTTTCCCAGGGAACTCTGGGAATTGTATCTCATCGAGGAGAATCGCAATCTCCCAACACCTTCTCACAGCACCTTCAAAATGGCACCACAACGCTTTCGATATATGATGCAGATGTGGCCAAAGTTGAAACTAGAACTTGCTGTGATTTCTACATTTTCAGAACAGGGACCTTGTACAGTGGTACCTTGGTTCTCAAACTCTGAAAACCTGGAAGTAAGTGTTCCAGTTTCAGAATGCTTTTCGGAAGCTGAACTTCCAATGCGGCTGTCAGCTATTATTTCCAGGGCGCCTGCACCAATCAGAAGCTGCGCCTTGGTTTTTAAACATTTTGGAGGACAAATGGACTTCCGGAACTCATTAAATTTAGCACTTTTGTTTTTGCTATTAATTTTTTGTTTTTGAGGCTTTTCGATTAATTTGTTTTCATGACTGTGTGGAACCCAGTTCAGCTACTGATTGATTGACTGACTGATTGATTGATTGTGTGACTGCGGAAATGGATAAAAGCCCCCCATCCAAACAATGACTTTCATCAGTGCAGGTAAGAATTTATTATTATTATTATTTTTATCATCTCCAATACTGTCTTATTTATGTTATAGGACAGTAGATTGATAATTGCTTTAATTTTATGGATCAATGGTGTCATTAGATAGTAAAATTCATGTTAAATCGCTGTTTTAGGGCTTGTTTTTTAAAGTCTTGAAGGGCATTACTTTCTATGGGAAAGGGCGCCTTGGTTTTGGAACGGACTTCCAGAACGGATTAAGTTTGAGAACCGAAGTACCACTGTACTCCAAGGCTTGTGAAGTAAACTTGTATAAGCACTTCTGGAAAACTCACAGGTGAGCCCTGAATCACTTTGAAATCCCCCCCCCCCCCAATTTTAACACATTTCCTTCTTTCAGGTCCCCGGAAACACTCTCACCAGTTGCTCCGCACAGGGATATCTGGCCATGCAGATACTGGGAGGAGACTGGGAGCCGATCCTGGGGAGGCGCTGCCACAGTTCCTCTGTGAGGAAAGGCATAAAGGGACAAAGGAGGCGCAGAGCCACATCCGCACAACTGTGCAAGGTCCGACGGGTGGAGAGCAGCCGAGACGGATCCCCGCTCCTCAATATGGGCTTCACAGACTCCTGTGGATGAAAAACAGGCGTGTTACCATCGTCTGGGAAGAGAGGTGCTTTCTGAAGATCCAACTCCCTGCCAGGGTTGGGAAGCTGCAGCCCTCCAGATGTTGCCAGACTACAACTCCCATCGCTCCTGATCGTCAGCCAGGCTAGCTGGAGCTAATAGGAATTGTAGTCCCGTAACATACCGAGGGCCTCATGCAGCATCTGTAAATGGTTCAGCATGCGGGTGGGGGAATATTTTTTCTGCTTGAGGGCAGGGGTTTCCTTTACTTTGAGGTAACCCGTTGGAGGGCACATGCCAGCAATGAGTGGGAAGAGAGCCAAAAAAAGGATGGAAGACATAAAATGAGCCTGCTGGATCAGGCCAATGGCTCATCTAGTCCACCATCGTTTTCTCATTGTGGCCGACCAGATGCCTGTGGGAAACCTACACCCGGAGAACAGAGCCTTCTCTGTAGCGGCTCCCCGTCTGTGGAATGCTCTCCCCAGGGAAGTTCGCCTGGCGCCTTCATTATGTACCTTTAGGTGCCAGGCAAAAACGTTCTTTTTTAACCAGGCCTTCCTATACCCTTTAAAAATGTGACTACAGTGGTACCTCGGGTTAAGAACTTAATTCGTTCTGAAGGTCCGTTCTTAACCTGAAACTGTTCTTAACCTGAGATACCACTTTAGCTAATGGGCCCTCCCACTGCCGCTGCGCCACCGCCATGCAATTTCTGTTCTCATCCTGAAGCAAAGTTCTTAAATCGAGGTGCTATTTCTGGGTTAGTGGAGTCTGTAACCTGAAGCGTCTGTAACCTGAAGTGTCTGTAACCCGAGGTACCACTGTATTTGTGTGGGGGGGGTGTTATTGGGTTATTGTTTTTATTTTGATTTTATATATTGTGATCTTTTCTGTGAACTGCCCTGAGACCTCCGTGTATAGGGTGGTATATAAATTCAAATCATCATCATCATCTGTACATGAGTGCAACAGCACTCTGCCACTCCCAACATCCTATTCTTTCTCTTTCTGCACTCCATATTCTCTTTCTGTTGCCCCCCCTCTCTCTTTCTTTCTCCATGCCCTCTTTCCCCCACAATCATCCTTGCCACCCACAATAAATCAACACCTGCTTCAGTGTATAGAGCACCCAGATTACTCAAAGGCTCACCTCCGGTGAAAAATCTCATGGAGAATCTGAGAACCAAAATCATACTCCCTAGGCCAGCCTTTCTCGACCTGTGGGTCCCCAGATGTTGTTGAACTACAACTCCCATTACCCCTAGCTAGCAAGGCCAGAGCTCAGGGATGATGGGAGTTGTAGTCCAACAACATCTGGGGACCCACAGGTCCAGAACCGCTGGCCTAGACGATGCCCACCTGTATCCTGACCTGCATGTTTTTCACTTCTCAGGCTACAATCTAGTCCTGCCCACCCCACTCCCAGAGAGGTGGAAGGAATCTGAACCCACAGGCGGAGCTCACCAAGTAGTTATCGCAGAAATCGTGCAGCCAGAAAAGATGCACTGAGGACGCGACAGAATGCAGTTCGTACCCTTCAAACCTCCGGGCACATTCTTCCGCTGTGTGGTAGAGACGGCTGAGGATCCAGCGCTCCATTGGGGAGCTAGGGAAGGCCTGGAGGAAGAGGCAAACGAGTGGCAGAAGTATTCCAGTGTATTAAAATTTCTACCCCACCTTTTTCTCTCATGCAGATTTTACATAATCTCTGCAGATTTTACATACAGTATTCCATTACTACGTCCATCAAAACTTATTTACACTGTTTAATTTATCTTAACGTTTTCAAGTGTACACAATTCCCCCCCCATATATTCAATAAACATTTTCCAATCTTCTCTAAACGTATGTTCCTCTTGTTCTCTTATTCTATATCAGGGGTCAGCAAACTTTTTCAGCAGGGCACTGGTCCACTGTCCCTCAGACCTTGTGGGAGGCCAGACTGTATTTTTTTTGGGGGGGGGGGGATGAACGAATTCCTATGCCCCAAAATAACTCAGAGATGCATTTTAAATAAAAGGGCACATTCTACTTATGTAAAAACACGCTGATTCCCGGACCGTCTACGGGCCAGATTTAGAAGGCGATTGGGGTGGATCTGGTCCCCAAGCCTTAGTTTCCCTACCCATGTTCTGTATTTTAAGTCCATAAGCTGCACGTATTCCATCAGTTTAAGTTGCCATTCTTCTTTAGTTGGGACCTAGCTCGTTTCCCATTTTTGGGCTAACAAAACACAAGCCACAGTAGTGGCATACATAAAAAACTTTGCCCAACGGAACTGACTTTTGAGCCAACGTGTCTAGGATTCGGCTGTCAGTGTGGCAGACGAGTGCAGAAAATGCTTACTAGTCAAATCCTAGGTGTGCTGAAAGGTTAAGGAGACGTCTGTTTCTTCGGGAGACCTCTATTCTGCAGTCTACATTTTACACAGCACCAAGACAGACTGACAGACGTCAACATATTCTGTAAGCAAATCACCCCCTTCCCTGCATACACACATTCCCCGTTACCTTCTCTGGCTCCAGTGGGGTAAATCCTTCTCCCAAGGCTCCCAAAGTAAACTTCAGGGCATTCCACACTTTGTTGCAGAAACGACTGGCGCTCTCCACCGCAGCCACGTCGAGGTTAATGCCGTCGCCTGAGGAAGGGCGTGCATGTGATGTTAAGGGACTCAGTTTCCAAGTCGGCCACATCCCCATACCTATGGGACCGCCTCTCCCCATATGCCCCACGGAGAGCCTCAAGGTCCATAAATAGCAACACCCTAGTGGTCCAGGACCCTAAGGAAGTCAGATTAGCCTCAACCAGAGCCAGGGCCTTCTCAGCACTGGCTCCGGCCTGGTGGAACGCTTTGTCTCATGAGACCAGGGCCCTGCAGGATCTGATCTCTTTCCGCAGGGCCTGTAAGACAGAGTTGTTCCGCCTGGCCTTTGGCTTGAAGCCAATTTGATTCCCTCCCCCTTTCTTTTCCTTTCTCCTGTGATGAGGCTGCATTTTAATATCTTAATGTTTCAATATTTTAATGTTGTATTTTAATCTTGTTTTTAAGTTGTATTCATTCAACTTGTTATATTATTGCTTGTCAGCCACCCTGAGCCCGGCCTTGGCTGGGGAGGGCGGGTTATAAATAAAAATTATTATTATTATTATTATTATTATTATTATTATTATTATTATTATTATTATTA